>QJNV01000164.1:0-130638 GCA_004155935.1 Monosporascus sp. GIB2
GGGTAAATACCCCCCCCCCCCCTTTCCGGACAGGAGGGCAACGGACGGCAGCGCAGTGAATGAATGATTAGAACGACAACTCACCTTCGCGCCCTGTTCGCGCCCTATCCGCATCCCGTACCTCGTCAGCGCAGGTCCGATGCCGCGCCCACGGTATTCAGGTAGCACCGTGATGCCGTGTATCTGCATATCGCGTGGTCGGTTAGTCACTTGTCGCTGCTACCCTCTGGAATAGGGGCATGTCCTCCCATCCGGGAGAGACGAGGGTTCCGGCTCTGTTTTCTTGACCGCGGCCAAGCATTGAGAGCTAGGGAGAGGAGGTGGTGGGTAGAGTAACGCAACGAGGGACTCAACTCACCGCCGCCACGCCCGCGTGCAGATGGACGTACCCCGTCCCGATAACATCGGCCCCGATCCCGTTCGCATCCTTGCTGGGGTCCCGCGCGACGTACACTGTAACAATATCTTGAGTCAGCGATTTTCCTTTCCTTTCCGGTCAATTAATTAGGCGAATAGCCCTATCCCGGTGGAGTTGTAAAAAACATATAGGCTAGGAAAAATAAATCTCGCGGAGAATTCTCTTGACGTGGAGATTCGTTTGTTCTTGCAACCAGGTAATAATGGGGAGACAAATAACTTTGGAAATCGGCTTACTGAGGAACTGCGACGGCGGGAGAGAGAACATCAGGGCGCTGTAGACGCCCGTCCAGTGCGCGACGTCGGCCGCGCCGTCGTCCTCGTGCGCCTCGTGCGCCCAGGTGCGGACCCAGGCGCCGGCGGCGTCGGCCGAGGCCAGCAGCGACAGGACTACCACGCCCCCATCGTCGAGGTCCTGCGTCTTGCTATCGCGCCACATGGGGACAGTATCGTTATCCGTGCCGCGCGCCGACTTCGCCGGTGACGGCGAGCCGTTTCGTCCTTCCGCGTCGCAGAACTCGAACTCGCAGCTGTCCGCGTCTTCCTCGTCGTCGCCCTTCACGACGCTCTGGAAGGTGCCCACTCCGGTGTGCACCATCACCACGGGTTCCCGTGGCTGTTGCTTCGGTTGCCGGCGCTGCAGTGGTTGGGGCGGGGGTGGCTGTTGTTGCTGCTGCTGCTGCTGCCGAGGGTTATCTGTCGGCTTTCCCGTGCCCGCGTCATGGTTAGCGCTCCATTCAAGGGACCGATCCAGCCATCCTCCACGGTGGCATTCCCGTGCCGCGGGTTGCAGGGCAGCGGGGGGCCAGGGCCTCTCCGCCTCGTCCCGGTCTTTCTCGCGCCGCTGCCTCCGTTGCCGCTGCAGCTCAGCCTGTGCTCTCATTACCCTTGCGTAGTGTTCCCGTGTAGACCTGGATCCCCTCCTGTCCTCCGCCTCCTCCGCACTATGTCCCGCCCCTTCGCCAGGCTGTTGCGGTCTGGCCGCGGCGGACGTCGCCTTCGCCTTGCTAAGCTGCTCGTCCAGCTCTGGGGTGAGCCGCGGGTACGGCGGCAACTGCAGCGGCCCTTTGCGTTGGGCCGGCGCCGCCTCGGCCCTCTCCTCCCTCTCCTGTTCCTCCTGTTCCTGCCGCGCCATCATGAGCCTCTTTCTGTTTTGCTGCTCCAGCAGCCTCAGGGCGATTTTATAGTCCTCGAGGGCAGCCTGCCGGGGGGGCAGGGACCTCTCCAGCGCCGCGGGGACGTCGGTGCCCGCGTACGTCACGCCGCCTCCGTCGCCGTCGCCGCCGCGGCGGGGCCCGCGCCTCGCAAGGCGGAGCCGGTTCCTGTTCTCCTGCTCGAGGACCCTCAGTTGTCTCTCGTAGTCGGTGGTCCGCTCGGCCGCCTCCGGGCTCGGCTTTTCCGGGCCCCGGTACGGGTCTGACGACAGGTCGGCGACCATGACGGGCTGCCAGTCCTCGATCCGCAGACCCCGGTCCCGCAGCGCGAACTCCAGCTGCTTCTGGCCGTGGTCGTCGCCTGGGCCGACCACCCAGTTAACGCGCCGCTCCCCGAAGTGCGAAAGCACCACGTCGACGGCGGTCGCCGCGTGCGAGGGCGGGACTTCCGCGTACTGGACGAGGCTGTGGCTGGAGGCGCCGTTGTCCGTGCCCCTGGACCCCGATGGTGGCCGGGGCGGCGGTGACAGCGACTCCGTCGATGACAGTGGATAGGAAGGGGAGGAGGAAGAAGATGAAGAGGATAAAAAAGGGTCCGTCGCCGGCGCCTCGTACCAATGCATCGACCAGTTGTCGCGGCCCCAGACATGTACCGTAGCGCCAGCCGCCTTGCTGACGTGCTTGGTCAGCTCGGCCTCGATGGCGACGTAGAGCTCGTGCAGCTTGTCCCGACTGAAGCCCTTGGTGAGGTCGGCGTTGCTGCTAGTAGGGGTAATAGGGCCCAACAGGGTCGCAGGGGCGGCCGCCCACTCATGCCGCCCATCCGGGCCGGAGACCTTGAGCACGGGGATTATGACGTTGCTTTTAGTAGCAGCAGTAGTAGTATTAGTAGTGGTAATGTCGCTGTTTCTCGTGATGTCCGTGACTCTACCAGCTGCGTCGATGACGAAGCTATCGACGCAGCTCGTTGGGATGTCGCCGGGCTTCTGGCGGTGTCTTGACACGCCCTCCGGAGAAATCAGGTAGTGATCGAAACTCATATTGGAGTTTTTGATGGGCGAGGGTGTGCACGGGGTCGTTAGATAAACAGTTATGATGGAGATGTCCAACACGGTCCTACGTAATGCTAAATGGAAGCTAGCTACGTGAGGGATTCCGTGATGTAGGAAAAGGGGTGATTAGGGTAAGATTGTGACTGGCGAGGGGGAAAAAGAGAAGGGAGGAGAGAGGAAGGAGTTCTGCGTGAGGCTGCCGGAGGGTTCAGGACAAGGTTCTAACTTGCTTCTTCGGAACCCCGCATCTACACAAGCGCAATTGAGGCGGCTCACATCGTGCAGTGCGGCGCATCTTGCAACCAATCGCCGGGATGGGAACAAGGTTCTGTGTGGCTGATAAATACTTGCTGCCTGGAGCCTTGGTTGTCAGCAATCCGTCAGAACCTTAGGTAAAGGGATGTCGTTGAGACCCTAACTCGGTTTCTACTCTCGACCTGCTACGGACCTACCGATGTGTAACGAATGCACCATATTCAGATCTACTTAGAGCGATATGCTTTAGTAGCACGTAATCGACATTTGTCGCCAATCGACGAGCGCTACTCATGTTCGTTTCACCAAACAGACTACTGCTTAAATAGGTCCGCACACTTGGTAGACCTCAGTTCCGGAGACGAAGTCCGCACGTCCGCTGAATACTTGTTTTAAAGTAGACTAGTGAATGTGTTCATGAAGTTCCAAGAGCTCCTGCTCCTTTTAGATTGTTGACATTTGGCCGATTGGACGTTGACAGGCCCCTAAAACCGAGGAACCTGGGCAGCCTTCATGGCTTCGCTCAGTCTTTGAAGATTCTTGTACAAAAGACCGATGGTCGTCATTCCACATAGAGATGCAGGGGGGAAGCATATGCCGGATAGAGTTGTCCTTGAATAGGAGTTTATCAAATTCAAATTAGACTGTCCGTATCCTGGGTGTCGTTGCCCTGGATAATCGTGATACAGCTGGATGCTTCCAAATTCGTCATGTTCTCAGGACAAACCTTGCATAGCAGAGCGTGCTGGATCCTCTTAGCAATGTCCTTACACAAATCCACGAAAGACCGTAAACTCGCCAACAGGGTTCAGGGCATGTAAACACCGAGTGCGCGTCGCACTGCCCGTAGCCAGGCCCGTAACAACTAGGTTTCTAGTCTGAAGTTGCCTGCAGCACGGATACGAGCTCCATCTTGTTGAACGCTAACGCGCCGCTATTCGTGACGTGTTATATTGTCTTCAGAGTAGGGGCAAGGGTAATCACGGCGTCCATAACCGTGATTCTTGTCATGCATGACGCTGCAGCATAGCTAAACGGCCCGAGTGAAATCTATTCCGCATGTGGAGATACGTACTTCGGCTTTCCTTGCCACGGCGCTCGTTATATTAGACTCAGTAACGTAGTGAAATGCAACTGGTCGCTTGTCTGATGTCTGTACACCTGCTCGCTTTGGTAACATCCATAAGAGCAATCCCATCCCCGCCTTTGGCGGGGCGTGTACCTCTTACTGTTGGCGCTAGACGGCTCAGGACATCACTAGATGAATGAGAAGTTGATCCATGTAGAATAAGCGTAATAAATACCCGGTACCTGAAAACCGGGCATGGCACGCATATGAGAAAGGTCACATCCGACTTTCCACATGGCCGATAGATCATTGGAGATGAGTTTGCCGATGATCACATGTCGCAATATGGGGTATCAGGCGTAACTCAGCTCCGGGTTCGCCCTGAAAGCGCACCGGCACCGGCACTCGGGTACCGGACACTCCACATGCCGCGAGAACCACTGCCGTGCGTGGTCTAGATGAAGCACGTGCTCGCACCTGAGGCAGAAGGTAGGGAACCTGGCTGCCACCCTGGCCTCGGGATCCGGCGGCGCTTCCGGCTTGTCCGACCGCGGCACCGCCACGATCTCCAGGCACACAACGCACCGCGGCAGGTGACGACCGCAGCTCGGGCAGCTCACTCCGGCGTTGAGGCTCGTCGCCATGAGCGGATTCCTCTGCTCGTGGGCCGCCGAGCTGAGGCCGGCTGTGGTCTTGGACAGCTCGTACTCGGCGTCGCAGTATACGCACCGCAGAGCGATCTGCCTCGACGGGGACGTTATCGTGGGGACGCCGCCCAATTTGCTCTTCTTGGTACTCTCCACTTCGAACTTCGTCCGCTGGAAGAAGGCCTTGTGGCGTTGTAGGTATGCCCGGTATGCATTCCGCCAGGCACGGCATCGGTAGTCATCGATATACCGAGGCGAGCATATCGACAGCACGAGGATAGCGGTTTGGACGTCGTTGAATTTCTCAATGTACTTGGCAAAAATATCAACTAGCCTGTCCGTTATTCCTGTCAGGACGATGCCTTCGATGTCGCCTGTCTCGATGGCTTTTGCAAGCTGATCGTCTAGCCATTTAGTGAGTCTATAGTCGTCAAAATTTCGCACGGCGACAAAAGTTCGTTCTCGCAATGGTAGTGACTCCTGGTTCACGATGATCTCCCAGTCGTTTGTGGCAATCAACGACGAAATCGCCCGAAGATATGGGTCACTCTTGGATGCTACTGCCTCATCAAAGTCCAACTTCCCTTGAGCCTCATCGAGGTCGCCTCTACCAATTAGTTGCAGGGCCAGCGAGACGAAAAGTAGTTCCGGGTGCTTTGAGCTTCCTGTTTTCAAAATCTGCACAGCCTGTTTCGAGTCTCCTTCGAAGAGCGCATGAGCAGCTGCCATCGTGTACCATGAGGAATTCCGTCCAGACGGCGCCATCTTCGCGTGATTTCGGAAATCGGTATCCCGCGACCTACCCCAGCTACAGACACGCATAGCAGCCTGTCTGTGCGCGGGCTTCCTGGTGTCTACACCCTTATACAGTGGTTCACCTGACTTCTTGTTGATCGTCTGGAGAAGCCGCTCCCATGCCGCAGCATCTGGGATCCTGACGCCATCTCCTAATCTTGCGGTACCACGAGCCCCTTTAAACGCACACATTAGCGTCACGGGAAGTCTGGAAATGACACCAGACTTACCTAGGTCATCGAACCAAATATTATAGACCCCCAAGTAACCAAAATCTACGCCAGAGGACAACATGCCGCCATCAGCGGCCGCTTCTTCGGCTCCTAAGGCAACGTTAGTTCTCAGTTCAACCAAATAGATCAGGAGACCGACCTGCGATCCAATCCCACAGGTCTTGCAGCCACGGATCATCGGCGACTATCTCCCTGTTGGATGCACAATCAAAAAGATAATTTTCTTTGGCCCTAAGAAGCATTACATGATCTAGAACTGCTTGTGCGTCTTTGGGCAAGCCCCTGGCCCCCCGAGTCAGAGACAGCAGTTTCTCGTGTAGCTGACGGTTAGACACTTGTCCAAAACTGGTTATCGACAGTCCCATCAATGACTCGTTGAGCTCGTCATCACTCGAGGATGCCTTCTGGTTCTGAGAGGATGAAGAACTCTCCTGAGGGTTATCCTTTAGGAATCTTCGTATACCGCGAAGCTTTTCGGCAGTAGTAGAAGCAGCTGTAAATAACTCCTCGGGCTGAATATTAGAAGCATCCTCGTCCACGACAATATCCTGATCTGGAGGCTGCGAATGTAGAATATTTTGTATGATGGGCATTATGGCCTTCTTTTGGCTGCCAAATAGTGGTACGTCGGCCAATGCACCATCGATGAGTACGGAGCTCATCATTTCCGGATACTGCTGGGCATCGAATTGCATTAGACTGTGGTAACGGCTGCCCTCTTCATATTGTTAGCTGCCATCGCACCCAACGAGCGACGCACACTTACCAGCTAGTCCGCGGTAAGGAGTCTGCCAAGGCACCATCTTGTATAGGTGCTGCGACGTGTATGATGGCTTCTCGAGAATATCGAAAGATCCGTTTGCTCGCAACACGACTGCTCTTGGTGGCAAAACTGGAGAGCTAAGGTTCACCCAATCAAATGACACAATTCTGTCAGCCCTGTCGTCCTTTCTACTGGAGCTGTGGTCGGACAAATCGAGTTCGTAGGACCTTGCGAGTTCATATGATCTTCTAACCTTGAGGAGTTCGGGGTTGTGCGCCGATTCCGCCTGAGGAGAGATAAACTCCTTTCGTGTTTCGAAGACTTTCAGCTGGCCGGTACGAGAGAGGACAGCTAGCAATCCTCTTTGATCCCGACTGAACCGAAGTGAACGTATAAGGGAGTACCTGTCTTGGAACCGAACTGGGTCTACGTCAGTGGCTCGATCTATCTTTAAACATGCACCCCACGGCAGCTCTTCACTGTCGACAGCGTCAAGGTATAACGGAGATGCAGAGGGGCGGGAAGTGGCACGCCGATCCCAGACCAAAACGCCCGGCTGGTCCAAGGATGATGATGCGAAGTAATTCTGGTCGGCGTAATCGATGGCCAGGTTATTATTGCACTTCGTCTGGAAGTTTATAACACCTCCAGCAGGGTCTTAATTATGTCAGCCAGTGCCGTGCGAGCTCTTGCTGATACCAGCACTACTTACCTCGCAAATCGTAGATGCGGATTCCCTGGTTTTTGAGGCCGGCGACTACGGTCATGGGATTATCTTCAAAGAACTTGATGCTCGAGACTGAGACAGCAGCCTCCAATTTCTGGCTTGATTCCATAAGTTCGTGTTTAGGCAACCCAGGAGTGGCCGGGTCATGAGACAAAAGGCGACTGACGTCCCAGATGTGAAGAGAGTGGTCATTACGGACCCGCTCGTAGCCAACGGCTAGAAACGTGCCAGTATTGAAGGCAATAGCTTGGCACATACGGCCAAATTTGGGCGCTCGTTCGTGATAACCATTCGAGTTATCGTCAATCCTGAGAAGATTTACAGCACCATTTGCCGTGCCGAGAGCAACAAGCCCCGGAAAGCGAGGTGACCAGTCGTAGGTTGTGAGCGGTGGAGTCTCCTCGTGTCTCGATAACTTCTTGAAATTGAATCGACCATGTTGAGCATGCCCCGTCGGTTCATATAGTTGAATGAGTCGGTGTGTCAAATTAATATGGATGAAGCTGTCATAAGCCGGATTTGGGGACCACTTGATGAGACCTGGCTCGGGTCTCTCCATCGTTGTCGCTACTTGCTTGCATGCACAACCCGTAACTCACGAATCACCACTCATGGAAAGGAATCAGGGCCTAGCTTTAGGCCGCCGGATTCTCGACGTGGATGGAGGGAAGCTCAACGCTCGTTCGTAGTTGACTGAAGTACGTATTGATGAGACGAGATTAGGTGCTAGATAGGCAAATAGGCGGATACGAACGGGGCTGGTCACTAAGCAATAGGCTCGAGGGGCTCACTACCGTCGTATCTTCTACTGCTAGGCTTTTGATCAGCACTGCCCAGAAACAGACTATTCCTCAACACGGGTTCCAGCTTCAGTATGAAATGTGAAATAAGACAAAACTCATAAAACCGATTACTTGCTGTGCATGTCTGTTCTTGCCGTTGTTGCCATCGTTATGTGCACGCCCAACTTAGACGGGTGGGATGGCAGTTCTCTGAGGCCAGCCGTCTTAGGCTAGCCGAGAGCTCTAGTTAGAGTTTGTACCTACCTACCTAGAGGTACCTAACGTAGTGCAACCGCATTGACCAGCCACCATCCACGTCTGCAGTGATCCCACTGACATGATTAACGCCAACCGCGCGATCGATCCTGCAGGGGGACCCTCGAAAATTTCCAGATAAGATTTCGAGCAGCTGCCCCTGTATCTGTATTCGCACCCGTATATGTATCTTGTATCCATACTCGACTTTGCCTCGAAGCAGCTTCTGGCATTGCATTCAAGACACCTCCGCCAGTCTTGAAGAGCTAGTCAAACTTGCTAACTTGGCGAAGTCGAATGCGCCGGACGTCACGATGAGTTCGAAGAGGAAGTTTTCCGACTTCAACGCCGATGCCTCCGGGCAAAGCAAGAACGACAAAGGCCAGACTCGCGAGCATACCCCGGGATCCCGTCCGTCAAAGCAGAAGTCCAAGAATCCGAAGAAGGGGAAGGTCAAAGAGGGAAACGTCAATTGGCTGAAGAAAAGAGCGCGAACGATCGAGAGGCGGTTCAGGGCAGGTCAAAACCTGCCTGCGAACGTCCAGAATGACATGGAGAGGGAGCTGGCTCACCACAAGCAGAAGATCGCCGAGATCGAAGACGAGAAGCACAGGAAGTCGATGATCAAAAAGTACCACATGGTCCGCTTCTTTGGTATGCTTATCTCCATGCATCTTGTATTCCTATAAGAGGGTAGCTAACCGGTCCTGCCAGAAAGGAAGAAGGCCGATCGACTCGCAAAGCAGATCCGGAAACAGCTCGACAACACTACAGATGAGGAGGAGATCAGGAAGCTCAAGGCCGACCTTCACATTGCCGAGATCGACGGAATCTACGCTAGAAACTTCCCATACCGAGAGCGATATATCAGTCTTTACCCCGTTGCATCCCTAGGCTTATCAGCTCGCGGGGGGGGGAAGCCAGAAGACGCGAGTACGGCAGCAAAGGCATTGAGTTCCCAGAGACCACCCATGTGGAAGACCATAGAGGAGGCCGCAAAGAAGGGCGAGAAAGCCCTGGTCGAGATTCGAGAGCGGAAACCGGCAGGCAAGTCAAAAGCTAAGCAGGCTCAAGAGTCTGCGTCGAAGGACTCATCCGCCGCAACACCCAACAAATCAAAGAACAGCAAATTTGCTTCCGATTCTACGGGACCCCGGCCAAGCAAAGAGAAGAAGAGCAAGGCGCAGATTTCTCGGGTCCCAGATCCTTCGGGCTCAACAAGCGGCGAAGAGAGTGATGGAGGGTTTTTCGAGGCGGACTAATTGAATCGTATACCATTGCATTTGATACCCAGTTATGAGATTATGAGACAAATGGACTCAACATCACGCGGATAATACCATGCATTTGCTAGGGTGCTGAATTGGCGTTTGGGTGATTCACAAAAAGCCTTTTTAAGGTGAGATGCGATGAGGGGGGCAACAGTTGCGACTCAGACTCCATTGATTTCATAGGCTGCTAGGTCTCTGAGGTGGGACTGTGTGAGGATGAAGGACGCGCATATTGATGATGACTTATCTCATTTTACTGGCCGTCAATCGTCAAAGAACCAATTATAATTCAGTCATTTGTCTATCGCAACTCCAACACCCCCCACCACAATCTCTTTCCCTCCTAGAATATACCATAGTAATCGACAGAGGGGTAGGCGTCTTGCACATAACACCACGACCCCGCTACCTCCTGGTACAGAACAGCTACGTAAAATATTCAATAGTCCCCTACATCGCCACCTCCTCAGACCGGCTCATCGTCGTCCTCATCTCTTGAGCAACAGCAGCAGGGCCAGCGCGCAAAAAAACTGGCAGCCGACGGCTTTGCTAACGGCGGGCCGGCTCAGGTGCCCACGCCCTTCTACTCCAGACTCCAGGAATGGATCCAGCAGCAGCAGGAATACGAGGCGAGGCACTTTCAGCCGGCGCCCCTCACGAAGGCGCAGAGGAGGCTGCTGTCCGAGCTCGAGCTCACCCTGACGCCCGTGCCGACAGAGCCCGAGGTCGGAGACACCAACTGGATCGGCATTCTCCTCGGTAAGCCAGATCCCCCTCCTTTCCCTCGCCAGCTGGTATTCCGTACCAGCCAGCTATATCCTCGCAACCCCCGCGTCATGGAAACGCCCCGCCTACGTGCTCCGCGCCGTGTCAACGAGCAAAGGCCCCGGGCGGGGCAACCCAGCCACGGAACCAGCCAGCTAACCGCACATGCCAAGAATACCGCGCCGCGAATCAGATGTACCCGGGTGACAGCGCGGTGGAGTTCTCCGAGGAGGCGGCGGCGCCGGCTCCCGGCTACCCGACCGGCCCCGTGCGCTGGCGTTGCCAGGTGCGTATCGAGGAGCGCGCGGAGGCGCCGTTCCCGTCCCCGCTCCCGGAGGCGCCGTCGTTCGCGCGCAAGAAGGACGCGAAGCAGTTCGCGGCCCGGTGCGCTGTCGAGTGGCTGCGGGCCAACGGCCACATGCCGGCGGACGGCGTCAGGTTCCCGAAGGGGGTAATGGCGGCGGAGGTCTCGTCTCCTCCTCCTCTTCCTCCTCCTCCTCAACAGCAGCAGCAACAGGCCAAGAAGCGGAGGGCGTCGCTGGGCACCGGCGCGTTCGATGGTTCCAGCCCCGGCCCCCGCAGCGGCAGCGGCGCCAGCGCGAGCAGCAAGCGGCCTCCCCGCTCATCGTTGTCGACGACGGACGGCCCCTCTTCCTCTTCTCCGCCCTCCTCGCCCTTCGGCGCAGACGAGCGCCCGGCCACCCACGAGGTGAACGAGCTCTGCAGGAATCTGGGCTGGCAGCCGCCGCGGTACGTCGTGACGGCGGATCCGCAGAATCAGGTGAGCGAACTCACTACCTACCCCCTACAGGCGCGTTCCCAGAGTTCTTGTAACTCAGCCTTTACGCCGACACCGTCGCATTCCATCGGCCATATGCCCCTTGTAACCCAGGATGTTAAACAGGCCCCTTCAACACGCTCTCTCCCTCTCCCTCTCCCTCTCTTCCTTTCGAGGTCCACTCGCTGACGACGGGGACCACTCCGCGACCGCAGGGCTTCTGGAACGGACACGCGGAATTCGACCTCCACGGGCCGCTGCCGGCGCAGCTGGCGGCGGCGGGCCGCGTCAAGGGCGCGTACGGCAAGAAGCTGGCGCGGCAGCAGATCGCCGAGGGCGTGCTGCCGCACCTGCGGCGGGTGTGGGACGCGCGGCAGGCCGAGATCCGCGCCTTCATGTCCGGCTCGCGACTAAGCAAGTGATTGGGTCCGGCACGACGGAATCGCCGGCTTGGGGTCGTTCAGCCATTATCCAGCAGATGACTAGCGCCGCGGTGCTCGCCCGGTCGGATCGGACGGCCGCGAGCGAGACCGGGGTAGGAGAGTGGGGGGGAAAGATGAGGATGGCGGTAGGAATTTACCGGGAGGGGAGGGAAGAACCGCTGGTTAAGATGCGTGACTGAGATCGTTTGAAAGGAGAGGGGGTGTCGTGTGCCGTGGGCTACGACCCAAAATGCCTAATGACGTTTTGGTGACGGGTGGTCGTTTGGTTACGTCCAGCATCACCTGATAACCTCCGTGCTGGCGGCGTGAATGAGCGGAGGGTGGAAACGAGAGACGGGAAAATGTATGACATAGGCAGGAGAGCTCTATATATGCATGACTTGTTCAGCCTATCTTTTCCTAGGTTAATACTACACTGTCATTCTGCCATTATGAACGACAAGAGCCAGAAAGGGGAACTGGCCGTCCGATTTTCGATGTAGTATCACCGCCCCTTTCCCTTTCCCCTCCCTCTTCCTCTACCTCCGCCTCGCCCACCCCTTCCACCACCTCCGCCGCTGCCAGCTTTCCCATGCGGCACCCTCTTCAGGACCCCATCCGGCAGATCCGCGACCTTCTCTCCGTCCTTCCACAGGACGCCGACCCCCTGCCTCCGGCCCCGGACCTCCTTGAAGTACTTCAGCGGCACGACACCGTCCGCGTCCCCCTCTGTCAGCACGACGCCGTTGGCGCTGAGCCACCACGTCATGGCGCCGTCCCGGAGGCTCCTCTCGACGTCGACGAAGACGAGCAGCTCGGCGTCGCCGCGCATGCCGCTGATGACCTTATTGCCTGGCGCCCCCGGCGCCGCGGCGGCCGCATTCTCCTCGTCAGCCTCGTCGTGGACCTGCTGCTGCTCTTGCTTCGCGCCGTCGGAGCCGGAGCCGGAGCCGGAGTCCCCGTCCGGCAGCCCCGTGCCGAAGTGCACGTGCGTGCGCCCCATCCTCTTGAGCCCGCCGCTCGCGGCGATGGCGTCCCAGAACGCGAAGTACGTGCCGTGGACGACGACGTCGGGAACGTTACCCGCCTCAAGCGTCACGGGCGTGTGCAGGCCCTCGGACGCCAGTGCGATGCTGTGGCCCTGGTTGGCGCGGATGAGCCAAGCGGCCGGGTCGTCGTCGGCGGCGGTGGCCTCCGGATCCCTGAGCTTCAGCGCGAACCGCTGCTTGTCGCTGTCGGTGACGGCTGCCTTGATATCGGCGACCGTCGGATTTAGGGCGCGGATGCGCGGCCATTGGAGCTGAGGGCACGTTGTTAGCGCTCGCTTGTCAGACGTTCCTGTCTCTTCTATTACGGAACTTCAGTAGAGCCCTCTTCCGCTTTAGGAGAGAATGGCAGGCCGGCTTCGGACACGCCCCTTTTTCTTCTTACAGCCAACGGAAGGCGCCACAGACCCCAACCCGGCTACAGAGACGAATAGAACCACCAAAAGCGGAGTAACAAGAAATGAAAGTAAGAGGGAAAGGAAGGGGAGAGAACACACCACCTTGTCCAGCGGAGCGTACCCCTCGGCATCGAGCTTGATGCCCGCGCTGTGCGCTTGGTGCCTGAGCAGCAACGACAGCGCCTTGGACAGGACGACATCGCGGTCCTGGTTGCGCCCACCCCCGCCTCGACCGCGGCGACCGCCACCCCTGCCCCCGCTCCTCGGCGCGCGGCCGTCCATTCGCTCGGCGGCGTCCGCGTAGTCGTCGTCCGCCGCCATACGGGGTTCTGTGTACCGGTATGGCCTATCCCGATACATGAGCCCCTCGGCTCCTGGCTGCTTCTGCTGCTGCTGCTGACGATAGTTGATACCGCCCGCCTTGGACCGCAGTAGCGGGTGGCAGGGGAGCGATCTGAGGGCGATGCGTGATACGGGGGCCACGGCGGGGCACTTGGCTTGCGAGCCCGTCCGTCTCGTTAGCGGATAGATGGGGAAAATTGTGCCTCGCCGGGGTTTTATTTGTTAACGAGTCGATGATATTACGGGATTTTCAGAAGCGCTGCGTCACGACCAAAGGCGCTGATGTAATTTAAGGTGAGAATGTTGTGTCAACTTAGTCTATCTAGGCTTTTGGTTCGGTACTCCTAGGTATTGCGGGTTGGCCGCATGCAAACCATGTAGTATAAGTAGCTAACCCTACGAGATGGTGGTGGCTCGTGCGCCACACGTTATTTTTGAATGTAGTCGTCGAGCCTGCCTCTACTATGTATGATGGATTACGATAGCTAGTTATTCACCGCTTGCTATAGGGCAAAACAAAAAAGCACCATTTCGTAAGTAAATGCCGTATCCACATATTGCCGTCCGGGCTTTGCCGCCTATATACACACTGTTGCCGGCTTTATCTCCGCCAGCTGACAAACACCACAGTCCCCAGCAGTGACCGACTGCTTCTCTCAACTCCCTTTGGGGGTATGACCTAGTTTTCCTCCTTCGGACCATACCAGACCAGACCAGACCCAGCCGACAAAGAGAAGCTTTTGCAATTGTGGCGCCCATGAAACGGACTACCCGATAATTGACCCCCTGACAGACATCTCTCCTGCAATGACACTAACGAGCGAGGAACGTGAGTTCCGTTAAGAGAAGACAGGACTGACTCCAGGACTCCGTGAGGGGGTTGACTTCGAATGCAGCCGCTCCATGATCTCACAAGCATTGCTGATAGGGGGTGGGATGTTCGTTTGCTCTATATGGAGCGATAAGGTGTTGTAAAGGATTTGCAAACAAGAATAGTACATGGAATGATGTCTCAGCAACCCGTAACCCAGTAAGGCTTATGTGACATAGCAGCGCCCTCGTGAAACACAAGTCTTACTGCGGGGTTGAGTGATGAGCGCATGGTGGTCGTGGTGCTACCGATAGCCATTGGCTTGTTGTGTTGCAGTAGAACTCATCGCGATCATACTCGAGCGACTCGACCTCTTCAGACTTCCCGCGCGGTTTAATGATATGCCCTGGGCAAGGGGAAGTCGCGACTGCTCTCGTTCATCAGGTCGCTTTTCTGTCGCCACGTTAAAACTCTCACGATCTGGCGTCGACTTTTCCACATAGCGCCGGGTGCTGATGCTGGTAGGGGGTGATGGTTGTACTAGGCGACTGCTAACAGCAGAGGGAACAAGGCGTCTCCTTGGTAGTGCGGAAGATGCGAGCGAGCCACCCTCAGTTGGGGTTGGCAAAGCCGTCTGAGAAATATATTGGCGACTTCTGGTTTGAGTCCCATTAACTTCAGTGATGGCGCGCGAGGAAGCACGAAAGTGGGGCTGCTCGTCGTCCTTGTCTAACGTGTTTCTACGACTGCGGATAAATAGAGAAGTCTTGCGCTGAGACGGTTCTTCAGGTTCTTCTGTACCAGCACGTCGGGTTCGCAACACAGTGGCGGATTTGCGCGCCTCCTCTGGTTCTTCAGTTTGAGCACGGCGGGCACGTGATAAGAGCATAGAGGACTTCCGACCGGGTGTATGGGCCTCAGTTGGGGTGGTAGTAGTTGTACCGATAGCTGAAGCTAAAGCCGCAGCCGAAGCGAGAGATGTATATCGTGGGCTAGGGAGGGCGCTCGATGCGAACACGCTACTGCGTCTTTGTTCTAACCGAGACAATGTTTTGGGGCTAGTGAGTAGTGTAAGGTTGCGATCCGACGCTGAGTTTTCCCTTTCCAATCCTCGGTCTCGGGCCAGTTGTGATTGGCGAGGGCTTCCTGTGAACTGGACGTCCCTCTCCGATTGCCCACGATCTTGAGCTACTTGTCTCTGGGTAGGAATCCCTGTGAACTGAACCACCTTATCTGATGACCCTCGTTCTTGAGCCGATTGTTTCTGGGCAGCAATTCCCGTAAACCGAATCTCCCTCGATGCCTTTCGGCCTAGACTCGGTAGGTTCGGGGTAGGGACTCCCGTGAACTGGACCTCCCTCTCCGACAACCTTCCGGGAGTAGGGACTCCTGTGAACTGGAACTTGGTGATTGTAGGGCTTTCCGGTTCTGCCAGGCGAGCTTTGTCAGGGGCCGGCGCGGCGACTTGTTGGGAGTCGACTTGGGCTGCCTTTTCACTGAGTGCCAAGCACAATTCGGTAAGACTGCGGCAAATACCATCCGCCTTGCGCCTAAGTTGGCGATCAGTGACCACAGGTCCACCACCCACGCTGCTCGCAGAGCTTGAAATCGGCCCAGGCTGGCCAGCTGTGCCCATCATGGCGGTGAGGTTTAGGGCATCAGTAGCTGCGGTCTCTAACGCGTTATACACATCAGGGCTGAGAAACTGCTTAGATTTAGCCAGCGCGGAATGCAGAATGGGATGGCTTTGTGTCGGTAAGCTCGGAGTGATCGTCAGGTCGCCTGCTGTTTGCGTAACACTCCCGGGACCACGCTTCGGTGAGGCGGACATGGTGGTCGCGTTTGTGTTGGCGGTCGGCGGTCGCTCATCCGAGGCCCGGGCTATGGCAGCACCGGATGTCGCGGGAAGCTTGCCAGTCAACTCTAAGCGGTGGATTCGAGACTTCAGATCATCTAGTTCATCCCACATGGTAGAAGGGGCGGCAGTAGACGTTGTGGAGTCCGTGCCCTCCTGGCCCTGAGCGCCGTCTCCAGGCTGAAAATCTTGCTTCTGATTATCTGGCCTTGGAACTAGTGGTGAGGAATTGAAAATACGTCCACTACCATAAGCAAGGCTACTAAGCTTGAGCGAGGACATTCGAGCTGGAACGGCAGACCTGCTGTCGATAGAAGGCTGTCGCCTCCGGTTGTAACTCGCGGTTGGGGAACCATGCTCAGCGTTAACGTCTCGAATACTCACTGACCGCGGACTAAGCGGAGAAGCCTGAAGTTGTTGGCTGGCGACTTTCAACCTCCCTTCTTCAGGGGTCCTCTCTTGTGAAATGCCTCTGAAGGTCAGTGTGCGGCCAATCCCCTCTGCTTGGTTATCACTGAAACCTCGAGTGCTAGAAGTTTCTCGTTGGTCCGACATACGCCTGACCAGCTGAGAGGGAGAGGATGGTTGATATGAAGGAATCGCTACTGAGAAAGGCCGCCGACTCCGCCGTGAGATTCGGGTCTGTACAGAAGTTAGTTTTTACCTATCTAAGGGGACGTCGATTCATCACGGGACGTATAATATAGGAGCAAAGCGACAGAGATATCCCATGCGTTCGTCGCGTGGCGCGCCAGATCTCTCGACGAATATCCGGTCGTTCGAAAATTTCGAAAGGGTAGCGCCTCCGAGTTACGCGGAAAGAACAAGGAATAGCACACTCACCGCAGCAGTCTGGTCATCGCTGTATTCGCCATCTTCACCGCCGCCGCGACGCGATTGGTCTTCACGCGCGATTTTGAGAAACACGTCTCCACTATCGTCGAGGTCCGCTTGGGTAGCTCGTTGTGCATAGTCTTCTTGCCGGCCCTCTAGCACCCGCAATGTCCTGTCGCGGGGACTTGAGTCGCCATAATTGTCGCCTACTTCGTAGGCACGCGAAGATCGCTTCATGTCGAAGTTAAGACTCAGTCGAGACCCGGACGTTCTGAGACCTCGGATGGGTGGGTTTGACGGGGTGCTGCCACTTGATGAGCGGGCACTCGGCGGGGGCTTGTAGGATATCGGCGGCCGCTTCACTGTATTTCTTCTGTCCCCAGAATTCGTCCTCGGAATAGACTTTGGTAGATTGAGTTCGCGTCGGTCCTGCGACGGGGCGTTTGCGTGATTCGGCGACGGCGGTGCGCTCTGAACGCCGCCAGTCGTAACAAGTCTCTTGGTTTTCAAAGCTGGCGGATGCGCAGCGCGATCATCAAAAGCGTCTGGGCCGCCCGAGGCGGACGCGAGTCTTTTTCGCGGCCGCGAAGCCACGGTGGTCTCCGTCGAGTTGGTCTGGTTGGGTCTTACTGAAGTATTGCCACTAGCAGCGGCGGGAATCGGGGAATCCAACGATATGGAAGACTTCACATTGGCCGGTTCAGATGACGTGGTCGCGGCTGACGATGGCAGGGCAGCTGAAGAGTTCTGAAACGTGGTGGGGGATTGTTCAGGCCAGACTCGTGTATTATTATGATCCTTATAGTCCGGGCGCGTCGTCAATGGGGGATCTTCTGGAGTAATTGACTGCGCGTGCCGAAACTGTTGATCCGGATCGGATGAGACACGAGAGGACGGAATGCGGTTAGGCCTATTATTGCTGTCGCCGTTGCTATTACTATTGCTCTGAGACTGCAACAATGTCGGTAAGACCAGGGGCTCTTTCTTCAGATCAGCAAAGCGAAAGGCAGGTAACTTGGAGGGATTGTTGATTTGGCGGTGCGAGAGCACGTTAGTATTGTTGTGACGAGTAGATGTGGGAGGAATGTCCAGGTGTGTAGCGGTTGCAATAGAGTTGGTAGTACTGTCGGAAGAATAATTTCCAATTGTCGCGGAAGTGGTTGCAGTAATTGAGGGAGCAACGTTGGTAGAGTTGGTAATTGTGTCCGTGTCACCGCTGCCAGTGTCGTGTTTTGTTGCGGGTTCAACCTTAGAGCTAGTATTGGCTACTACTGGCGCAGAAACTGGAACTTCTGGGTCTTCTGGAGCTTCTGCTGCTGCTGGTGGCCCTCGAGGTGGCTGGACTGATCCGGACATTGTCGATGACATGGTTCAAGGACCCTCCCCTTGCTGATTTTCTTGTTTTAACTCCAGATTTTTGTGGCCTCTCTTCATGCTCTCTTCCTCTTGTCTCTTTTTAGAGTAGTCGGTCCGCCTGAATTGATAATTGATAATGCCTCATTAATGTGCTTCGACCATCAAAACCGTTGGTCTCTCTTACTTGCATTCCAGTTCCAAGTCGGCTGAGTGAATTAATGCGTTGAAAGCCACCTGACCAAAGATCCGTCCAATTTGAGGAGAGGGCTTATACAAGTAATTAGGTAGGATAATAAGGCATTTATTGCTTGTAAGTATTTCGTAAGAATGGTTACCAATCAGGACAGGGCACAAATAAGAGACAGTCAATTCATGAAAAAAAAGAGAAAAGGAGTGACGAAACGTCGTCGCAAGAGGGGCAAGAAGGAGACCAAAAGGCAATGGACTTGGTTGGAACTTGCAAGTCCTGCTGCCGCTGGTGGTGCCCCGATGCTTAATCAACCTCGTTCAACTGATCACGGACATCACGCACACTGCGGCACGGCATACAATTGGTGAGAGACCAGAAGGTAACCGGGATTTGCTGCAAATTGTTCCCCATTCTCCTCGACTATATTATGGGCCGCAAGGTGGAGGCGTCCTTATTGCTCGTTTCGGCGCTCTATTAGTAAAGTTATGATGTTAGAATGCGCCCCAGCTACGTTCACCACGTCGAATCGTTAGTTAACCGGAACTAAGCGCTCTTTGGTAAAACCCCCCCATAAATTCTCATTTTTCCCTACACAAACTTAATGCACGAACAGAGCAAAAGCTAGTATAACCGCTATAATGTCACTACCAATATCACCGTTGTATCACCATTATATCACCGCACTATCACCTCAACATCGCCGCCAACACCATTGCAATTAACGTAATATACCCAAGCAAACAAAGGCCCTCTCACCGGCCACACAAACCCCTAGGGCTAATCCGAAGGGTTGCAGTTATTAGCTGAATATATACTTTACTGGGTACACAGCTAAATATTAAACGCTGAAGTACCACCCTATAGCTTGGTACGGGCGATTTTCGACAGAGCCTACGTAGTAATACCAGTGGGGTTGCCAAAAGGCGTTTGGCTGCGGTCGATTAACGATTCGACATGGAGAACGTAGCGGGGCGTTAGAATGGCCTCTTCTATCGCCTCCTATTCCACACTGGGACAAGGGCGCTCCGCATCGCAAACCTGCAGACATCATGTACAACACAAGCTGCGCTCAGATCTAAAAGAATAGAGGCATTGGACCCCCAACCAATTAAAAGGCGCAATTACTCTACCCAGCGTTGTTGTATGGGCGTGTGCTTTGTACGCTGTGAATATATGGTTGTGCTTGCATATCAAGTTGTGATGTTGAGAAACAAAAGTAATGACACCCCACATGATGTGCGTGATGATGAATAGGGGTCCGCGTGTGGTATTATGTCTAGGTAGTAAGTACCAGGTGTACTTGGTCGAGAAAGCGCAAGTCGGTATATACATATATGCCACATCCGATGGAAGTCAGCTACCTTACCTACTTTGTACCAAAGGATCCAGTTCCACCGGGGGGGAGAAGGCTCGCGTAAGGAAGAAGCAAGGTCTGCCCATGCCGGTTTATCTTCTGGTCGAGTATGAACTCTGTCTAAGGTCAGCGTGTGAAAACCAGGTGGTTGGATGTCGCACGTCGTTGTCGCAACGTTCACCGATGCGAAAGCATATATGGAGAACGTGGCATATTCGCATTGAAAGCACATTACAGCGGTAGCGACTGATTCTTAAGGGACTGGTGGCGGTACCCAGCAGATGAATATTATTAGATCTGACAAGCGATGACGACGGTGCTAGTTGTTCGGACGGGATCAGGCGTTGGAGACACGTGCTATCTAGTTTTGAAGTCCGAGACCTCTTCCGAGAGGCGCCGAGAGGAGCAGAACATATTAATCCTGGGACAGAACGCAAGTCAATCCCGCGAGGACAGGGGCTTTTATGGCGAATGGTAAAGCTCGGTGCAATCGATCTTGCAATTGTGGCGGGCCTGGTATACTGGGATATGATGTCCGTGCGATGGTTCTGTTTGCCAGGAATATCCGAATCAACCAGCCCTAGCAAAACCTGATATAGGGGACGACGTTTGTTGCTTCTTGATGGGGCAGTCCAACTTTCTCAACCGGCGAGGCGAGATGCACACGACCTTTGTTAGATAACTTCTTGAGGCGCGTCTCTCCTCCGGGATAGCTTGTTGACTCGTTTCTTCTCATCAGGATACACAAGTTGAAGCTCCCATTTAATCAAGAGCCGCTGGCAGCTTGCATAACATCGAGATCAAGGTGCAACGCAGCACAGCGTTGTCAGCGAAAATGCAGTTAAACGAGATAGGCCGTTTTTCGACCATTGCTGGTCATTAGGGGATTGTTTGCTGTAGCCCGCTGCACCAAGTGAGACCGTACCTATATGGAAGTAGGAAATTCTTCTTGCGTCATTGCTGTTGGCTTGCAGATCAGATGATAGGTTATAAATCCGATCTCCTCAAAAGGCCTACCGGGCCGTATACGCTCATGCACAACATGTTAGGGCCCATTTTGGAGGAGACTCGCCTAAACATCGCCGTCTCAGGTGGCCTTTCGTGCGGGGCTAATTATCTAAGTGCCCGGGATGCGGTATGCCCGCTATGACATATAGGCAAACCGCTTTTTGGAGTAGTACCGGTTTGGGGTGCTTATGAATACCTAGGTAGGGCACCACAAGATTTACTATCTGAGCTTCGCTGAATTGGGCGTAGGTACAAAACAGCCACGGTATTTCGTACGGTGGGATTTACCCCTTACATTGGTATTCAGATCTATGGTTTCTCTTTTCTCGGTACAAAGTGAGGGACCAAGTCAAGTCGGTCCGCGTAGAATCCATTGCACAGACGCCGAGTCCGGGACATGGGTCCTTCGTCTTGAAGACGATCAAACAAACCAATGCCGCACTTAGTTGGGCACCACTTCCTCATAATTATACATAGGGACTAGGGGCATCTTTTCTTCCCTGTGCTTTTTTCAGTCTCTGCAACCCTAGCCCCAGAGACACGGGTTGCTGTGTGGATCGGAAGGTTGGTATCAATCAAAAGATGAGCCTTACTACACAAGCAGCAGTGCCGTTCTTTGGTTTATCTCGTCGCTTTCTTGCGAGGAAGGATATAACACGATTTCCCCACGTGTTGTAGGGAATATGGTAGGAGGTGACCCCATACTTCTGCAGTGATGCGAGTACATTGGCCAGTGTTGGTCGTTAATCACCTATTTGTGTAGTGTCCAGGACGGCGTGAAATGGATCGATGCCCAATACCCAGATTATACCGTCTCCCAGCGGCGCGCTCGGGGGCGTCGTTTTTTTAGAGCTTGAGCTGTTGAATGACCCCAATAGGAACAACGCCGGTCTAACCGCTGCTATGTGATCTACGGACGCATAGGTAAAAGGAACTAGATCCGCCTCAGGCTAGTTCGCTCTCGAGCTCGAGACCGTGACGACAAGCGTCCTATGCTCTCGTAAAGTGACTGCATATTGAGACGCAAAAGATGGGATCCCCGAATTGGAGAAGCAAACTCTTGAAAAGAATACGGGACGCGTTGGTTTCGGGCGGTGGTCATCACCAAGACGAGAATGTCGGGCGCGGCCGGTTACTTCAACCCAGACCGTGGACGGTTTGGGACACTCAAACAGAGAACTCTAGAGCATACAGTACGTTCCGTCGGCAAAGACGAACATGTTTCCCAATTTGGGAACCGTACTAGGCGCCATTCTGAACTTGCATCCGAAGTTCATACTCCATCTCGTCCGTAAGTTTCAGGAAGTACATACGCCCCTCTCTCGGCCTATCCGGTTCCAAAGGCATGTTGTCTTTAGAGTGACAACTTCTTGATATGATGGTGAAGTTCCCAAAATAGAGCCGACAAGTCGCCAATGCGTCTTTGAGCCTCATTTCGACAGGTAACAAACGAGGCAGTTCATCCCAGAAGGAGTTGTCATCGTGACGGGATGCGTACCCATGCGCGTGAAATTTGCGCAGCCCGTATTAAACTTGGGCCTTCCCCGTAGAAGGGTATCCACATCCTGTCAATTCCGACATTTGCAATGCTGTCGCCATGGGAGACCGCTTGTGTTTCAGGTTTGCAAGTCGAGAATAGCGCCGCCAGGCTTGGCCTCCTAGTTCGAGCTATGGTCCAGCGGGACAGATTAGTGCGGTTCTCATCTCTCTGGATTGGGATCCAAGTCTCCACGGCGATCATGGAAGACATGTTCCAGAGCAGTATTCGGCGGGAAAGTCGTCGAGCGAAGATACATTACCGAATTATCGGATTGAATGGCGACGAGTGTCTCCTGTGCTATATTCCAGAATCTATTGTAGGAGACGCCTTTTGGAAAATTCTTTACTACGCACCTGGACCTGGACCATCTCATTGATGCACACACACCACTGTCAGGACCTCATTTATCTGGAGAATAAATAGCCCAGGGCATTCCTCTACACGTAGTTCTATTCTTAGGCATTTACTGACCATCTCTTGTCATCCACAGATCACTCTTGCCACTCGTCTATGTAATGCTTTAGCACTATTGTTGAACGGATGGCGTAGGTCATGTTTTGTGGGAGCATCAGCACACGTATTCAGGCCTCTCAGCGCTCCTCGATGTAACTAGTTTATCATCTCTTACTCACAAGTGATGATAAGTGGCAAGCCAGCAGACAGGAGCAGCTGAAAGGGGGTCGTATTGTGCAGCCCGCCACGATGCTGGCAGTATAGGATAACAGCGGCCTGCCAAGGAGCGACACGAGTGTCTTCACCGACTTTGTTGGTGGCAGACCGTTTGGTAACCGGTAGGACTAGGTGAATAAAAGCAGGTAAGGGTGTTGTCGGAGGGATTCTCGACGGAATAATATGGCGTAGATCCTTTGCTAATGATAGCCCGTAGAGCGAGGGAGGGTGAGCGTGGGACTCTGTCTCTAAATATACGAATATATCTTGAGGACCGGGAGTCTATTACTAACGCCGTGTGCGGCGGCTCTCCTAGATTCGAATCAAGATACCTAACCTGGCAGCCGGACACACTCGGAGGACCTTCAATAAACAGAGCAATGCATTATCCGGTTTGCGGGCAGAATTGCCATTTAGGTTTCCAGTCTCGAGCCAACGTCGTCAATGACCACTACATACACCCCCCATCGGTGAATAGATTTCCTTTCTGGCATTAGAGCGAAGGCGGCTCGCGCACGGCGGTCGAATCATGGCAAGGAGATGAGAGGCGAGTTGAAATTATCAGCTGCAAGTTCAGCAGAAGCCAAATTTGGCTTACGCATCTGATTTGTCCGACTTTGGCGCCCATTCGGCTGCAGGTGGCTATTAATAGATCTTTGCACGGCCAAGGGAGGATCACCCCTGTCCCCGCATCGTGTCTCTTGTTTCGCAAACACTTGACCAATCCTTGCGAGTAGCTGTCCACTCAGAACAGAGCACGCAGCGGATGGGAATGCAACCTCAGGCACCTTCTGGCCAACCCAGGCGCAAATGCCCGCTCGCCGCATGCAGTGACCATGCTTTCTCCTCACCTGCTGGGCTGACAGCACAGTGATGTTGGACATACATGGAATTAGTACCTACGATGTGACTACCGAGGTACCTAATGCCCGAATTCTACTATGGTAGATGCTAGCCTCGAGTTTGCCATTTCCCCCTCCGTCTGCAATCTCGACAACCTTGAGACTCTTTGAATAATTGCGCCTATTATAATATTAGAGCCTCACCTAAGTTGGAGCTGCTCAGGGCACAAGTGGGCGATATATCAGATTTGGTATAGTATATTGTGCATCTGAAATCTGCCCCGGCCCGGCCTGAGGAGGTGCTGTGCTGTATGTAGCAGTGCCGTATATGTACGGTATTCAGTCAGTAATGCTAGGGGTGCTTATTGGCGTTAGCGCTAAAGATACAGCCGAGGCAGAGTAACTCAAAGGTTCCCAACACGGCGATTGCAAGTAATGGCAATACTAGGAGCTTACCAAGTACTGATCGTTTAGCACCAGCATCTTATCTGCCTCGCTCTCTGTGCCGTGAGGTAGGTAGGCGCAGTTGAATGAGCAAATGGACCAGTCCGCGTCTGCCAGTTTGGTGCTCATGCGGATACTACCGCAGGGAAGGGACTCGCTACTAACACACATACCGTAGTATCCACCCGCAAACCATCCGATCCCATCCCCAAACAAGAAACAAGAGCACACCACGCGCATTAGAGCCACACCCCCGTCTGCCCCGTTCTCCTGGCCTGCTTCACATTCCATTCATTCCCTTGTCCCTCGTTTTGGCTTCCATCCCATTCAGCCATTGAAACCTCTTTCCAATGAGAAATGTGCGCCGCCCTCCAATGCAGCGCTAAATTAGTGACTTGAACTGTTTAGGCTTGCGCCTCCTCTCGTCTCTGTTCAGTCAATCACTACCACCTTACCCTTACCTCACCTTGAAGCCGACCTTTGTTTCTTCTCTCTCACTTTTTCATAGTATTGACGACTCCATACGCGCATGCTTTTGCCGCTCAGTCGAGTCTCCAGTCCGGCCGCGCTCCCTCCCCTCTCCTCGTCTCCGCCAAACCTTCAATTCTTCCTTGTCTCTATTACCGTTCTTGATCCTAGCTGACACAACCTACTGGATTCTTTGGGGCGTCGCATCCATAGCCGCCCTGCAAGACGATAGACATTTACGGCCCTTCAGGATTCCGCATACATTCCACATAATTTGAACTCACATTCTTTTATTCCCATCCATCTATCTTCTATCTTTAATCCTTTTGTGACTTAGCACGCTTCAGGTGACCATCTGCTGGCACTCTCCTCAGATTGTCGACGATTACCGAAATAGGTCGCCACTATTAATTCTTCTCGGATTACTAAAATCCTGCTAGAGCAGCGAGAACGCTGGAGCAGACTATCACCTTGTCAGCTTAGCTCTGGCAACGCGGAGTGCAAAGGGAAGGAACTTGGGAAAGGAAAGGATTCAGCAGCGCTGTCCAGCAAAGAAAGACATTGTTCCATTACCATTTCCATTCGCGATCACGTTCTTTTGGGCCCTCCTTGGATGAAACACCAAATCACTCGTTGCCCCGGTTTGTTTTTGTAGAGAGTCAATCGGCCCGTTTGAGCGTCTAAGGTTCTTGCCTTATGAAGGAACAATTACGCAAAAGGACAAGGGAATCGCAAATTCTGGCTTCCAAAAATATGCCGTCCCCCGCCGCTCGACGAATACATGAGGGTCAAATACCCTCGTTTATGTCTATATTCGACCCAGAGGCCGCAAACGTGGACGATGGAGGGCTGGTGACCATGGTGGACTCCGACGTTATGGAGATGGAACCCTCATACGGGCAGAAACTACCAAACCAAGCGTCACAGCAACGCCAATATGAACATCAATCCCTACGACCGTTTTCAACTGATGCCTCACATCGACACCATAGTAGCACGTCGACCCAGAATTCCGAGTCGACTGAGTCTTCCCCTACCACGACATTGACGACAGACACCTCGTCTTTATCAGATCCGTCCCCATCGTCTTCCCCGGATTCTCCAGTCAACTTAATACCTCTGAACTCGTTTACTGCCACCAACTTTGGTGGGCTACCATCCACGATGAACCATCTCACCATGAGTGACTCTGGTCTAGCAGAGAGGCCGATGACCTCGCCAGCACCCAGGAGGGGGCGAAACATGAAGGGACTCTCAATTCAGCCTCCTTTTGGTGGCAATTCAACGTCGAGCCTGGTCTCTGAACCATCTTCGCCTTCCTTCATTAAGCCGAAGATCCCAGCGATGAAGAGGAAGCCCAGCCAGCTGAGTCTGAAGACCGATTCAACCGGCCTCAACATTCGCCCTACGACCCTCGATGTTCCGTCCTCGCCTAGTGTCCCAATCGCCCAACGGAGATATCTTAAACACTCGACGTCATCTCCTCATATGCTTTCATCGCTAAAGTCTTCGACCTTTGGTCCAGCTGGAGGTATGACTTTCCCTCCGGTCTTGGAGCGCGGCGCCTCGGGTCTGTCAGAAGTCCTGCGACCGACGAAGCAGAACTTTGGCGGTCGGGGATACGATAGTCCGATCATGGAAGAAGATTCGCCAATAAGGCCCCAGCTCGCAAATCGCAGCGCGATGGATTTCGAACCTTTCCACGAGGCAGAGAACAACGAGGATCAGAAGTCACCAGGGTATCCGGATGGTCCCATCGCAATCTACCAGGATAATGTCTATCTGTATGCAGAGCCGACGGCAGAAGAGGCCTCGAAGTTCGATGTCGTCATCAACGTAGCTCGCGAAGTATTGAATCCATTCGAGGCATGGAACAATGACAGTGATCCCAATCACCGGGGCTCCATCAGCTCACAAACATCGGCTGCCGAGTCGCCAGTTCCCGACACTGCCATGACGAATGACAGTTTCTCGACGGCATTCGAATTCCCGCCACCGGAAGACCGGTCTGTGGAAACTCCTACGACGCCGAAAGCGAATCCGTTTCAGGAACCAGAGTATATTCACATGCCTTGGGATCACAATACCGATATTGCGACAGACTTGATGATGCTTTGCGAGAAGATCGAGAAACGCACGAAGGAAGGCAAGAAGGTCCTGGTGCACTGCCAACAAGGCGCGAGCCGCTCAGCCAGCCTTATAATTGCCTACGGTCTCTATCAGAATCCAGGAATGAGCGTCAACGATGCATACTACGCCGCTCAGAAGAAGAGCAGATGGATCAGCCCCAATATGCGACTAATGTATTGTTTGCAAGATTTCCAGAAGGAGGTGATGAGGAGGAGGCTGCCCCCTCGATCTGCCGCTGGGCCGCGCAGTGGGAGGAGTCCGACAAAGCACCGCGTTACGCTCTCGGCGGATGCCATCGACATCAAGCCGAAGGAGCCTCTTACAGCACCTTTACCTGACGAGAAACCGAAAGCCCCTGGTAGCGCTAGTCCCGGCCGAAGTCCGATGCGTACCCGTGGAGAGTCAACTCCGAGCTTAGAAGCTATATCTCCTGGCCCTGCTTCGGCTCCTTCCAGCTTTGCGTGGTCAGAAAAGGAAGATGAAAATGACCCCGGCAAGTTCGGGCGTTTCAATCTTGAGCAACCCCCCCAGGTTCTCGAACCCAAACCTGGTGAAACAAAAGAAATGTTGGAGTCTAAACCTTTGCCCAAGCTCGAATTCAATCTAGAAGCAGACGCTGATCCTTCTATGGAGCTCAAGCCGAAGTCGGTTCTCTCAACGACATCTTTCTTCCGACCACCTCCGTCACCTGGGTTCGGGTTTCATCGCTTCGGTGGAGGGCAACAGAATCTGTGTTTCTCTAACTATGGCATCAGCTCTTCTCAAACTTCGTCGGAAAGATCTGAAGCTTCTCGGGAAAGAGATGCTGCGATTGCGCCGGCCCTTCCGGATGAAGACGCCTTAATGTCACCGAGAGCCGAGACCATGACTAACAATCCTCTGCATGATTCCTATTGCGAATTGGCAGGATTCAAGTTTATCGAAGAGCCTCCCACTCCCAGCGAGGGTTTCTTTTCTCCAAGATCCACGATGTTCCCACGAGACCCTTTATACCCATTCGGACGGCCTACTCAAGTGGCCGATCCTAGGAGTCCTCCGACAAAAGGGGAGACCCCTATTGTGCGGTCCATCGACGACCTATTATAGGATCCGTCTCTATTCCGTGAACGCGGGGACGACCAGCCTAATGTGGCTCGCCTGGCATGTAGTCCACACCTACCATCTACCGGCATATCCAAACCTTCCCTCCCATGATCTTTTTTGCATTCATATCTCGGCGTGGCGCGGCGTTGGATGTGATTCTTGTCTCTGGCCACCACCTATCGTTTTTTCGGCCTGGATATTCTAAGGGCCATTCCTGCGGCATGAGATACCTCTCCGTTATCTAACTATTCACATAATATTATCCCCCGATTTAGGGTAGCTACCCGCTCTCATTTGTCTATACAGCCATACCATCGCTTATGATTCTTTTGACACACTATTTCCTCTTCCCACCGACCCGTGCACTGCGCAGCCTCAGTACGGAACATACAGGAAGCAATTTACCGGGGAAGGGAACTTGGAAGTTGGCGGAGCACTTCATTTGTGGGCCCTGCTCATCTAACTGTATAATTGCAAAAAACACATGTGGACCGGTTCAATATACCTCGGGTGGATGCCTTTTGGCACCATCGATGACGGTAACGGATATGAATACGGTAGTGGATAGGCGTCAATGCCGGCATAAGGGGGGCTAGGGAATATCAACGTGCGGGCTTTACACCCGTGTATGGAGCAGGTATTAGCTGTCAACCCACGGCTCGCGGTCAGAGCCGGAGGGGCAGCACACGATCCAGATCTTCCTCCCACCTCGGTCCGGAAATACATACCCTCTAGTGACCGATTTACCGACCGAACGACGACAACGACGGACTAAACGGAAGGGAGCGAGGGCTTGCGGGCAGGAGGCAAGAGAGAGGCGAGCGAGCGAGCCAACAAGCAAGCAAGCATCAGGCGTTCTGGGAGTTCTGAGCTTAAAAGGGGGAAGAGGGGAAAAGGCGCTTACTGGAGAGGCATAATTGGAAATGGAAACCGCGAAACAATATCCGGAGGAAGATGGGGAACGGAGGATCCCCCATGTCTCGGTCGGCCTGTCCTTGTACATATATACCCAGCACAGCTTCGAAGAGCAATTCATCTAACGAAGAGAATAATATCCACGTGCGAAAGAATCGTCGCCATGTGGCCTTTTACCAACCATGTTTCTGAGCCTTTTTCTTTTTCTTTTCTTCGTCTGTCTACTGCGTGGCCTTAAATGTGATGGCCGCCGATTGCGCGTGCGAGATCGGCAAACCCGTTAATTATTTAGGGTTCGGTTACGGGAAGATATGATGCATGGCACACTTGGTGTGTATTGAGCTGGTGATCCATCCACTAACCACCCCTTTAATATCGAGCATCACTCAACTGGGTGGATATCTCGACGTATGAGAGAGTACAGCACGATCTGATGATAGACCACCACCTCAATACGTGGTGCAAGGCACCTTGGTGGTGAGCGATCACATGCGCGCACGCGAGCGAAATCCTAGGAGGCGCATATCCTTCCGTACCTATGCAAGTGCCTGATATCAGCTAGACCCCGGCCGACCCATCCACCCGGTCGATTCCCTCCCATGCGCGATCCCCTCAAGCGGCAGGGCATCTCAACTTAAACCTTGCCCGGCGGGATATTCGTCCCGTCGATCTAGCTGGCAATCTGCCGGGCACTACCTTCTATCAACACCGCCCTCCCCCACCCCCAGATACGCCGTCGGCGTCCCCACGTAAACCTTTTGGACTACTAAGAAGCCAAGAAGGGGTCGATGGGACCTGCGGAAGTTCATCCGCGACTCCGAGTGCACCTTGGACACTAGATATCCATGACGACGACCATGGCGATGATGCCAGCAGGGCGGTAACGCCCGTTCGGCTCGCGCAGAGCAATATATGCATTCCATCCCAGTCAGCGACCAACCATGGCACTCCCCCAATCCATACCAACCCCCCCCCCCCCCCCCCCCCCGCGGGGGGGGGGGGGGGGGGGGTGCCCCGCAGGGCATTTCGGCGTGTCTATTACCTACGCCCCGTCGATTTCGCCCACGCATGCGCCCCTATATATTACGAGCAACAAAGAGACATCCGAGCTAGTGTAGATCTTATATATACATCTATCTATCTATCTATTTACCTATCTATCTCTCTTCGCCCGGGCACAAAATAACGTATAGTCGTTCATCTATCCATTTACTCTATTGAGTCTTCAGGGCCTTGTTCTCCCTCTTGGCCCTCTCCTTGGCCAGCTTCTCGCGGCGCGCGATGGCGGCCTCGACGCCGATGCCGCCGAAGACGAGCCCCACGCCCAGGACCTGCATGCGCGAGAGGCGGTGGCCGAAGGCCACGACCGACAAGATCATGGTGAACATCTTGCGCGTCACCGTGACGGTGACGAGGAGGACCGAGGAGAAGGTCGAGAGCGTGTAGACTTGGGGCTCCTGGGTTAGCCTCTTACTTCGTATCCTTCAGAGAATGGATGCATGGCTGCGGAGAGAGATGGACAGAGCCTCGGATAGGGGGAAATAGGGGTTGAGATGGGGAAAGACAAAAGAAGAATGAAGAATAGAAACTCACAGATGAAGACCTGTCCGACGGCGCCGCACGCCGCGAAGCCCAGCAGGTCCCTCCAGACGGCCGGGTGGCGCGCCATGAAGTCGAGGGCCTCGGCCAGCTCGCCCGCGCCGCCCGCGACGTCCATGCCGAACCACTGGCCGATGCCGGTGCGGACGAGCCAGGGGCTCAGTAGCAGGTAAGACGCCGTGACGGCCGAGGTCATGAGGTTGTTGGCGCACATCATCTGCGGGCCCGAGTAGGGCTGGAAGGCGGCGAAGATGTAGTCCTGGGTGCTGTTGGTGAGGCCGTCGAACAGCAGGTTGATGCCGAGCAGCAGGAGGCCCCAGGCGGCGTTGCGCTCCTTTCCGTCGTCGGCCACGTGCTTCTTCCCCTTCTTACCGGAATGCAGCGTGAAGACGGCGACGCCGGCCGTCACGGCCGCAACCACGAGGTACTTGTACAGCGGATAGCGCTTGCGGAAGAGGGTGATGTGCAGGAACATGACAGGCAGCAGCTTGCAACTCTTGGCGAGCAGGAAGGTGATGTAGTCGATGTGGGCCAGCGAGGCGTAGCCGAAAGGGCTGGCGAGGGCGTTGGTGAGCGCGACCAGCAGTAGGGGCCCCAGGATGCGCGCCGACGGGATGACGGGCGGTATGGGCGCGCCGCGCGGCGTGCTCCCGTACAGGTACAGGGCCCCCGTGAGGGCGGCGAAGGTCGACTGGATCGTGTTCAGGAAGACGGGGTACTTGAAGTGCTCGGCCGCGTCCGGCGGGCCGTGGGGCGTCGTCGTGAGCTTCTCCTGCAGGTAGGCCCACGTGAGACTGCGCGGTCCTTGCGTGTCAGTTCTGGGGACGAGACTAGCCGCGCGGCGCGCTTCACATTAGGGCAGATATACGCACAAGGACATATAGATGCCGGCGACGGCGACGATCAATTGCGGTATACCAGCCTCCTTCTTCGCGGACGCCGGCGGAGACGTGTAAGGGCGGTTGAGGGCGCCATTGGCTTCGTGCGCCATGTCGTCTTTCCTTTTTACGGGAGCTGGAAACTGGCGAGTGACATACTCGGAGGACGTCTGGCGCTGGACGGGTTGTGATTTGGTCCGCGCCATCGTCTTGCACGGAAATGGGAACGGGGTAAGAAGGAGTGTCTTATAATATACCGTATACTACAGAGTGCGATGTCGCGAAGCTGGAGTTCAAGAATTGATATTTCAATGAGCGAACGGATTCAAATGACAACAGTGGTAGTAGTTCTAATACATTAGAACAGATTGCAAAAGTACAGATAAATGAGTGAGGACGACGTAACGGCCAATATTGGCAGCGGGAGAAAGTTAACAGTGACCCTCCTCGCCTACACAGCGCGCGCATCGACGCTGATGACAGATTGGCACTTTTGAGATTGGCAGAATTACATACAGTAGCAAGGGCCCCGGGGACTTTCCGCTTCGGTAGGTAGAGATTACCTAACTAGGGATGGTCGCCACTATTAGAGTACCTACTGGGTGGGCGGTGAGGCACGGACCGGATCTTACTACTGTATGATTCTCACCAAACATCGAAGATCCCCCCCCACCGACTCCCTCTCTTATCTGTATCCATAACTTTGATAACTTTGATAAGCGAGGACCCTGAGGGGTAATCATTGTATACTATACTTACCCAGACCTAAGGTCCTTATTACGTACGGATGGGTTCGGGTGGACAAGAGGCAAAAGAGCTTGCAGATGCAACAAAAGGCTGATCCATTTCACCGCGCCTAATCCACGAGACCCGAAAGACCAGGGTATATTTGACTATCGTGCTGTTTGAGAAGTCTGTGGGTTTTGTAGCTTTCCTCGTTCTACTGCCAGATTCTCCCCATCTAGGCGCCTCGGAAGATTGCGTAGAACTTTTGGAATCAAGACCAAAAAGGTTTGTCCGTGGAATAGAGGAGGTCCTGAATAGCCCTGGCTCATTGCCAATGTTGGTTGGCTAGCCTTTTGAATTTTGAGAACCCTTGCCCTGTGACAGGTAGGGTCCTCCTTCACCCTTGAAAGTCATTCCCTCTCAATTACATAGGGACAGTGAGACGCGGTTGAGTATCGATGGTTAGAGGATGTTGATTGGAGGATGAGTGAAGGTGAACGATGCACTCCGAGGTGCCATGGGAGAGATTGAAGTGAGTTGGCCAAGAAGCGTTGGTTCCTCGTATGTGGTAGGAGAATGGCTCCGCTGCTCGGCGACTTATTGGGGCGGGTTCCCGTACGCAAAAGCGGTTCAAAACCTGAGGATCGGCGTATTTATCCGTCAGGTGTGAAATCCCGGAGATCCATCTCTGTCTTAGCCGTGAACTAGAGAAAGCGGTTTAACGGCCACTAGTCGTCTGCCATACAATCTGCATGGACCCACGTGTCCATAACAATATCGTTTCCGTCGAGAAAGATTAAGAAAGGAATAGTAGTGAAATAGCAGCGGAATGCTTGCTAAGAAGAGGAGAAAATCGTCGTCGTTACGTCGTTTCGTAGACACCACCCGGAACCGGAGGGACGTCCGTCAGCCTTGCGGCAAGTCATATCTGGAATTGCCCCCTTGCGAAGCAAGGCTTGTCGCCAAATCAGACAAACCTTAGAAATACTGCGGGGACACATAAAGGGACATCTGGTTTCTTAGTTTCGAAGACGCCGGCTCAAATGGATCCTGCCATCTACTCAGGTGACTGTGCCTGACTGCGGCGCATCTTCTCAGCCTCGAGGTTCTCGTAGAGGAGGAGGAGTGCCATCTCGTTCGCTTTCGCTGTGCCCATGATGGTGAACATCCTCTCTCCTGTCTCATCATGAGGTGCCTAGATTCTCAGGGGTCAGCCAGGTGTTAAAACAGCATGAACCAGGGGGGGCAAGCAGCAGCTGAGGCTTATTCTATCCGGGCCAGGGATTCCCCAAACTTACCTTAGCAATGGAAATGCGAGCCCCAGAAGTCTTTCGGATTTCGCTGATCTTGCTTCCGGCGCGTCCGATGATGCAGCCGACCATATCTGCGGGGATGCTGATGTTCTGCGTCTGGATTTCTTCGCCGTTTTCATCATGCGTCGGCGGTCCACGATTGGCCGCGTCAGAGTCCGAGCGGCGATTGTATGGTCGGCCACCGCCGTTGCTAAAGTCGGCGCCGTTTCCTGTTCGCATTACTCGAGGCGCTGACATGTACTCGCCTCCTCGGCTTGATGAGCTATAGCCTACCCCGCTAGGACCGCCGCCACCGGCAGACCCCGCACCACCGGGCGCAGTGCGCACAACGGGATTGTAAAGCACGGTGCCAGTGCCGCGTTGCCAATCATCGACCAAGCATTTTGAGATCTCCCAGATGGCACGCTGGATGCCGTCGGGTGTTCCTTGGATCTCCACGATCCGCTCCGTCGACTGAGGAAGCATATCCTTTTGTGCGACCATGCGTACCCCGGAAACATCTTGGATGTGCTTGATCTTAAGACCCCCTCTGCCGATGATCGTTCCCATCTGGTTATGCGAGATGAGGAGCTTAATTGCTAGGAAGCAGTGATGCACATTAGTATCGGAGGACTGGTACATCGGGACCGGAAAGGGGGGCCGGCGGCTTACGGTGAGTGCCATTGTTCTGAATGACCCCTCCCATTCCAACGGCAGGGGCACCTTCTAGTAGCGCACGCGCTACGATGGCATATGCTCTGGAGACGGCTTCGCATCCGCCAGTGATGGTCAAGACGCGATCGTGCACACCTTGCACAACCTTGCTTACGCCCGCCCTCACACCTGTTTCGTCGCGTAAATCTGCAACGTTCTTACCCCCCTTGCCAATGATGACACCGGCCTCCTTGGACGAGACAATGGCGCGAAGAGTCAGTTGCGCTGCGGCGTATTCCTCTTCAGTCTTGGGGGCGGGTTCGCCGTCTGGGCCATAACGTGACTCATTATCATCGACCTTCAGCTGATCAATTTGCAAGGAATCGATGCCGTTCGCCGAGATGGTTTCTTGAGGGACAGACATGTCTGATATGTAGATGCTCGGTAGGCCGGATAGAAGGATGGCTGGTATTAATTCGACGCTCGTGATCAAGTTTTCGAATAGACCCGACGAGGAGACTCCTTGTAGCGATACGTCCTACTCCTGACTGACTGCGCGCAAAGGGGGACTTTCCTAGTGCTATTGTTGGATAGTGAAACCGAAGTGGGTTGGTGACGGTTAGGTAGTGACCAATAAATTCCAAGGAGCAGTAGTGGTGGTGTCCGATCGAAAGATATGTTAGCTCTGATGAGCTTCTCGTGGGGAAGCGTTGTTAGGGCGAGGGTAGAAGGGCGAGGGAGAAAGGTGAGAGGTTGTTTCGGATGGTGAAGTGGTATTTCATGTGAGGCTCGGAATGGGGGTTGAACGCAAACAAATCTCGTCTACTGCTGCAGTAATCTGCACGATTTCGACATGTGGCGATTGAAACCAGAAGCAACACCACAGCGGAAACAACAGAAAGAGAGGAATGCTCAGGAGGGGAGGGGAACTTCGAGTGGCTAGAATAGAAACGTAGGCGCGGGGCATTGGTAGGTATAGGCACATACTTCAACTAACTACGTACATACCTCTCTAGCTTGGTGGTAGGTATGACCTATGTACTGTACTAAAACCAGCTGTGAGGTCAATCGAGAGCCCTTGGGAGCTCTGCCACTTCTCTGAAAGGGCACTGACAGGCAGCGGGGGCCGTCGTTTAGCGTTGTTAGCCTCGTCCCTCCCTGTTCTTGGCTTTGGGTCGTGCTTTTGGGCCCACGGGCGCTTGGGGGTTGATGTTTGACGGCCGGGGGGCTATGGGTCTAAGGTCAATGTGGGTGATAAGCGGCTATGACTAGGGTAGCAGGGGAGCAGGGTAGGAGGAAGACCAATGAAGACGTGGGTAGATGAAAACGGTCGAGAATAGAGACCACCTCCGAAATAAAACCAGAGAAGACTCTGTTTGATGGAGGAAGCGAACTCGGAGGGAGACGAAGACGGCCGTAGGAGGAGTGAGTTGGACGGGACGTGTGGAAGAAGGTTGAAGATAAGAAGGGAGTAGGTCAAGTAAAGTTCAGGTTGTTGCGACATGACATGGAGAAAGTGTGTAAGAGGGAGAACCTCCAAGAAGAGTGGGATGAGACGAAGAGGTGCTTTTTTGGTGCTGGTCAGTTGTAACTCGAAGTTACCTAAACCACTTACCTGCAAGGACTTGTGGGTGTTGGGTAGGTAGTAGGGGTGTATGTAGGCGAGTACAGGTAGAGACTGAGTGCTCAAAGTGAGCAGCGTCGATTGGTTTAGATCAACTGCGACGACCCCCTGCCTACCTCTAACATCACCCAGGTATACGTTAGGTAAGCTTAAGTTAGCTACATATGCAATGAGCGGGATGGTCGTGCTCACCAGAACAAGCTCCCGCTGTTGATAGAAACTGATGTTGGTGATATTCAATGCTCACTTTCCGCCCAGTCCCCTGACACGATGACGCATGATGAGTAAGGGAGGTCAACCTAGGAAAGTTCACAGGTGAAACCGACTCAATAAATGGCAATATTACATCAATTACATCCATCCATAGAAGTATGTCAGCTGCGAACGCGAGAACCATCCAACGTCTAGTTGTTTGAGTTGATATGCAACTTGAAGTGATTCTAACTGCAGTAGTCGCGTATAAGTCGGCGAAGCTCACGAGGGAAAACACTTCCTTGACTGGCCGACAGGAAATAACCAGGAAACAGTCGAAAAATGATACTGGGTCGCATTTTCTGAGGGAGCCCTACCAGAAAGTCATATGCATTTCCAACACATGAACCATTTATAAAGCCTAGATACCTATACATATATGTGGGCTAAACAGCTGATATATACACAGAAGGCGTGGATCGAATATGATGGAGCCCTCATTTCCGTAGGTAGAGCTAGATAACTCTATGTGCATATAGCACATTGTTCGGGCTCTGTTAAGTACCTGCACATATCGCGATCTTCCTCAGACGGGTGGTTTTGTTGTCAGTGGCCAGGGAACTTCCGGCCTCTTCTCTTTAGTCAAACTGCCTGCTCTCTACTGTAGTTGGAGTCGTCGTGGCTAAACAGCTCGATTGAGCAAGCTTCTTAGTAAATTGTCATGTACAGACAAGTACAAGTCTTGAATGGTATTAATTGTTGGAGGTTGCCGGTTACATCCATAGATTTGATTCCATTCTGAACTGTGACCTGACCGACAGATCGAATATGCCAATGCATCCTCTGGGCCTCACCATATACGTAGACTTGGTAGCATTCGTCCCAAGAACGGCTTGCATGAATAATGTAGCAATTTAAGGTATACGCACAGCGGAACCTTACTGCACCCTAGCCATGGTATCCAAAGTTTTAATCCACTACAAGCTCGCTGAAATAGCCACCATCTCTACCATACACTTATATACTTGAGTTACGAAGGGAAAGATAATATCCGGTCCGTTTAGAGTCCGGGTGCCTTCGCCTTCTGGGGCCATGTAAGTCGCTCCACATACTGCGCCCCACTAACATTCCATCCTAGATAGAGCCTCACGACAAGTCGAGGATGATGTAATGAGGTACGGTAGTGGTTAACTTCTTCAGAAAACAATATAAGTGTATACAATGGAAGTCCGGCATACAGTCTACATCTAGATGGATGGAGAGCGAACAGTTAGTTATACATGCGAACATACGTAGGGGTGAAAAGGCGTTTCCAAGAGACACTCGGCCGGAAAAGACCCAGTCAGCCCTTGTTCTCGGGTTCGGCCCCTCGTATCCACAACCACGCCGCCGGCGCAGGTGCAGTACATCACGGGAGATGCAAGGGAAAACAGCGGAGAGTAATTACTAAGCTACTTAAGATCAGTTCATGCGGATGTCGAGCATCGTCTCCGCTCATGTTAGACCGCTGCTTCTGCCTATATATCCACTTCTTCACTGGAATAGAGTAGTATAGATTGAAAGGTGGCAAGAATTCCGACCGTGCCAACACTGTACGAACACCTTTCCAAACCAAGGATCAACGCCCTCGACATCTTCAACCCGCTTATAAGTCGATAGCACAGGCAAACAATCTGCAATACTCGGATAGAACATCCCGCATCCTCGAGTAACCGGGTAGAAACATCTGGGAGTGCCCATCTACCTCAGCGATAAGCGGCAGATAAGACATGGCCGTAAGCACGCGACAGCGTATATCAACTGAAACCGTCCTGTAGCAAGCGTTCTAGGCGGAAATATGCTAGTCCCAATCAATGTCGCTACTCGAACGATGTATAGCATGCAGATGTCTTCGGCGACGGTCTGGATAAGCACTGGTGAGCCTCGCTCTGGTGTCAGCTTAGGCGCCGAATTGCGGGACTCGAAACGTGGGGGCAGCCCGGATCGTGGGCGCCGTCTCCAAGCTCAACCGAGTTGGGTCTATATTAGCCATAACCCCTAGACTTCAAACTTCAGCATTCGCATGAAAACCTGGGTTGGTCTAAAGAACATCGCGTCCCTTCTAAGCCCGAGCCGTACGCCAGCCATCAAGGCTGTGAGCATTGCTTAAGGTTCTATGGCAGCGCTTGGTAGGCCTTACGCGCTTGACTGCTGAGTATATTGCTTCGCGGCTGCACCGGAGGCCGGGGCGTTGTGGGGCAAGTTAGAAGCACCGCAAGCCTCGGAGTTGAGCCGATTGATCCATTCCGTAAAACCTAGCCCACGCGGTGTACCAGCACAGGTCCAGGAAATCAAGCCAGAGAATGTAGGCGTCATGTGACCCTGCAAGACGCCTGGTCTGTAGCATTGGGTAAATGGCGAGAAAGTTTGGCCAAGCCAAACCGGTGTGCTTCCTGTACAAGAAGCCTGAGCCAATCACAACAGATAAGCCAAGAGTTTACCAGTAGAAAGGCGACAGTTTTATGTTACATCTATTGGTGTCATGGATCGAATGCATCAGGGCAAATCATGAGTATGATTTGGATTGAATGAACCAATTGATCGGGTCTCTTCTGGCGCCGGGTTGGGCGAAATCGCAAGTGGCTTACGTTGTTGTAAAGGGCCGGGGGTCACCTTATTATTATAAGACGAATTAGTTATAGAGAACTCAGAGAGCTTGCCAACTACGTCCCAGAATATATTATGTGACAAGAATGCATTGAACCGATCCAACCAAGGCTCGCAGATCCGAAGTGCTCCTATATTCACCCTCAGCCGCGAGCATAGTGGCATGCTACGCACGGGACATATATATTCTAGCAGGGGAGCTGATTCGGCGACACGGCCTGTTTTAATCCTTCGAAGGCTCTTTGAAGGGCGCCGCGTGGTGCGCTGATATGTCGTCTCCGATACTAAGAGCAAGCGACATGCCGCGGTCAGCTTGGGCGTCCGTTAGCTTTCTAGATACCCTTGGTCGTCCTTCTGTCCTAGTTTCGGTGTCTGTCGCTTGCGTGACATGGGAACTGGCAGCGACACTGCCATCAAATGGCTTACCGGAAGTCTGTACAAAATGGCACCCGCTCTGGATGACCGTTTTATACCGAGGACCAGCCGCTGTCGCGACAGAGCTGATCATCTTGTTCGTAAATTCGCCTCGTGTTTTAGCCAAAATCTCTTGCAAGCCGTATGGCCCCAGTGATCCGTCCACCATTCACCAAAGCTATCCTCTACCCCATAATCCACTTTGGGAATCCTCTCATCCCGCTTTAGGCCACATATGAGACAAGCTTTAACAGCGGTTGGCACTCCTTTGGCCGTTTGGACCTGCATAGTCTCTCTGATATCAGGAACCATCAGATGATCGCCACCATCCTTGAGCGACGAATTAGCTGCAGCAACCGCTGATCGAAGGCGACCAATCTGCTCGTTCCACATGGCTACGATATCAGTCGCCTCGCGGTTCTCTCGGGCAGTCTGGGCTTTGTCGACAGAAGCTAGCTTCATTCCTTTACTGCCTGCGGCGGAAATTGACATCGACTGAGAAAGGAATCTGTCTCGATGCCATCTTAACCGTCGTCCGGCAATGATGCGGGCCGCGACCGTTGCCAAGGCTAGATAACCTTTAAGGAATTCGATCGTCTTAGGATCTGACAAAATGCGCTTTTTGATGGAAAAGGCCTGTCCACTAACTGGCTGATACAATGATTGGGTCGCTTCATCAAATAATTGCGGGAAAATGGATAATAAAACGGATGGCGGAGGAACATTCGTAGGCGGTAGAAGGTCGTTCAAGGCCTTGGTGTCCGCCTCTGGCTTCGTATCGACGGGATCCCAATCCCAGGAGGAGTCTCGACTAGTGGAAGCAGTTGCCCCTGGTGTTAGAGAAGGTTTCTTCGAAGTTGGCTTGGCGGGCTTGGTCAAATTCGAACCCTGAGTAGAACCGGTAGGTTCAGTGACAGATTGTTCCTTGTCGCCAGGGAAGTCCTCAAAGGAACCCCAATTTTCATTAATAATGTTGCTGCCTGCCGAGTTATCATCGAGAGACGGCCATGCAGTCACAGGCGTCACTTTGGAGTTTTCCTTCAGTTTCTTCTTCGCCTCTTGCTGCGGTGTAGTGAGGGCAAGTCCTGGGAAAGGATTTCTGTCCCGAAATGACGGTGATCTCGGTGCTTGCGGATAAGGCGAAGGCGGTTCTGTGAGATTAAGTTCTGACAACAACTGTGATGCACTTTCCACGGTAGGTGTAGGTTGGGTAGCGTGGGTTTCAGACATTAAATCGGGAGGGCTTTGAACGGTCTCGAATTCACCGAATTCATCATCATCCTCTTGTTGCTCGCCACCAAAATCATCTGCATCAAACAGCAGCTCTACGTTGGCGTTAGGTCCTTTCGGCTTCGTTGAACTCAATTTTGGTGCCTCATCTCTCACTTGGCAGGACGAATTCACCATCCACGTATGTTTCTTAGGATCCTCGGTAGACGTGGAAGGCCCCAGAATATCAATAAGATTATTTGAAAGGAGATCGATAGTTGGGGCTCTCGTAATCCTAGTCCTCTGCAAGGTTGGATTGTGGGTAGATCCTGGCTCAGTAGAGCTGGGTTTATGTGCATATAATTCGGGTAAGGCTGGCGCAGGCGGCCGACTCACACTTGGAGCAACTTCGAAATCACCCCATGCATCGTCATCATCGTCATCGCCTTCATTTAGATAGGTGGCTTGAGGCACTTTTGAATTTGATAACGTAGCCCAACCAGGTCCCACGGAGGACTGCTGATATCCGAACCATTGATTGTTCTGCCCACCGACATGCTGGACTGATGTTGTCAAGGATTGTAGAGGAGCAACGGGCCCAAAGAGTTGACTGGATGGAAGTGGCGTAGATGGTGAGGTGGATTTTGATATCTGGCTGGAGTTAGGTCGTGGCTGTTGGGCTTGCTGGGTGGGTTCTGAGAAATGCTCAAATTCGGCGAAGAGATCGGCAGACATGTCAGATAGCCTGCTAAAGATAGAAAGGGTTTCAGAACGACCTTATACAAAATGAATAGAAAGAAACATGGAGGCAGTGGGAGACCGGAAGATACCTGGCAAAGGGGAAACAATCGTGAAATTAAATGAGAATGAAGACTAGAATATCCGTGTAATTAAAGACGTTTATCTAAATCCGAAGGACCGGAAAGCAGATGCCGCTGTCGATCAATGACAGGGGTTCCAGATACACCGCGCTACGATGACGAGAATAGTGCCAGGCAGCTCCGGATTGCGGGGTCGAGAACTGTAACCTGCCAAGGCTGCATCCCGCGTTCCTTGCACTAGTATTGCTTCCATGCTTTAAACCTACATAATTCAGACCTACGTATAATCCTTCCGACCTTAGATGGGACCTCGAAACTTGCATGTATGTCGAATAGTCTCAGCTGGATCAGCTAACCACCAGCTAAGCATATTGTAACGGCATTACTGCTAAAGGGGCACGTATTTGAGCATATTCCCTGAAGTATGCGGTCTCTGGTTGAGTCGACGTAAGCATGTTGCTGATATCGGACCACATGGGAATAGCCGGACTAACAGCCAGTGTCATTCATCATGTAGCGCAAGATGGCAAGAGACCTTTAAACATGGCTCGGGCCTTCTGGACCTTCAGAGGGTTGTCAGAGATAACGGCCAGACAAGTCCTTGCATATCGGGCTGTAGATCTATATGTTGGAAGGTCCGTCACTTAGTGGTTAACCCCCCTATCCTTCATCGAATGCTTTATCCCTGGAGCTGCCAGGTGAGGCGCACTCCTGTTCGCTAATAAATGGTTACGTGCAACAGGTCTTCCTATTAGGCCAAACCCTCGTGGACATAGACGATTGGTCACGCTCCTTGCTCGAGTTACGGAGCGAGTATTCTTCTCTAAGGAACCATTTTCTGAAATACGTGAACCACCCGGAGTACCTCACCGCTGCATCCTCTGACCCCCTAGCCGACGACCCCGATGTAAGATAATCTTCACCCCCATACCCATATTTACGTTGACGTAGCATAGTCCCCCTGGAACACGCTTCGACGGGATGAGGCGCTTCGAGCAGAGATTCTTCAAGATGTACAACGGTTACCCGAGGTCCCCTTTTATCATGAGCCGCGTACCCAGACACTCATACTTGACGTTCTCTTCGTCTACTGCAAACTCAACCCGGATATAGGTGGTTACCGTCAAGGTATGCATGAACTTCTTGCGCCCATAGTCTATGTCCTTGAGCAAGACGCAATCGATCCAGTTGGTGCCACCCCCGACGCTTCCGCGGACTTGACCATGGTGGAGATGCTAGATGCATCATTTATCGAGCATGATGCATTTGCGCTGTTCTCAAAGGTTATGGATCACGCGAAGAGTTTCTACGAAGTGGGTGATGCCCCATCGAAGAGCCTATCATCCACGCCCAGCCTAGGTCGGGAGTCCTTAACGTCATCGATTGTAGAGAAAAGTCAACACATACACGAAGTGTGTCTGCGCCGGGTAGATCCGGAACTCTCAGACCACCTTAAGAACATTGAAGTCCTGCCACAGATCTTTTTGATGTAGGTATAGTTTCTATTCCAGGTGGGGAGCGCTGACAGTCATATCGCAGACGATGGATCCGTCTCCTTTTCAGTCGCGAGTTTCCGTTCGATCAAATGCTTACGCTTTGGGACACTCTGTTTGCTATTAATCCGACATTGCAACTTATAGACCTCATCTGTACGGCGATGTTAATCAGAGTACGATGGGAGCGTAAGTACCGGGCTAGTTTCTGCGTCAACCCTCTTCGCGGCTAACGGCCTCTCTAGTCCTTGAAGCCGATTATTCGGTCGCACTACAACTATTATTGAAGTACCCTCATCCTCAACCGCCTCATGGGCCACATAGCTTTGTTGATGACGCCATTTATCTTCGAGACCATCTGAATGCTAGTGGAGGCTCTACTCTAATCACAAAGTACACGGGGAGGTCTCCGGCTTCAGGGATAGGCCGCTCGAGACCGTCCACTCCAAGCTCCTGGAATTCAAGCATACGGCGTAAGGGGCCTGGTAGGCGGTCGCCTCTTTCTCCCTCGCGCCTCATCTCCCCGCCAGTGGGCGTCGAAGCATTATTTCAAGGCGCTGCTAAGGGTGTCCTTGAACGTGGCGAGAGGCTCGGCATAAACCAAGCCGTTCGCGATGCCATGGTAGAAATCCGGCGTAATGTTTCAGAAGCTAAAAGCTCTATGAAAGCAAACAGGGAATTGTTCTCTGAACCTAGGCCAGATATAGCAATTAGGGCCGTAACGGGGATGGAACGAAGAAATAAGCAGCTTGCCGCGATGCTAGAGGAGACGGTTTCGAGGCTGAAGAATCTGACTACTTCTGCCATTGATGACGAACAGAAGCATCGCGAAGAGCTCGAGATCACCACGGCAAAGATTCAGTTGGTCAAGATCTACTTGGAAGATTCCACAATGGCCTTGCCAGAAGAGCCATCACCATCCATACAGGCAACGGCTGTAGGGCACGACGAGAACACCAACTCTTCTGAGCCTCTCAGCGACGCAGTTGCGGCAATGGATCTCAACAAGCCCAAGAGCGATGACAGTTCGTCTACACCACCACCAGCCTTGGATGCTGCCAACCCGGCCAACCGTCTGCAAGCTGACACGGATGCCGCCATGGACATCGATCCCCTGGGACTCGGAACGACGACACCAATCCAAATTCTCCAACGGCCTAAACCTGCCATCCCAACGAGGTCGTCGCTCGCCCAGTCCTCCTTCTCCTGGATGCTCGAGCCTGACGAATCCTCGTCGTCGCAGGCGTCCGCCCCCAGGGCGAAGCCATCCGACCAGCACCGCAAGCGGCCGTCGGCCAACGCTAACCGCGAGCGCACGGCGTTCCTGTTCGGTGAGGTGCAGTCCGACGAGAACGGGCAGCCCATCCTCCCTAACGACACGTTCGGGCTCGAGCCCATCGGGAAATCGAAGAGCTAGCTAACTAGATCTCTGTTGGGATAGATAGACACATCATCAAATGGACCAGGACAATCAGTGGTGTGGTTTCTCATTAGCGAGGAGTATCGGTTGCAGATGTAAAGGCCGTTCCTATATGCCCCAACATATACGTATTACACTTCATCAAGTATATGTATATGGTGATAATCTTCCACCGATATTGGGTTCGAGCCCGGAATTCCTCATTTGGTATTTGAAAGATCAAGAAGACCTAGAACAGTACTCCCCGGCCAATTTAGATCTCAGATATGAGTAACCCGAAACGGACACCGAGCGCAGATGCTTCCACAGTTATGCGCATACCATAAAAATACGACTCAAATATTTTGATCAATTTTTGATGGTAACTAGCCCGTTTTGCCTGGCTAAACGGATAATGGCGATTGGAAGTTGGCAATCGCTAGTCTCGATGAGTAGCCCCTGGCGTTGATCATGCGCTGCCATAGTCTGTGGGCAGATTGCATAGGCCTCGGAGTTGACGAGTCGTTTCAGTATCCCGCGACGCACATCATGGGGGACGTTAGCCATGTGTTTGCGAGCCGTCTCCCTCAACGATTGGTTAGCAGCATATATTGTCAACGACTTCAAGCAATGATGAGCCTCTCTTCCATCTGACCGCACCCAAGGCACATGCGATACCCGGAATACCACATTGCAATATTACCGTATATCGTGGGCACCAATAGTATCCTCTCTCTATAGCTTGTCTCGGTGAAGATCTAGACTGCTCCCGATCGTAAAGCCGCCTGAAGCGCCCCGATAAGATATTTGCGGAGAACCGTGTCTAGTCCCGAGCAGGAAAGACCGAGAAGTCCCAATCACTACTGACATCATAGGCCACAGTTCGGCAAAGCACCATCCCACATTTCTCTGAGGCATGCCCAGGGCTACCTAAATAAAAAAGGGACACGCAGTACCAATATGCTTCAGGTTGTGAAACCTATCAAGCAGCAGGCAATCCAGTTAAAGGGCTCGTTCACAACTTAGGCTTCTCAAAGCACTCAGCTCGTGATCCAAGAGATTCCTTTGCGAAGTTCCCACGGAGTCGCCGCGGCCGAGAGACTTATTTCTTCCTCACATTTCCCCCCTCAAACTCAGATTGACCCCCACTAAGAGGGGTGGGTGTGCGTGTGTCTGTGTGTGTGGGAAAAAGCCGGTCCGAAATTTTCGAGCAGAACATACGACTCGGTCACTTGTTGGGCTTAAAGGTAACAAGCACAAGAGACTCTTAGGCTGTTTGATCAGCTGTTTAACAAACTCGATCCTGTTTGATCCCTCCAAGACGTAGTGCGGGCTGACTCAGAGGAGGAGGTGGTGTCAGTGAGAGAATTGGGAGGCAACCGAATGGCAAAGGGGTGTAGGTCATTTATAAGTTCGGCAGAAAGCGAGTCGCAGTTTTAGGTATGTTTTGTATGTTGCATATGTGTGGTTTGGTCTTCCGCGTTATTAGTACAACGGCGTACAGAAAGCACATGTTGTTAACTCGGCCAATAGGCGCTTACCTAACCCCCGCTGACGGCTAGGCCGAACCGGATAAGTTATAACCGACCAAGGGTTCCCCAGCTTTTGTAACCATCCCGGCACCCAACCGTGACAAAAACTTGACAGCCCTCTTAATATTTCGGGCGGCAGGCTCGGGCAGGTTGCGTCTGCTAGCCTTTTCAGCACTCTATTGGATAAGAGGAGGTAAGTGACAGGCGGCTGAACCTCGTAAGACCCAGGTCACAACACCGTTCCTTCATACCTAACCACCAAGGCCACAGCACATATCTTGCCAACTGCATACGATACTTACTACATGCACATGTGTGTAGGCAATCTACAGTATATACTAAGTACTCTACCAGTGGCTACTACTAGGTATGTTGGTACCCATTGTTCCTTCAGGTGACCTATGGCGCTACAGGCCACCCGCTAACTCTGGAGGGGTCCGTGGCGTGTCCCAGCGGAATTCCTGCCCAGTTAGTTGCATTAGTTAGGCGGACAGACGAAGGCTAATTACTACATAGGCATGTAAGTAGTAAGAGCCTGATCCCGCATTGATCTTTTGGCCTTGGTCTTTCTTAACCCCGCGCGCCGACGACTTGTTCTCAAAGTCTTGAACCCGAAAATACCCATTCCATCAGTCAGTCAGTTGTTTGGACCACGAACAAGAGAAGAGGTCGCACACAGGGCTTCACTTTCCCGCCAGATCTGCGTTCCAAGTTGCATACAATACCTACGTACTTTCATATTCATATATAGGTACATAATTACCTACGCTACGCTGCATATACATCGGTAGCAAACCCTCGACTGCGTTGAAGAAGAGAGAGCCCCGCCGCCGTCGTCGGCCTCTCGATACAATACCCTCGAGATATCATAACCCAAGTATGAAACATATTCATGGTGGAGGCCAGGACAACGGTGAGTGAGCCCCTCGTTATTGTTCGGTATCACAAGAAAAGAAGAAAACGGCGTGTCGAAAACCGTACATTAGCCTTGCCTTCCCCCCAGATACCAGGATGGGCACTGATGATACCCGATCCTACCAAAAAAGGCGCCGAACCACGCTCTTGCTCGCAGGATGGAGACTCCCAACGAGGACGCGGCCGGAGTAAGCAGCTCTCACCGCACCTGCAGATCCCGAAGAACCGAAGCACTGGCAACCTTGCTGTCGTCGCTGAAGATGCCGAAAGTTCTGAGAGGACGGCGCGAATCCGATTTTCCTTTGATGCCGGACCGGGTGCCGCCGTAGATTATGAGTCCATCCCAAGGTACGTTCCAACTTGGTTAAACCCAAAGTCATTCGGCCAATGTAATACAAAACTCTCGGCGGATGATACCTCCCCCGCCAACTTCTATGCTTATTCTTACGTGTCACCCGGGGTTATTATTAGCTTACACCACCATTCTATCTCCTCCCTAGAGTCACATGAACATCCACCAGCCTCATTCACTCACTGCCCTGCCTCACTTATCCGCCTGCACACTTACAGCCTAGCCGCTGTTGCCCAGAGCAATCCGAGGCTTCTGAATGAATGTCTTTGCTAACCCCCTTGTTACTGCAACAGGTCTCCGATAGTTACGGACCATGACCATGGACTTGGTCTATCCGGCTTACGACGGATACGCCAGCAACATCCCCTCCGCACTCCCACTTTACCGTCAACCGCTGCTTCTTCGCGAAGTCCGTCGGTCGGTATCCCTCGGTCATCTTCCATGTCCATAATGCTTCCTCCAGGTCATCAAACGCGCATGTCACCCGGCCCATCCTCTCCAACATTTGCCGAAGACCTGTCGCGGTTTCCCTCGGAATCGTTACACTCCTTCTCGTTCGCCCATCAGTCGGAAGATTTCATCCATAACCGCCAGAACGTCCTGAAGAGATCGATAGAGTTCATGAAGGATCGCATGGGTTGGCACGCCTCGTCCAATGCGGCTATTGCAAGTGCACAAGCTAGGGTAACCGGGGACCTAGAGACTCAAAACATGCTTGACCTGCTGGCTAAAGCCCAACTACTTGGAGCTGGAAACCTGCCAAACACCGAGTCCTCAATCATCCCTGGGCCGTTGACCGGACCAGCTGAGCTACCTGGGAACAATATCTTCGAGGAGGATTTCCTCCCCAGGACGAACAGTCCAGAATCTTTCGCTACACCGTCAGAGACTCCGATAGCGACTCAACGCCCGCCTGTCAGCCGGGGATCTACCGCCAAGGTCACCAAAGACGATGAAACTAAGTCGGGTTTAAAGCCTAACGCGGCAAAGGAACCGGGCTCAGAGAACTCTTCAAGGACGACGACGAACGAAAGCGGTACCACGGCGCAGACAACGCCACCAGTGTCGAGGCGCCCAAGCTTGCGGAGAACGTTCACTGATGTAGAGTCGGCGGCGATGCAGCAAAAGATCGTCGATACTATGGCTCAACCCTTTCAAGCTAGCCAGGGCCAGTTTCCGGACGCACTTGTCTCCCCCGCCTTGCAGCTTCAGTTTGGGGCATCGTTGAATATCCCCGGGGCTACAGGACCTTCCGTTCATGGGCACTCATCCCGGTGGGTGCCAGCGGCCCAAGCCATCTTCACGACCGAGTCTAAGCCGCCGTGGACTATCCTTGCAGCCAACGACTTGGCCTGCCTAGTCTTTGGCGTGACGAAGGCTGAGGTTCGCAAAATGGGCATCCTTGAGGTTGTGCAAGAGGAAAGAAGGGCATGGCTGGAATCAAAACTGCTGCAGCTCGAGGGAGATGACGTTAACAAGTCGCCTTCACAGGGAGACTCAACGCCTCCAGTTGCTAGTGGCTCATCTTTTCTCGGAGGTCGCGGGGGTATCACAGCGCAATTATTAAACAAACCAAATTCCCGAGCACAACCGCCGAAAGCCCCCAGCCGGCGGGCTCAAACCGTCAGTAGTGGGGACGCCACTCCCTCAAAACTGCGGCCACGGCTGCCACGGTCAAAGTCCAGGGGTGTGCTACTATGTGGTGACGTTGTGCCTATTCAAAAACGGAATGGTGCGACGGGCTCTGCCAGTCTCTGGGTCAAAGAAAAGCGAGTGGGACTGATCTGGGTTCTTGAGGAAATCCACGAGCATACGGCTTTCCTAAGCCTTGACGATGACGGGTTGGTCACCAAGGCTAGCGGAGACACGGTTTATATATGGGGAGAGGACAGCATAAAGCCTGGAACTGATGTCGGGAATCTCATCACGCGAGTGCCCCGTCAAGGCATTGACCCGAGGTTTGGCCCTGTCGACTACGCTCAGATCGTCAAACGGAAGTTCTTTACCTGCCGAAACGGCGGGGAAGTCCATATCCCCGCCACAGTCACCCAGACGAGAGGCCAGGCAGAGCTTCGCGTATCGAGCTTTCCACATATGGCAGGTATCATCGTGATATCTCCCGACACTTTGATGATCAAGAGTTCAAATTCGGCGTTCTCCGGTGCTCTATTTGGTTATGAGAAGCCCGAGGGCTTATCCATCACTTCTCTCTTACCGGATTTTGACAAAATTCTTGGCAATTTGATGGAGCATGATGGGGTCGAGTTGCGAGATGGCATGGTCGTACCGGAACATAGCTTCAGAAAGGCGTCGGCGCTCTTAGCTCTACATCAAGGCAGACCAGATGCTGCCGACATGTTCCTCAATCCGGACGGCTTGCGAGCCAAACACCGGGACGGCAGTGACCTGAAGATCGATGTGCAGATGAGAGTGGTCAATAGTGAGAAGCACGCCGACCTTTCTCCGGTCGACAGCGACGACTCGGCGACGCCTGAGGGGGCTGTTCCGTTTGTCGAATCCGAGATGGTTTACGCCTTGTGGATAACGTACTCAAGGCACTTACATGCTCCCAATGCCAATGCAGGTGCCAAATCGCTGTCGCTTGCCGGCACAGAGACACCACTCCGGCAGCCGTCACCTGGGCAAACTCCGGCACACACGCCACAAGAGGTAGGCTCGGATGCTTCGGACACGGAAGAAGCGAAAGCGCAACCTCAACGTTCCACGGCTGCAGCGTTGACTCAGCAGATCAAGGAGGTAGCTATCACTGCTGCCGCAAAGCTCACGGGCGCGCCGAAGCCTTCCGAGAAGCAGTCACCTCCATCGGTGCCGCAAGCCGTGGAGCCTCCGCATAAGAAGACAATAAGCGACTTCGTCATCCTGGAGGATATGGGCCAGGGCGCTTATGGCCAGGTCAAACTAGCCCGCGACAAGCACAACGGAAGCGGTCGAAAAGTCGTGCTGAAATATGTGACGAAGCGGCGAATTCTGGTCGATACTTGGACTAGAGATCGACGACTTGGCACTGTACCGCTCGAAATACACGTTTTGGATTATCTTCGTCGTGACGGGCTTAAGCATCCCAACATTGTGGAGATGACAGACTTCTTCGAGGATGAGACAAACTATTACATTGAAATGGCTCCTCACGGCCTCCCAGGGATGGATCTTTTCGACTACATCGAGCTCCGTACAAATATGGACGAAGACGAATGCCGCAGCATTTTCGTTCAGGTGGCCAAGGCAATTCATCACCTTCACGTCACGGCAAAAGTTGTCCACCGCGATATCAAAGACGAAAACGTCATTCTCGACGGCGAAGGACACATAAAACTTATTGACTTCGGGAGCGCTGCTTACATCAAGAGTGGGCCTTTCGACGTCTTTGTCGGCACAATTGGTACGTCCTATCACCCGCCCTGCCTATACATCGGCTTTTCCAGTTTACTGACTTCGTTTAGATTACGCGGCTCCAGAAGTGCTGGCAGGCAAGCCGTACGGAGGTAAAGAGCAGGATGTATGGGCCCTCGGTATCCTGCTTTATACCATCATATACAAGGAGAATCCATTCTACAGCATCGACGAGATAATGGACCGTGATCTGCGTGTCCCGTACACGATGAGCGAAGAGAGCATCAATCTCATCCGCTGCATGCTAGAACGCGACGTCTCGCAACGCTACGATATAAACCAGGTTCTCCAGCACCCTTGGTGTCAGATCGACGATTGAGCGACAAAAGAGTGGTGATGACGGCCGAGGAGGAGGAATACGCGTACAAAGCACTACGGATGAGGGGGAACTTCGGAGTCGGCAGGACAGGGATGGAATGCAGGATACAGCGTGGAGGACGACAGGATGGTAAATACGACACGCGTTAGACATGGAAGAGATTTTAAGCATCATCGATACCCCCTAGGATTTTTTAAACGATTTCGGCAGAGGAAGGGAAGGGAAGGGAAACTGACAGCGAGCGCAACCGGCAGACGACGGGACGAGACTGCAAAATTCTCCCTTTTTCTTATCATCCTGGGACGAACAAGACCTCTATATATACGCACTCACATATATATACCTAGAGAGAGAGAGCACGTTAGCTAGCATTAGGGACGCATGGAGTTGGCTTCTTTTGGAACAGTGGTTAGCGTTTAGTAGACTGGTTAATTGATGGTTGATATCTTTTTCCTGTTTTTGAATTCTTTGGCGCGGCTCGTCTACCTAGACAGCAGAAAGCCAGGAACGGGCCGTCTGCATGATGGGTTGGCGGGTGGGTGGGTGGCCGGGCATAAAGCTTGAATTTAATGGACTTCTATCTATCTGTAGGCAGGAAGGATCCAGTGACCCTTGGCTGACTGGAAGAAGGCAGCCTTTGACGAGGCGAGGGGAAAATAGTTGATAATTTTCGATGAACGTCTGCGGCCGTCAAATCTATCACTACAGGAAGAATTCGCCCCTGCTGGTCCGTGTGAGTGAGAACCACGTCCCCTTTTCCTCCGGAAACCCTAGAACGCGGTAACGGAATAGGATGTGCCCTCGTTGCGTGTTCTTTCGTTTATGCTCGAGTAGATGTTTCTTCCGCACTTCATGTGCATGTGTATGCGCCAGTATAATGTCTATTGTGGGCAATCATTGCAATTCTTCAGTCTTGGGTGCGGTTCTAGGCTGCTCATCTACAACTGTGGGTAGGAGACAGCCACATATAGGCCGTCTCTCCGTTTGTCCTTCCAATCATAGGTGCCACACAAATCGAGGCCCTTTCAACAAATCACCGCATCTGCCGACATCCATACGCATATGTGCCAGTCGCCGGAAACTGCTCATGGGTTCGTTCGTTGTTCGAGTGGAACCGGGGAGGATCTGGAGACCACCCAGCCAGCCAGCGGCTAGCTTACTTGAATATGGCGTTCGTCGTCGCTAGTGCTAGTGCAAGCATAACGGGCAAGTCCCTGTTCAGGTCAGACGGATAGATACCCTTACCTTGTTAAGCTTGGACGGGTTATCTCCGCGGCAGGATAGCATCTTCGCGAATGCCTGCCTTATCCACCTGCCCAGCTTTTGCCCGCGAAACCGGATCTTGCGAGTGAGTTTCTTAGGTAGTAGGTAGCTAGATAGGTTGAGGAGAACCCCGTCCATTTCGAAGGATCCCGAAAAGGGGAGGGGCCGGTGTCGACCGAACGAACTAGTCGCCACGACTTTTTGTTTGTGGCGAAGAACTAATAAATATACTGCGCCCCGACTGCTTTCTTCATTGCTCGCAAGCTTACTTGCTTGTTTATTTCTTCGTGTGTGCTCGCGGTTTTCCATCCCCGATCGCCGGCTGGCCCGATACAAAACACACACACAGAAGTAAACAAACAGGCATATGGATACATACGCGGTTACGAAGCTACGGAACATCCTTCCCATCCTTGCTTCCGCACCGGAGTGACTAGAGTACGAGACGGAGAAGAAAACAGCCACTTTTTCCACTCTCGAGGCGTCTCTCTAGCTAGCTGTTTCTTCTTCGGGCAGGCGGGTGGCTATCCCTCAGGCTTAGTACTTTATACGGTTGGCAAGTTTCGGGACGCGTAGAGCCCGTAGACCGCTGGGTGGCACGTCCATATTGCGATGATATTGTTTCGCTATGAAGCCATATGGCAGCCTCAAGTAGAGGGTTGGGGGCACTGAGAAATCCAGGTTTCAAACCACTTTACTAGCGGTTCAAGAACTCGGTACCTCCTTGCTGACCATCGTCGCATCGTTTAAGATCAATACATGTCCTTGTGGAATACCATGTAGCTATAGAGAGGCCACTGGTAGACGTGTACCTAGTCACGGCTGAATTTGCTCGAAGGGTTAAAGAAGAAAAGGATCTCATACTTAATTAGGAATACCGTACGGACCTTCCAGCCCAAAGCTGCGTAACGAACCAGAATCTAGCCGGAGTCGGACTACTCTGTGCCCCCTGGCCGTGAGCGCTTGAGGGAGAGCCGCTACGAGAGGGGCGTAGGATGGGTGTCATCTCGTTGGCTTCACGCTCCCCCGTATCGCCTCGCTTCGTCGACCACGAGTCCATCCGTCTCCCCGGAGAGTCAGTCATCCTGCCGCCCGAACCACTCACTGCCTCGCTCACTGCCTCCCTAACTTCAGAACCACGGCACCGGCCACACGGTGCGCAAGTCCACGAGCCCGCTCGTTGCCCCATTCGCGCTCAGATCCCAGGGGTCGGATTCGGTCGCGCACCTGGTGCCGTTATCGGGCACGCGCCCGGTGGCCAGGTACTCCCTAATGATCTTTGCGGTGCAGTTGCTCGGGGCCGTGGAGCCCGAGTGGCCCACGTGGTCGACCTCGAGGACGGCGGAGCCCGGGTGGCCCTCGGACATGGCGTAGGCGTGGCGCAGGGGCGTTACGGGGGCGAGGCGCGCCGAGACGAAGAGCAGCGGGGCCGCGGGCGCCGAGGGGCCATGGCCGGGGTCCGGCGTCGTGAACGGGCCCGTGAACCGCCAAGCCGGCAACACGCTCCACCCGGAGCACTCGAGGCGGAGCCGCGCCCAGTAGGGGCCAAAGGTGGGGCTCTGGGCCATGAGTTCCTGCACATAGGCATCGAGCCCCCTGGCGTCGAGGCGCGATGTCGCACCGCCATCGCCACACATAATCGCGTGGACCGCGTCCAACTGGCTCTGCATCGCGATAATAGTGCCGTTGGGCGGCGTAGCCGCGGGCCCGCATGCGTCATCGAGCCGCGGCGCCCGTTGGGGCTGGGTCTGGAGGAGGCGCGTGAAGTTGCCGTTGTCGAGCGCCTCAACCAGCGCCTGAGCGACTGTAGGGAAGAACTGCGGGCCGTACAAAGGCGTCCTAAACACGTTTAATACCTCGGAGCCTGTGATTATGCTGGTACGCCCGTCCTGGACGATGCTGACGGGCCGGGCATCTAACTCGCTGACGAGGGCGTCCACGCGTTCCTTCATGTCTGTCCATTTCGTATCGGATGCCCGTTTCAGGACACACTTCTCATCCGCCTCGAAGCATGCTTTGTAAAGGAATCTTACGATTTCTTCGGTATCTTGTAGGTTCTTCAACCAGGTCTAAGAATGTATGTGTCAGAGTGCCGTTGTCTGCAAAATACGGCATAGGTGTCGAGGGATCAATTCGAACTTACGCCTGCCATGTAGTCATAAGCGTCGGCGACGCCATCAAGGATCATACGACCGACACGACCGGGGTACATCGACGCAAATGCGTTCCCGAGCACGGAGCCGTAAGAGAAGCCCCAGAACTGGATCCTCGGGGCGTCTTCCCCACGCATCTCGAGAATCTTCTGTGGCCCGTTGCCAGCAGCAGCCCGAGCCGCGGCCTCTTGCTGCCGCAGCTCATGGACCCTGTCCACCATTTCCACCATATCGCGCGCGACGTACGGCGTTGTCAGGAAAGGGAGCACGGAGCCGTTGACGGCGCTCTGCTCGCAGAGCTTTCCGAAGCCCTGAGCCCGCGCGTGCTGTCTCTTCAGGACGTCGAAGCTGGCGTGCAGGGGCCCTATATCCTTAAACTGCGCCTCGGCCGCGTGCCTCGCCTGGAGGTCCTCGCCGTAGCAGTTCGCCTGCGGGGTGGTGAAGAGCACCCCCCGGGGGTCCCAGCTGAGAATCTCGTAGTGGCGGCCGCTGTCGCCGCCGTCCGTGATGTTACGCAGGGCGTGCGCGTTGCGCAGCACGGCAAGCACGCCCGAACCCCCCGGGCCCCCGGGGTTGATGAAGATGGTCCCGCCGAACGAGGGGTCGTCGTCGGCCACGGCCGCCGGCAGCTTGATCATGGCGATGGCGACCTCGTGTTCGCCGCTCGTGTCCGTCCAGCCAAGCGGTACCAGTAGCCGTGCGCACCGGAACTCGCCGTAGCAATCATGGTAGCTCAGCTTGGCGCTCGGCGTGATGGCGTCCCAGTCGAATTCGAGGGCGCTAGGGAAATGGGGGACGTCAGGGGAATCCAGGACTCCAGGAGTGGCGGCAGCTACCCCGATGGCGCCAAGGCACGGCCAGAACGAGAGGGCCCGCATCTTGTCTTTTCCCTTTTTGCTTGACTTGGTCGTTCGTGAAAGGTCTGTGGCTGTCCCTGTTGGACCTAACTAATGATGTATTCGGATCCCGAACTGAGTAGATGATATTTTGGTAACAATACCCTGTTCCTGATCTGTGTCTCTGAGCTAGTCGACACCAAACTACTCCATAGGTAGCATTGGGATGCGACGGAGCCAAGGCTCCCAATAATCGCCACTTTCAGTAATCTCAGTGTTTACAATTCTTATCCGCAGTTATGGGCAAGTTCGGTGGAGGCGTATCATAATGCTTGCCCTGCTCGGTACTTACCCGTCCTTCACTCTTTCCAATCATATCGAGATGCGGGGAAGTCCAATGCATCTATATCTCCAAATCTGCCAATATTCAGATGGCTGTGTTGTTTATATTCATCAACCTGACTCTGATACTCCACGCTCCTCCGCATTTCTTCAAGGTTGTATCGGGGCAAAACTGAGAGAACATAGCCCCTATATTCAGGGTTCCCGTAGGCGCATGGAATATGTTAACTAATTGAAGAAGTATGCCATGAACGCGAACTATAACTATAGCGGCGCTCCTACCTACCTTGTAAGGAGATTGTGCGCTTTAGACTGATGTCTCAAGAAGCAGCCACAATGCGACGCTTCGAGGAAGCCGCCACTGCACTAATATAAGGCGATCTCATTATAATGTAGTACATTGTCAACGATCACGGCCGTTTCTGGACAGGTTCATGCAAATTCACCCCCGTGGGCAACCGATTACCAAGTCGTGGATGCGGGGGAGGCAAAGGAAAGGGGTGCCCCCAACCCCTGTAATGCAGGTCGCATATTCAGTGGCGAGTTGTGCCAGGGGCTCAATCATTTGTCTAAGCCCGTCCCCGCTTGAGATGTAACGGTCGCGAGCACGGTATCCAATGCGCCCTGTACAGTACGCATCTTACAAGGGCGGTGGCTACCAGATGTGAACCTCGCGTCGCGTTGTCTCCGGATAGGAACCCCCTAGTCTGTCTTACTCTCTTCAACCAGTAGAACGAGAGTTCGGGAAACAGCTAAGATCAAGGCATGGTGTCTCAAGAGTTCGGTGCAAGCCAAAGGCGAAACTAGTTGGCAACTTTTTAACAGCCATTTCCCGTCTCCCACCTCCCCTTGATCTCCAGGGACGCAAGTTCCAATGTTCGTGATATGATACGCTCGCCAATCTCGAGAGCGGCAGATCATTAGCGTCGTGATCCAGGGCGGAGCCCTCATGTTTCTCCCCGTCAACTGCCGATGTCTCACAGGACACAAGCCCACCTCATCTGGCGGCACATGGCCATCCTAGACAGGCTAGGGTTCGGGAGAGATATTTTAATGGAGACTGAATAAGTTTAAAAGTAAGGCGGTGGTGCCCGTTGATCACATTGATAAATTACGGCAAGGTGCCGAAAAGCCACAGGAGATCAGTAATCCGGGGTGGGGGTTTCTTGGAGAATGCCCCGGGCTTGTGCTCCGTTTCGGAGGTTCCCAATCCGATACCATGGTAAGCGGACTGGCAGGAAAGCTACGCGACACGCCTGGCTTGAGCTAACGAGGAGCGATTATAAGGATATCAGACGGCCCCGCGACCATATTCAGGTGCTGATGTTGGCATTGGACTCCACAGCTTCTCCGAGCGATTTGCATTAGGCCCACAATATGTCCCATAACAGGCAATTGGGTGTGTGTGTACATAGCTGCTTGCGAGCAGGGCACAAGGCGAAGATGAATTCTACTGTTAAGTTGGTTTTCGAGTAGAGGAAACCAAATAGATATGTGTGCACTTCGTACCTATCACAGGTAGCTGGCCGGTTAGGAAGCTTTCGCAAGTTGATACAAGACATGCGTCAAAGCCGTACTTAGGGAATGCATCTCAATTTCACAATGCTCACCATACTCCACATACATCGTGCTTTGCTGTAGGGTCAGACGGCGATGCCGGCTTGCGACGGGAGCCACAAGAGACGCCTAGTAGAAGGCTAGGTACTGTATGTAGGTAGGGATGCCTAATCGCCCGCAAATTATGCATCCCGGAATGCGTGTACGCTGCTTGTTGGCGGTGGCTAGAAAACCAGATCCAGCACCACCTGCTCGGTAATGGATTACTAGGGGACGTGCGGATCTCGAAGACACGATTGGGGGCTGGCTTCACTGAAGCCAGTGGCTGGCTGCCATCCGGATGCCTGCAGCTGCTGCCCCCCCAGCAAGCCTTGCCGTCGGATCAAGAAGGTAGCTAAGGCACGATAAAGCCCAAGTAGCCATGCATAGTATCCATGGTGTTTTTGTTTCTTCGGCTCACTGTCAAGCTACTAACATACATCTGAGATTGGCAAGTCAAGGGAGCAATCACGGGGCTTGGCGGAGGTAGGTAAGATGTATGTCTGTGTCTTTGTCTGTCTGTAGTAGGCAATAAATGAATCGGAGGGGGGAAATTCTTACGACAGGGCCGATGAGCCCCGATCTACAACTGCATCTTTGGGGTCTTGATACAAGGAGCGTGTCTCGGAATAAAGGAATATGACGCCTCATTTGCTGCATCATGGTGCAGGAAGTTTAAAGAAGCTGCCAGATACGGAAGGTCGCTCGTAGCCGGTGACGAGGCGGGTTCAGCAACTCAGATATTCGGGGAGGTGTTTCCCTTGCAAAAACGCCACCAAAAGATAGCAGCTAATAGGGGTGAATGTACGAGCGGGAAGAAGAAGAAAAGAAAGAAAGAAAAAAAGGATATGCAGTTCTCTTGCGCGTTTCTCCTATGCATGGATGTACCTGAGGAGGGGGAATAGGATCAATTAGAGACATACGAGGTTCTCTGGAAAAGGCGTCCCGAAAAGTAAGCCCCTTTTCTGCGGGCAGAGCCACTCAACTCGATAAAATATGGTGAATTATCGCATCTACACAGGTGTTACAAAGCTTTGGTCCGCGGATCGTACGCCCTGCGCCTTGTCTCTTCGACTGGTTTGCGTTGCTTGTTCCTCTCGTGGATCTTTGCTTGGCGCTAGATCCACGGAGATAGGAATTATTCTGGAAGAGAGATCGGAAGAGGCGCCCGGGCACCCAAGCTTCTTGACCAATAACCATCAGCCTATCTTCGAGCTTTGGGAGTGATTCTTGCAGCACGGACTTTGTCCTGCAGATCATTGCCCTGGTCTCACAAACACGCATGCGCCAGCCACCCCAGAAAGCGAAAGTAGGGCTAATTACTACGTACGGAGTTTAGCTACTTCGTACAGTTCGGTTAGCGAGGTTATTCCGGCTCGCTCCCCATAGTGTTCGTCATTCCAGTGCTGCGAGAAACCCTTGAGGCGCGGAACTAGTTGGGTTACACAGTTTAGTCGCAACCGTGACCACGCTAAGGGTTACTTGCTGAGACGGCGGCCGACAGCCACCTAACCGGGATTCCTGGAGCGAAAGCTGAAGCTGAACAAGCCGGCGATCTGCTTACTTACCTAGGTATCTACCGGGGCTGGTACCCGTCTTCTGGCAAGCGCTGGCATCCACTGCTTATTGTCCTGGCCATATGGATAGAGGACGAAGAAAATATTGGGTACATCGAGAATTTCTTGGTCCCGGACGGATGATGGAAAGCGTGGTATCCACCGACAGATACGGTAGTTGGGACACAGGGGGCCCTTCCTGTACGTCAGCCGTCGGAAGTTCCCACAGTCGTACGTACTTCGCACATCAGACGCCTTGGTATGTGGCTGTTCCATGCCATGGTGAACTTTAAGATGCAAAACACCGTCACTGCGTGTGATAGATACACTGTGTGTGATGTATGTCAACTGGTGTTGTGAGAGAGCGAGTGTGTGTGTGCGTGTGTGTGTATGTGTGTGTGTGTGCGCGCGCGTGTGTCTATGAGTATGCTGGCCAATTCGTATACCCATAAGTACACAACCCGCGACGTTGAACCTGCACCGACATTGACTTCGGAAAATTTGATGAATAATCGAGAATATACACAATCATATAACATTAGAGGAAAGACTTGTTATGTTTCCCTTCGGCATCACCGGTCAAAATTTTGCTGCCCATTTGCAAAAGAAGCGGTTCCAGTCCCGAATCGCACGGTTCACTCGGTAGATGAGCCCTTTTTAGGTAGCCGGGCAATACTGCGTGGTGACTTTGATGAGTGCTGCCGACCGGCTGCGGATCCCACGGCTTTCAGGTTTCCAGGGCTATCGCTAGCTCGATTGTGGAGTTTCTGGGCTGTTAGAGCCATATTGGACCAGTCGCTCACTCATTGGCTGATCTCGTGGGAGCCCTGCATGGCGTCGAATTCTCTTTCCTTGAATGGCTGCTCCTTAGCGCGTGCTTAGCTGTTTGTGCCCACCCATGGAACCCTTCGATTCAAGCTTCGATTAGTTTTCTCGAAGGCGGTTGGAAGCTTCTTGTGAACCCTATCCTGCATGGTTGCATGGTGCACAAGCACCGTGCATCCTTGGTAAGCGGGCTTGGGGGCAGCTAAGGGGGCCACTGATCTTCTCCTGTCGGAAACCTTGTGTTCCCCAATCTCAACTAGAGATGTACACTAGCTTTAGCGCGATGGTGTATTACGACGACTGGACCGGAAGTTTGGAAGCGCGCCCGAGTCATTACGGTTCTTGGATGTCGCGCGAGATGGCTTTTGGCGGATTTTAGAGATTTGCTCAGGTTCGGGCTCGAGCTGGTTGTGTTGACGAGCATAACCCACCCTTTCAGCCTTCAAGGTTCGTGACAACAGGGCTTGGCCAAATTGTGTGATTTTGAAGCCCATCTCCTCGAAGCTACCAACGTTCGAGTACATCCTTCGAGTACATCCCTATCGAGGTAGGTAGTTTTATGTACATGTATGTACGGTGTACGGAGCGAAGTGCGCCCAGATATACGGTATCCAATATTCCAATTATCCGTTTTTTACAACGGGCGCGGGCTCGGGAGCGTGCTCTGCGCCAACTGAGAAACAGATGCATGTTTGGGCGACTCGACCTAATGTTCTTATCGCTTTCCAACCTTTGCCCGATCTACTAGGCCATCCTCCAAAGCCTTTGTCGAGGTAAACCCTCTGATGAGAGCACCATATCTTTTACATGTATATCATGCCTGAAGGCCCATGTGTCGAACCAGGGAAAAGTATACATACTTCGCATCACGTCTCATGCCCCCTCCCCGCGATCGCGCGCTGGGTAAGGCACTTCCCTACTCAGGGCTGTCTGACTTATTGATGCCAAAGAACAGCCCGAGTCGATGAAGCCCCAATTAATCTGCAGCTTTTCGGCCTTTCTATCTCTTCTTGGTTTGTATATTCGACTACCCGTCACTCCTTGTCAAATACAGAAACGCATCTTGGACTCCCTGTCGAGACCTGCTGTAGCCCGCGCATGTGCTCACAAGCCCGCGACGCCCTCCGTCTTGATGATGCTGTGGCACATACCAAACCGACCGATATTGATGTTCGGTGCCATCCCACTCACGCTACCCAAGTTCATGATAGCGGGAAACCCTTCTTTTCTGCTTCTTTTACTAAAGTACTTTCTATCGCAAAATTTCCTAAGGGAGAGAGAGATCCTACGATCTTCGACTCCACATCCCATCTTCGTCAGGGCTTTCCTACTTGCAGGTGGTACATCGTGCTGCAGTTATTGAAAGCACTGACCGGACACTGGTACCGGCACAGCTCAGCCTGCATACTTCGTGCATACCTAGGAATTACCTAGGGTACCTATATAGCCATTGTTAGATGACAGGAACCTGCCACGTTTAGATGTTCACATTCGCTACACTCGGTGGCTGCATTTACCACAATATTGGACTACATAGCATACGTGGGGACACAGATCGTTTTCGAATATACCTGCAACATAGATACCGGTCATAGCCAGCATAGATAGGTCGGCATGTATCTATCTACCTCGTAACCTAGGTAGACGTAGGTAGATACAAACCTCGTCCCTCACTTGGTAGGGATTGTACCAAGCCGTGTAGCGCTATTGTACAATTGTGTAAGGTCCGGACCAAAATGGGCACAAAATACATTAGCATGTATATGTAGGTACGGCAGTAATTACTACTACTACTACTACTACCATCCTACTCTACTTACCCAACTACCTCTCTCTCAGACAGACTTCTTGTCCGTCGTGCCCTACCTTTCCCCCCCCTCTCCGGTCCAATTCCAGTCTCTCTTTTTTACCCTATTGATTTCCTATTACCAATTATCTACATTACAATCGCCTGCATACGCCTACTGCTTATTTTCTCCGTACAAGTATATACTATACCGTCTACCGTGTCTCCTACCAACTCTCACTGTCATAACCACTCGACTTCTTAACCAGCCCCCAGGTGCCGTTAACTTACTTACGTATATACCTGCATACCTGACCTACATATCTATCTACAGTATATCTGTCTTGGCCCACTTAGCGACAACCTTCCCGTGCTGTCAGGAACTCGATACCTCGATCGCTCGACCGAACTTAGACTCAAGCCCCAACTTGGAAGCAGCAGCGCAGCGCATTTGCTGGTTTGAACTTGCTTCTCGGCTTTCAGCACTCCATTGCAACCAACCAAACCGCTTCATGACGTACGCATACGACCACTGCGGCTACGACGACGAAGGCGACTACTACCACCACCACCGTCACGAACCATCGCCAGGTTCCAAGGCCTATTACACACAGGCGGATAGATACCTTAGGTATACCTTGACCCCCGAGAATATTGAAACTCCTGCGTATCTCGCCTCATACGTTCCCTTTCCTGTTTGCACCGTCGCCCGTTGTTCTTCTAGCCAAGGTCTCCCCAGACCAGCCTCGTAAAGTATCTTCTTGGCTTCCAGATTCGATCCCTCGGCCGTGCCTCGCGAGCGCACATCGCAGCGCTGGGTCCAATTTGAGCGAAGCCTACTTCCATGTCACCAATTAATCCCAGCGCCAGTTCCATATCCTTCACGCCAGTTGCACCATCTACGAATAAATTGCGCCTTCGTTGTCGCGTGTCTGTATGACCTCCTTGGATGGTCGACCATTTGTAACTGTCTCGGTTCTTGTTGCCAGCCGACCGAGGCACTGCGCCGAGTCTCCCGAGTACGAACGACGCCTGCGTTGATCATCCTCGAAGTTTTCACCTACCCGTGCACATACGCATTGGACGACTAGCCGCGATTCGAGACATCAGCCCTGCCGTGCCCCCTAAGATTCGGCTTAGTCGTCGTTCTGCGGCTTTCTCTCAGTCCTCCCAATTCGACGCGCATTAGACGAATCCAATTGCGACAAGAAACCGGCTTATTTTATCCAGCGGCGAAAGTGCTCCGGTCGCGAGACTGGAAGCCATATTCGCCGTTATGGATAGCGCAAAATGTAATGTTATTTATGTTGATCGCAATGCGCACCACGATAGAGTCTATGCACCTCACGCGGATGGCGTGGACGCGGAATCGGAACTAAGTGAATCTGGCGAGCTTCGAAATAACCTGGAACTGCTGGGAACCGAGTTCGGCGCCGGTGAGTGTCAGTACAGAATTTCCTCGCGAAGACTTGGCTAATGCGCCCAAGTCCATATTTGCACCGACGGGGCCGCCTGTATATCCAGACTATTTCACCTACATCATACCTCATTGGTTGAGCTGAAACCGACGCTCGTACTGATAGACACACCTTATGACGAACGAGTTCTTGAAACGACGCCCTCATCGCGGGATCATTCCCCCCATTCCCGGGTGTCGGAGGATGAAGAGCTGGACAGCGGTTCTGAGCAGGAGTTGTATGGGCTGGGGCTGCTGGAGCGCATTGTTTATGAAACGCATCTGAGGAATCTTTCCAGGCTAGTAGTGCCTATTCCCGTCATTAGTTTTCCTTTGTTACAAAGCCCTTCGGCAACCAGCGAGGCAATCAATGAACCGACCGAACCTGCCTACGCCAATTACCTGTCGGAAAGGCCCGACCCGGCCAGCAGATCACTGACGAACCGTGCGCTGTTGAGGAAGTGTCTCGACTCGGGAGCGATCGATGTCATGGCAAGCCCGCTGCATATAAAGACGTTAACGAGCCTCGAAGCTCATGCTTACCGGGCTCACAAGAAAGCTTCAAAAGAGCAGCAATCATATCTAGAGATTCGACGAGGTCGAAAGCGATCATGGGTTGGCATGCACGAGGAGAAGCCGTTCTCGTACCTTAGGGAGGCTATGGTCTCGGGTTTGATGAGCGGCATCTGCCAACTTGGCAACGAGAGCGAGGTGCATATCGGGAGTGTCAGAATTAACGTCTCGTCCGAACGCAGGGCAGAAGTCGCCGAGGCGATAGGCAAGTGGCACTTCTCTGCACATGATTTCTGTGACGATGCGCTTCTGGTCGCAGCGAGTCTGATGTTCAAGCATGCGCTCTCCATGCCAGAGTTGGAACAGTGGCGGATACCAGCAGGTGAGTGCCGGCCATGGGTCCGGTCCCTGACGCTTGCTCCCGTGGACCCCGAGCTAACCGCGACATGCCAGACCAAATGACGGCGTTCCTTGTCGCCTGCCGGGCGGCCTATAACACTTTTGTGCCTTATCACAATTTCCGGCATGCTATTGACGTGTTGCAAGCGACGTTCAGTTTCCTTGTACACATTGGCGCCCTACCGCCTTATCCTTCGGACCCTAAGTGTAACCCAGATGGCCACGCCATAGCGAAGTCACCGCTCGCGGCTCTGCTCAAGCCCTTTGAGGCCTTGACCCTGCTAATCAGCGCGATTGGACACGATGTAGGCCACCCTGGGGTCAACAACGGCTTTCTCATTGTGCTGAACGCACCGCTGGCGCAATTATACAACGATCGCTCTGTTCTCGAGTCTTTTCATTGTGCGGCGTATTCGCAGATTCTTCGGAGGTACTGGCCACGGGCTTTCGAAGACACCAAGATGCGCAGCCTCATGATCAGCTCCATTCTAGCAACGGACATGGGACTTCATTTCGACTACATGAAGAAACTCGGCGACCTTCAAGAGAAGTTGCACGAGAACAACACCACGGACGGCTGGAACGGGCGCATGCGGGAAGAGATGACTGCCTTAGCTTGCGCGCTGCTCATCAAATGTGCGGACATCAGCAACGTGGTAAGTGTCACAAACTAGTGCGAGACCCAGCGCGCCAGCTGACGAGCGTTCAGGCCCGAAAATACGAAGCTGCCCTCAAATGGATGCATATCCTCTGCGATGAGTTCTCAAGGCAGGCATCCATGGAGTCAGAGATCGGCATTCCGTCTTCGCTCATCTCCCCGCCCAAGAAAGACTTCGAGTCGCTGGCTAAGGCCCAGCTCGGCTTCATGAACATGTTTGCCATCCCACTGTTTCAGGGAGTCGCCGATATATTGCCGCCCATGCAATATACGATTGACGAGCTGGAGGTGAATAAAGCACTGTTCGAGAAGGAAGTCGAGGAGATACCCGGAGTTTCCGAGGAGCGAAGGAAGCGACTGACCGAAGGGACGATCTCTCCTCGGAGCGTGAGTCTGGCCGTTCAATCCCACGATGCAGCGGACTGCTCCTCGGGGAAGTGCTCGGCCCGGAGCGCAGAAATCTGCGAGATCCCGGAACACCACGCCGAGATGAAGAGAGCTGCCTCCTCAGCCCCAGGCCACGCAACACATATACCTAACATGCCGGGACAGTATAAGGAAATTAACGGCCTTCCCTGTTCTCTCGATAGCCTAGCGAGCCTTGCCGCAAACGATCCTTTCAACATCAACGAACCGGAGAATGGAGCGCACAGCGGAAAGCAGCGCAGTAGTGAGACTACGGAGGGAAGTAGCTCCTTTCCCTGCACCGGGGATTGGCAGTCCCAAGGCACAAGCGCGACCAACGGCAAGATGCCTCTCTCACCCAGCACACAAGGGACGAGTATTATCAGCCACGAATCGGCTGATGGCCCGTCTTGTGTTCCAGCCACGATGGTGACAGCGCCCGCCTCGTCTAGCACGCCAAGGCTAATGGCGCCTCCGGAGCCACCCACGTCTGAGGAAGACTCTAATGGAAGCACCCTCAAGCCGGAAAAAGGACTCAGGAAGAAAACGAGCAGATTCCGCATGAACGCGTTGAACCTTTTTAGAAGGAACAAAGGGGCCAGCCCGCCAGGTTCTAGGGGTGATCACGGTAGCTGAGCCCCATGAGAAGTAGCCGCCGAGGCGGACGGGGATTACTATCTATTACGAACGACAGGCCACGAGACTCGCGAAATAGAGCTACGGTATATATGTACTGCCTTCAAGAGGATGCGTCTGAGTGTCTGGGACGTACGATTCTACGAGGCCAGTCGCAAATTACCCGCCGGTATATACACGTGCAGCTAGCAATTGGCCAGGATTGGTGTAGGGACTTTCATCAGCCCCCTTAGCGTTGGCCGGATACAGACCTTAAAAGCAGCGTCTCCGTAGCGAACATTATGCCTCTTCCCATCTGCTCTCACGGGCGCCGGGATGGGCAACATTGTTCTGACAACGCGAGCCGCCAAGGGCCCCACCGCGGTTCCGGATACAGGACCGCGCAAGTGTTCCATCGTGGGTGGTGGGCCCGGGGGACAGGGAGGCAGGGGATGAAGTATAGTTCATGTAAGCGGGAAGTAACATTATTAGCACGGCGGATAAAAGAAGCGCCTAACTTAGGTGGCCCTGTCTAGCTAAGCCACGAACGAAGAAATATGAAATATTACGATGTTCTCTGATCCGCACTTTTGGTGGTCACTTTCTCCCGTTCCTGCGGCCCAAACATTTTCTTTTTTAACTTGGGAAGTGACGCTTTATAGAACAACTGTTCCTCAACTCCCCATCTCCGCCCTCCATCCTCGACGACCCGCCAACCGTACCTCCTCTGCCGCCGATAGCTCTAACGTCGCCGCGATGCCAGTAGCCTAGGTACCCCGCGTAATTCGAGCAGACGGCGGAGGATGGACGGACGAGGCGGGATGCCAACGACGACGACGATAATCACCCGGAGACGCCGTCTCTCGGCCCCGATCCCGCCCTTTCCGTGGGCGTCTGCGGGGTTATTGCCACGCGTCGCGGGTTGACGGTGAAGTAGATCTCTCGGAGAAACCGTCGAGATGCGATGGGTAGAGAAGGGATAACAGGGCATCCGTTGCCACGGACGCCCTCCCCGCCTACTCTAGAGTCTCCGCGAAGTCCCAGGAGGCTTCCTCGGCGATCGACGGGCAAGGTGAATGTGACGGCAACTTGCAGGCGGAGAGGCAGGCGGAGAGGCTAGCGGAAGGTGTGGGCTCCGTCCATTATGGTAAAGCAGCGGAAAAGTCCCGTCACGACTTTGGCGCGAGAACGAGCCAAGTAGATCCTGGGCAGGATAAGCTACAGCGATCAGCTAATAAGACGAAGAGGTAGCAATTTGGGCTCTCGCTTCCGAGCCCTACGTTAGAAAGCCTAGGTCTACTAGCACGGGGCAGTTGGCGCATGCCTATATTCACAATTCTCAACCGAAGCATCACCCATTATACCTATTTCATGAGCGGCCCAAGCGGTCTCCACGGTTTTTTTATATATCCTGGAATACGGATGTTGAGATATTTGGCACCGCTCGGAAGAGGCGCGTTTTATTTCGGAGTCGTATCGTATAAAAGCATGTCATCTATCCGAACCGGTAACGCCAGTGGCCCAAGCCACAGCTCTTGTGACCAGACATGCAATGTATCTCCGACAGTGCACCCATTCCTCTCTCTGTTCTGAGCAGCCCCCTTCCACATGCCGCTTTATGAGAAAATGACATTTTCTATCTCCATGCCCCTGTCCACATCTAGTCAAAGTTGATAAGGCTGCGTGCTATGGCGAAAAGAACAAACTCGTACGGTAGTACGAGATGCTGAACGACCCGTGACCTTAAAGCGACTCCCCATCACAAATGTGTGTGTCATCAAGTCGAACGCCCCCTTTCGACTCTAGTACCTCAAGAAGTGGAAACAGTCATGATCGTATATCAACATAATCGTATGATGGTTAATAGGCCGCCGCCCAAAGGGAAGACGGTCAGTGCCTCATCTATAATGATGAAGACAAATTTTAGACAAGCATCGGTGTCTCTAACCAAGCTTGATCTTGTCGCTTTCGTCGAGGTGAATCTCCATTGCCTCCTCGGAGCGCCGTTCATCATCGGCCTGGACTGCAGGCACTTCGTATACCTTTTGGGTCTGACCCCACTGACCACCTCTTTCCGGAGCTGGCATTGCGCCCAAGTACTTGACTTGAGGCTCAATGGGTTCAGTGTAAGCTGGAGGGTCGAGCTCAGGTCGTTGCGGTAGTTGGTAGGACGACACCCCCGGCAGATCGGGCTCGACATCAGGATCATATTCCATGTTATGACTCAGGGCTCGCTCATCGCCAGACGAGTCGTGCTGAGCCTCATCCGAGGCGATGTCAGATACATTAGCGCTGCCGGAGCCTGCCGTAAAGTTGGCTGGGCCCGGCAGGTACTGGAAGCTCCAGGAGTTGCTGCCCGTAAGTGGGTGGAACCCAGTCGAATGCGAGGCGTTCTCGCCAAGATCGATACCCTCGTCTTCTTCTACGCTTCGGTGGACACTCTGGGTGCTGTCGTACTGAGCACCTACCTGAAGAGGGACGTCGTCTTCTGTCCTGCCGCCTATGCGATTCAGACTGTAGCTGCCGTTTGCGTTACTACCACCACGACTTCCGTCCAGGCGAGTGGCTTCTTCCCCTTGAAACGCGCTCGACGACCCAGCTAGGGAGGAGACCTCGCCGAGACGCTGGCCTTCCCCCGAGTCTGGCAGGTCAGTGTCGGAGGATTCGCCATGAAAGCGTTCGAGTATCTCGCGAAAGCGAGGTCCACCTAGTGGCACATCCGATCGTCGACGGTAAAATAGCAGGTATGCCGAGGAGTCGACGATGGTGCTAGTCTGCGCTTTAGAGACCGAAGAATCTAGGATGGATAATCAGTAGCCGTTCGACGACCCCTACGCCCGGCCAGAACCTACCATTGTATGTATACCATTGTCCATCTACAAAGTTCTTGGCATGGGCAGTATAATGACCACCACCTAGTCCTCCCCAGTGGCAGTCGACACCGATGAGATCATAAACTTCTTGCTTGCCCTCTTCCCTGTGAAGCACGCGAGACGTGATGTCTAGATTTTCCAATGGGAAGTCGACTAGCACGTCTATCTTGTCTCTCCTAAAACCGCTCGAGCTGAATCTCTTGAGGTGAATGACGAGAATATCGGGCGTCTTCCAGAGATCGAACTTCTTGCTGGCACGTCGATGCTCCTTGCAGCGAGGGCAGTACCACATATCTTGCTCCGAGAGGATCTCGTCGCGTTCGAATTCGTCTAGGCAGGCCTCAATCGAGATGCCATTTTTACGACGCTTGCTCCGAGTCTGCTGGGCCTTATCCAGTTCAGCGTCGGGCAGGGTCTCACATCCGTCCCAAGTTGCGTCACGGCTGAAGACTTCCTCATAAGCTTCTTCGGCCCAGTCGACTACTATCCCCTCTTTGAGGCGGATTAGAGGACCTCCGTCAGCAACCGGCTCTTCCGTGTCGAATTGGTCAACCTCGAACGTCTTTTGCCTCTCCTTCTGTAATTGGCGCTGATGCTGCTGTTGCTGCCGAAGCTTCTTGTTGGCTCCTTTGCCATAAACCCTGTGAGCCTTCATCTTCTTACGACCGCCGGCTATCTTAGTGCTAGGCTTCGCCTTAGAAGACTTCTGTCTATGGGGTAAGGGTTGAGACTGCGAGGTGGTCAGTGCAAAATCCTCGGACAGCGGTTCATCACTACCAGGATAGGCCATCCATCTGTTCGGGACGTTCGGGCATACCTTGACAGCAAAGTTGTTGTCTTCGTCATCGCTTTCCTCCGTCATGCGAGTTTGTGGCATCTCGATACTTGGCCGCGATGTCTCATCCGAGCTGCTCTCCTCATTCGATGCGGTCCCATTCGTCACGTTGTCAAACTGGTCCTCCGAGGAGGCCGTTTCGGGAGGGGCGCGCGACGAGAGCTTCGGGAGATCCTTGTCCTCATTGAGAGAATTCTGCCCTGATGGTAGCCAAGCACCTCCTTCCGAAAAGTAGCAGAGTTCGAATAGATTCTGTAGCTTCGCGGGGAGGAACTTCTTGGGGTTCACCCAAGCCGGCTTAACACTGTTGAACTTATGTCTCGCAGGGTGACTTGAACGAGCGTTTAGCATAATACTGGGGCCATGGGCAGAGCAACACAGTACGTACCTTTGACTTGCTCTACCACCAGGAGCGCTGCTCTGAGCTGGGACGGCATCTTTCATGTGAACATCAACTATATCATCCTCGCCTTGAACGGATTGCGCAACAACCTTGCCGTCACTAGAAGAACCGAAGTCCGAGCCGTTGGCGCCAATCAATTCGGCATCGGTGTTGTCCGAGTTATCAGGCTCGTCTGAGAAGAAGGGGTGCTTCGTGAGGGTTGCGATCCTTTCCAGGACTTTGCGGCGGATGGCGTCCTCACTCCTGGCTTCTTCGGGCGTCAAAACAATGAAGAACGGAGCGCAAGTGAAAGACCAGCGGCGCGAGTGGAAGGAGGCCCTCGCCGGTGCTGGACGGCGATGGAGGACCGGCACTAATAGCCTGTCGGCTTGCTCATCATCCCACGGCACATTGGCGTTATGCTCCTCTTCATCTACCAGCGATCTGATTGTCGTGCCTAGCTTTTGTTGCTTCTGGGGTTTTGCTCCCCAATTAGTAGGTTTGGCTTCGAGCTCAAAGCACCAGACGAGGTCGTTCTGCGCTATCTCATCGGACGCACAGGCGAGATCCGCATAGTACTTGTAGAATTTGTTCTTCCACTCCTCCGCCACAAACAAACGCTCCACGGGAACCCCAGTGCGGACCGACACAAACTCCTTCAAGCCCTTGATGCTCGCCTGCCTGTCTAACTCTACGCGTATGTTTACCGGATAGTCGTTGAGGGGAAAGAATTTGATCGTGTGGTTCCATTTGTTCTCAATCGGCAAAGGCAAGGTTAGATTGTTGAAGGGATCGAACGTGATACTAATCTTTCCACACTCCGGGCACACAAGAGTTGATTTGTAGAGGCCAGTAAATAGGTCTGCGATGACGGAATCATCACGCTTTTTCGTGATGTCCCAGACCTGTTCCGCCATTTTACGGATGGCTCCAGGATCGTTTATCATCTCATCTGTGGAGTCAGGCTTCTCAATGTATGGTTTCTTCTTGATCCGACTAAGGTCCTCCTGCAACCCGTCCAACAAGAAGCCAACAAATTCTTGAGAGTCTTGCTGACCGTAACCAGAAAAAGAGGGCGCGTAGCGGCCAATGGTGTTCTTGAACTGCCGAGGCGTTATCGAAGACTGGTTCGAATCCTTATAGATATCCATCAGCAGGTTTGCATAGGCCGCTGCGACGTCGCCATTGTGTGCAAGAACGTTGTCCTTATTGAGTTCCTTCTTCCACTCTTGCGAGAGGAAATACTTTGTGAGTTCCTCGACGCTCCTCACACACTGGAGAGCCGCACTCATGTAGCAGGTGTTCCCGAGGTTGCTTAATCCGACACACCCCAACGTGCGTCCCGACTTTTGAGTCCTGCCGCGAGTGATTGGACCTGCCGGGGCTGGGCTGGTGCCCCCGCTCCTGGATCCCTTATTCTGTAGCGTGAGGCTGGCGGAGCTATTACGCGTAGGTAGAGAGGCCGAGGCTCGCGATGGGGAGTAGGTCGAAACCCAATCCGTCCCGTCCACATGCTCATCTAAAACCAAAGCTAGATCCGTGGAGAGACCTAACGTGCTGATGTTCATATGACCATTATATTTAGGATTATTTGTGTGGTCAGCCATGTCAACCTTCTCCCTTACGCCCGGCTCCAGGGCTAAGAACAACTCAACATCAAGAAGTAGGTGATCAAAAGGCTTGCTGGCCTTGTCCGAATTGTGAACATGGTCGGGGGATGCTGGCGGAGTAGGAGCCGTGCCACCAGGGGGCGGGGGTTGTTGCTCAACTCTCCAGACTTGAACACGCTGTGTACGGTTAATATTAGTGACATTTTTCGCCTGGGCTAATAGAGTCTGGTAGGGCATCGTCCGGCTACGGGCAAGTCTTGGTGGTGGCGGGTTGGTAGCCTTGAGCTGTTGGTCGATAGCAATCGGGCTGTTCGCAGACCAGAGGCGGTGTAGAGTGAAGACCACCGGGTGTAATTCAAATACGATATTCGACCTTGCTGAATCCCCACTGCTGTCATAGGCGGTCCGGACAATAGGCAGTTGACCTTCCTTCAGGCCTGGCCATTGCACGAGAAGATCCCATGCTTCTGGAGGAAAGACCTCGACTTGATCCAGGTCAACATGGCGCTTTAAGCGCACGAACTTCTTCTTTAACTGATCTTCAACGCCATCGCCGACGCAAGGATCGCGAATGATCTCCCAGATGACGTCCGAGTTGTCTACGGGCCCAACCGATGACAAGTCATCTGCGCCTTTTGAGGACCGGCCATCCGGCAAGACCTTCGACAGCCACTGTTTGGAGACAAGATATCCTACCTGGCCCACTTTTAAGTGGGATGCATTCATCTCCTCGACTAATGTTCTGATGGTTTTGATGTGCGCCTCAATGGAGGGGGGAGGTTGAGGGGCTAGGGGAGTTAGCGAGTTGACAAGACTCTCCAAAGCACAAACTCGAAAACACACCTGGATTCGTAGTCTGCGAGGCAGCAGACTCTCCGTTAGAAGCACTTGGTTCCTCGCCCATGATCTCGTCTTGTGCACCCTCGGAAGCTCCATTCGTTCCCTGGGAGGTTGAGCCTGCCCTCGTTGCACCAGTAGTAGTGGTGGTCGTCGTGGGAGGGGAGGGGGGGGCTGCGATCATGTCGACATCTTCCTTCGCATCTGGCTCGGCTTCGGGGTCCATACTGGAAGCGCGGCGTTTCAAGGGCGAAGAAGCTCGGTCAGGGAACTCGGCGGCACCGCCCATAATAGCGCGACAGTAAGTAGTCCTGGTGAACGGCGAGGACGCCCTGGCTGCGGGGTGAGTGCCGGTGCCGGGTGCGCTAGGGTAGAGATCGGAGCCAGGGGTATCAGCACCTCGGTCGCTATCAATGGTGAGTTCTGCGTATGCTCCAGATGGCGAACTAGCGGTACTAGAAGCGTAGTCGGTAAAGCTGGAGTTATAGTTTGTCTGCAACCGAGGCGGGAGGCTGGAAGCGGGAGGCAGCGAGTCGGCACGGATATAGGCAGGGGAGACGACGGTAGAAGCTGTGGAGGTGGTGGACGATGCAGAGAAGGAAAAACTAGGATCTACGTCTTCTCGTTCGCAGGACTCAAGTGGAATGTCGGGCGAATCTCTGCTATGCTGGCTTTCGTCTTTGGCGGATTGGCGGGTTGAGATCTTCCTTTTCTTTGAAGAAGACGTCTTGACGGTGAGCTGCCTTGGCAGCTCTGGAAGATTCGGTACGTGTTGGTAATATGCTATCTCCAGTGGTGGTGGTGGTGGTGGTGGTGGTGCCGACTGCGACCAGACGGGGCCAGGCTGGCGGTAACGGCGGATTTAATGATGGTGAGGACGAAGATGACGGCGGAGTGGAGGAAGAGGACGGAGGGGGTCCGCGAAGAAATATTACCTGCTCCAGGTGGTTGTGCATTAGATATTCGACCTAGTGAGTCGGCACCTACCCAGTGTGCAGGTGTCGGTGTCGGTGTCGGTATCGGTATCAGCGATGTTTGTGTAAGTCTTGTGCCCCTACCACACCTATGTAAGTATAAGTAAATACTGCACTTGGCTATATGCATTTACCTAGGTAGGTATGTATGTCGTAAACTGCAATAAGTCGGTGCCTGGTTGAAATCTTTTTTGGAAGCTGGGTGGAGGTGGAACGCTTCGTTAACCAATGCCCGAACAGAGATTTTTCGATTTTTATTTTTTGCTGGTACGAAGTACAACAGGGGGCACCTATACTGTACCTACAACCTACATTCCTACTAGGTACCTATGTATCGCATCTGAGTGGGGTACCAGAGGTACCCAAATGCTTCTGCAAATCATACTGCACCGCCGTATTGTTAACTACAGCAGTATCCAATGTGATGTGATAATGCACGTAAAAGGTTCAATCTGAAGAAGATCGAGGACACCTGCTCTCACATCTCCCTCAGCTCGCCATCAGCCAAGCAGCCCTATAAGGTATCTTTATAGACATAATGTGCTAATTGCCTCAAAAAAGGAAAGCCGTCCCTGGTACATATAAAAATGGGAGGTTCTTGATTTAAGCAACCACGGACCTACTCAGTATGAGCAAGGGCTTATACCTATCTGCCGAATATCTCACTCAGCTATGCATGTGAAATAGATGTGTGTTGAAGGTTGAACGCATTACCTACATACGGGCACGTATGTATATACTGAAGCTGTGAAATATAGGTGAGAGGCGGATGGGATTCAATGATGTCTGTCCGCCCTGCCCTCTTAGCACCATTAGCTCAAAACCAGTTAGTATACGCAGAAAATTACGTAGATTGCCACAACCTTACGAGATATTATATATACCCCACTAAAGAGCAACCTCGAATAATGACGGTTGCCTCCCTTCTTCAGACCGAAGTATACCACATACTTGGCAGTGAGCATATGCGACAATTAGAAAGATGTGCTCAGTTGAGAAGGGGCCAAGTATAGTCGGTTATAACGAGCAGCCTTAACCTGTCTTTAACCAGAAACGACGCACTTTCTCTAAACGAATTTTATGTAGCCCGTGCCCAAAAATTCATCTTCAAGTTCTAGAGTAAGTTGCTCTTTCTGTTACCATTAACTTTAACTGTCCCTCTAACCGTAGCCTAAGTACAGATCAGCAAGATGACCACTGGATGTACCCCCGTCAAACGAAGACTTAGCATGGTTCAGCCTTGTAGATAACGTCTTGTTTCACTCACATACACACATGTAGCAGGACAACCAAAGAGGAATCACAGCCGACGATGACTCAACCACGGATTCTCTAAAATTCTAGCACGTCCCGTCAAGTCGTTCACCTATACATGCCTGTTCGATATGTGCGCCCTTTGTACCTCCGCCCTACCTTCCCCCTCTGCTGTTCCTAACTCTCATGTCTCTGTTGCGAGGGGTGTCACCAAGATTCTTAATTCTACGATAGCTCATGCGCTTTATGCCACGAACAACATGCAATTCCAGTAGTGGATGATCCAAGACAGTAAGTCCATCCTACTCATGTCTAACACTCCTCTAAAATGCTTCTTTCTAGTGGATCGTGACGCCATACATGCAAGAGCGTAGGTGAAACCTCAGTTTGCCCCTAAGGTAGCTAGCTACTCTGGGTCCACTTGCTCTCATAGTTTCGGGTCTATCTCCTCAAATTCGCTTAGGTCCCTGATGGGTCGAGCCCCGGCGCTTGCCACAAGGCTAGCCTTAAAGTCGCGGACATCCTTGACGATAACTGGTGTCGTGCCATTCGTAGGAACAGCATCTGCTCCGTTGATAGTTGCATTCTCCTGACTCTTCGGGTTGGTATTTTGTGCTACCAAGTCTACCACCAGCTTGGCACGAGTTGGTGATGCGGGGGCTATATAGGTAGAGTAGAACTCGATCATCTCAGACTTCGTCAGCGCCTTGACCTGGGCTGCATCTTCTTGGGCTGTGCACAGGTTAGCTACTAGCCGTCGCCGGGGAAACAATAATCCGCTCCTTACCTGCACCGAAGTCGTAATATCCATTCGATATTTGCGCCCAATGCCGGTTGGTTTCCTGGTCCAGATTTTTCAGTTTCTCGAGGCGCTTAGTTACCACGCTCCTCTTATGACTTTCGAAATCCGCGTCGCTCATGTCCTCTAAGGCAGTAACTTGTGACTCGAGGAAATTGTCGATGCGTGCCTCGAGATACTCTGCGAGCTTTTCGCTCTGGATAATGAAGCGGAGACCATAGGTCGTCGAACAGCCCCGCAAGCCGCTAAAGACGACATACCCAAGCTGTTCCTTCGTCCGCAGCTGGTCGAAGGCCGGTTCGTGAATGATTTGGTCGAGGAGTTGCGTCTTTGCACGGACTTTGCGGTCTCCCTTGTCACCAGTGTATAGGTAATATTCGATACAGTGGTTGACGTTAGCGGGGTCCTTCAATGTCTTCTTGTAAAGGAAGTTGGATCCGGGCGGAAGGATCAGCGACCGCATAATAGGCCATTCCTCCTTTGGTAGTGGACGAGGCTTTAGTATGGTCTCAATCATGTCCGTCAACTTCAAGGCGTCCTCCTTGTACAAATTGCCGTGCACATACGCCTCGATATGCATTTGCGACATGACTTGCTTGTGGAAATGCCTGACAGAGTCAGCAGTCAGGTTGGGCAACTCAGCCACGAACTGTTCAACGACATAGCCGTTCTCTGATGTGAGCCACGAGAGATAGTCTCCAACTTGGTGGAAAGGTTGTTGGTATTCCCAGTTCTTGTAGCCTCTAGTCAAGCGCTCTCTGATGATCTCAAAGCGATCCTCCTTGACCTCAAGGTCTCTCATGGTGATGAGAACCTGCTCCAGAAGCACAGGGAGTTTATCGTTGTACCCAGACACTTCGACGAATAGCCCTGGAGAATGAAGAGCCACATTATACTGTAGCCCAGCTAGCTCGGCATCATAAGAGTACTCTTCCAACGCATCACGCACGAGGTCCGTGAATACTTTGGCCATGACGGAGTTGGCTGCTGATGCGGATATCAGGCGGCTTCGGCAGCTCACTATGAAGTTGGCTTTTGGTACCCAGAAAGTATCGTCCTTCTTCCACCATGTTCGAGCGATATTGTCGTTTCGAATCACGCATGGTGCCAAAGCAGGTTCCTTGACCTCCTTCTTCTCAACTTCCAGTTTCGTCGGGATGAACTGATTCTTGTGCGGTAGATGCAAAGCTGATGGACGGTCCTTCGCAGTACTTCCCATAGCTGCCTCTAATTCGACCAGAAAGTCTTCCGGGATCTTTTCAGACTTGAACTCCGTCCCGTACCACTTTTCTTTTTGGTCCCAATCCCCGGGGAAATCCCGCGACACGATGGTCATTCTGAAGTTGTCAGGCCTCAGGAGCTCCAATCCTTTGATGACTAATGAAGGGTCGAATTTCCGAAGGAGGCTGTTGCCACTCAGGAGCCATTCACGAGGCAGTGGCTTTTGCATCACGGAGCTGGTTTTGCTCGTAAAACGACTTGCAGGCGTCTTCTGTTTGAATTTGAAGTCCACGTCGGCCATACCTCTCTGCTCTTCAAATATCCATTCTTGAGGAGGAGATTCCCGAAGCAACGACACGTATTGAAAGAACACCTTGACGATCTCCTTGTAATGTTTAAGCCCCTGTGGAATCATGTCAGTAGTGGAGAAGCCTCGCAACCGGGTGTTGCTTACCTCTTTCGTCAGCCGAACTTGAAAATCAAAGACACCGGGTGTACCAGGGCAGATAACATACGCGCCGGCGCTCAGAGTGTTTGCCCAACCCTTCGACTTGATATAGGACATGATACTGCCGGGTCCTTCATGGCCAATAAGATGGCTGATATACCGACTTGGTTGTGTCTCGTAGAGCTTTTCCTCGTCGAGAAACGGGAAATAGAGATTCAGCTCTCTCGAATCCATAACAGGCTTTGCGAAAGTCTGCAAGCGCAAATGCTCTTGCGTAAATGGCGTCTCTGTCTCCCAGCGGTTCTGCGGTAGATGCTTGTTGGGTACTCCAGAGAAGAGGTCAGCAACCCATGTTTCTAGCACGTCGAGTGGTTCTCTTCCGAGCACGCAAAGCTTCATTCGGTTGGCAGAGTAGTGTTTCTCGTGGAACTCAATGAACTTCTGCCGGACGTCTATCCCTTGTGCCTCCGGCTTCGTTTTTAGTACTTCAAGATTGCCCGTGGAGAAATGACAGTACGGGTGCTTAGGGTTCGATAGACTCTTCTCTAGTTGATGCAGCCGCCAAGTATCGCTTTGCAGATTCTTCTTGTTCTCCGAGTCAACAGCACGAAGCTCACGATCTAGAGTTGACGGGAGGAAGAGGGGTTCGATGAAGAACTGAGCGAACCGGTCCAGGGCTCCGTACAAAGGCGACGGGTTAGTCTCAGATGGCTCTTCGCCATTGCTGGGTTTTGCAGCAATGTCAAAGTAGTAATTGGTCGAACAAGCGGCCGTATAGGCATTAGAACTCCCCGAATGGGAAGAGAGATACACATTATAAGCGTTTTCTACTGGGTATTTCTTGGTGCCCATGAACAGAAGCTATAATAATATTAGCGCCTAGCCAAACAAAACTCAATTCAAACTCGATGCAAACTCACATGTTCCACAGCATGCGCCATACCGGGCATGTCATCCTCGTCACTGAAATTACCGACATTGACATCAAGAGCTGCGCTTGCTTTGTCGGTGTCAGGGTCGTGAACAAGAAGCGCCTCTAACTCGTTGGGAAGACGAATGACGCGATACGTTCTATCATCCAACAAAGGAGTCTCCAGCTGATCGGTAACCCGCTCAACCGGTCTCCGCCGATGGTCGCACATTGCGCCCTCTTTAATATCCGCAAAGCGCGGTGCCATAGGAGTCACTGTAGAGAGTTAAAAGCAGCTGGGGGGAATCACAATATACAGAAAAGGAAGAAGAAAGAGGGAAAGGGGTGCAAGAGGCAAGAGGCAAGAATTTGAATATATCTCCGTTCTCGGTAAAAATAAGTTCACCATAGGTACCCGATGGAGGCAAGTTCTCGCTCAAGACAATAAAGTAGCGGAAGGCTGCGTATTATGAGCGGGGAGTTGCCACTACCGTTCAAGGAGCCAAAAGGTTGGGACGAAGACGCCATAGGTCCTTAGGAGCGGTGCTATAAGAGTGGGGACGCTAAAGAGAGAGCCGGCAATCCAGAGGGTGACAGGGAGTCGGAATTTGGACGAATTGAGTCGCTGACTCCAAGAACTACCAAAAGGGTCCTCAGTATGACAAAGAGGCACTGCGCAGACGCCAGGGGGTTATTGTTATAGAGTACGGACCGACCAACAAGCAAGATGCGGTGGTAACACGTTGGAGGGGAGGAATGAGAACTAGCCCGTAGAAAACATCCTAATAACCAAGAGCCGTGGGTTTTAATGTGACCGGGCAGTGTTTTTGCATGCATGTTTGAGGCCAAACCCTTTACGACTTTAACGGTTATAACCTTGCGGAAGCTGGGGGACCAATTCTAGAAGCTAACTAGCGATGGTCAGATCTACGCCATCAACTGAGCTATCATACATGACTAAATTTGGTGGAGAATAACGAAGCTTCGCCTAAATAGAGCGTCCACGAGTTTCAGGGGTAAACTCAGCTGTATCTGATATGGGAAGACAGGAAGGATGGCATTTAGCGCTTAATATGCAGCCAACTTGTGGAGGACGACTAATGAGAACATCGGCGAATATGGACCCCGAAAAGAAGGAATATAGCGAAGTCAGAAGAGCTGGTTAATAGACGATGCCTGCAAATTCTACTATTGTAATAGCTTTTCGATCAGCTTTAGAAGGCCCTTTAAACAGGTTACTGACCGGACCTCGATGTATTCGGTTGGTAATTTGCCAGAAGATAATCGAAGCGCTTGAGAAGACCCCGACAGTCAGGGATGGGGCGGAGACTATGATGCGGCTCGTTACCGAGAGAATGGAAATGGCGCGGATCACAGCAAGGAGGCGCAAAGGTCTGGAAAGAGCCAGAGCCCCAGGCCGCTAGTAGGTAGGCATAAGTATGCCTAAAGCAGTAGTTATGCAAGGGTAGGATCTATCTATCATCCATGAGATGGTTCTTCCAAGGCATGGGAGTCTGGCGAAGCAGTCTCACCTAGGGTGACAGGCCGGTAGGTATCTATTTGTCTCTCATGATCACTTCCACTACGTTGTAGGCAGGCCAGAACTGTAATGCCTGAGGGGAATATCTGGTGAATATAGGATCTCCCCTAAATTCAGCAGGCAAATAACGTGGTACTGCGCGAGCAAATCTACCGCCCATCAGCTCCGAGGCCATCCATATATCGAGACGGGTAGAAGTCCAGTACGTCACTAGCCCCAGCCGGGATAATTACATGCACAGCAAGACCGATTTAAGGACACGTGCATAGGGTATTGAATGCTACGCTGCATCGGTCCCTCGCCTGGTTTCTTGGCTTTTATAGTGCGGGGAGCTATCATCCCAGATACCGACTGTAGCGGTCGAGCTTGCTGGGTTATTTGTACACACTTTGGCATGCCATGACAGCGGCTAAATATCGTAATACGAGCAATGCCACGTAAAAAGGAATTTACTCACCTTGGTGGCCACATACTTACAAGGTAGGAATAATAATCAAATGCCGGAAGCTGGACGAAAAGATGCAGAATCGAGCTTTTGTGAGTATCCTGGGCTCCGCAGTCATGGGTGGAGTTGTGATAAGTCTACCTAGTCGGTAGGGAGATTTAGAAAGTTGAAGCATCACATCTATCATGTATCATAGGCTTACACATTGGTTGCGGCTAGATCCAGAAACGTGCTCATGATCTGCGCTCTGCAGCTAAAAGTATATAGATGCGGTGACGAACGGGTCGAACCCTAAGCATGTCTGAGACCGCCAGTCTTATTCTTTTGTGTGCAGAGCTGAGTCGCGCAGCTCTGTTCACCGCTGGCTGACCGACGGCATCACCCCGCATATGATATGATATGGCTGACACCTATCGCTTCTACAGACTGGCCCCACCTCAATGTGCCATCAAAATGTCGGGGCCGACATTTTGCTTTTACATCTTCTAGGCTAAACTCGAAGGGATATCCATTACGTCTAAGGTACATTTGATGGTTTTATATTAAGTTATTTTATCTTATACGCGCAGGTACCGCCTGGCTAGGGACGCCTAGGGGAGAATGGGAGATGAGTGTTGGTTTAAAGAAAAAGGGGGGGGGAAAGGACGCAGGTGAAAATCTTACCGGTGTGAGAGACGGGACTTAACTGTTATGGTAACAGCAATGCCACAGAACTCGGCAAGAAGCCAGCATGTCATTATTCTGTTTTACGACCCGGTTTCAACGACCAGAAAGTAACCCCCGTCGCGCCTGGGACGTGTATTGCAGGTGGTGCTGGTGCCATGTCCACCAATGTTAACACGCGTCGAACTAGGTACTAGGTGGGTGAATAAGGCGGCAGAAACAAAGTTTGACAGATATCATGGTTGCTTATGAGTCCTCAGGACCTAGGCATGTCAATAATCTCATAACCACTGTGGTAACTGACCATGCAGCTTCGATAGTCGCCCAAATTGTCACGGGCAGGCAGGCAGGCAGGCAGTATATTGATGCATAGTACGGTCATTGAAAAATCACTCTTCTTTGTCCGTCATCCCGCAATTCGTCCACCCGAGATTGGGACGTGCGTTTAGACGCCGCTCTCGTCTGTGAGACGCATCGGCCGCTTCGGCCGCTTAGGTGCGGACGTGGTTGGCTCGTCTGTTCTGCAGGTCATATGCATTGCGCAACTTCGAAAATAATCACGGGGTGTGTATGTCGGACGACCGCGACTAAGGCGGCATAGCTGCGGGAATACACTATGATATTAGCGACTCTCCCGGATTGTCTAGAAACACAGGAAGTATAGACCATGTGTCGGCGGTGTATCTCGGTCGGGTAGCCGTATGTAATTACTGGAACGGAAACGATATAAACCGAGAAATAGAACTCGATTCCGGTCCGGGAGGTCCTCGTCGGAGCGCTGCAGAACTCCGTACCAACACCAAGAGTAACCCTGCATACCTGCGAACCTAGCGCCGAACCACCAGATCACGGGTCATTTGCGGCGATACAAGAACGCCAATTTGTGAGATGCCCGACAGGGCGACAAAGGCATCGACCATATATCATCCCGCGTTACATCTGCGGATCGCGGCAGACTCCTGTGGGGTTCTGGCCTGTTCGGAATCGATTCAACCCTAGTCGCGGGCGACACCATGCCAGAGATCTGTTGTTACCTTCCATGGATCTCACTCCCTTCCATACACGACCTCGACCAAGGTAAACACACTCTGAAGTTCTTGCCTTCCATGTTGTGTTGCCTTATGTTAATTAAAAAAAAAATTCATGCGGGATCTTGGACCGCACGCGACCGCTCTGCTGGCTGTGCCTAGCTTGGCCTTGCTCCAAACAGCTCGCATCATATCCAACTAGCTCTGGGGTAGTGCGAGACACCATTCAGAAACGGTTGATCTTGTCAGGGCCATTGCCATAGGAACTGCCTCGCTTGCCATTGGTAGCGTGGCAATGAACCGGAGACCAACAACGGCATCAATAGCCCCAAAAAAGCGGGATTGCGGACAAAAATTCAGTCCCCAAGTAAGATTACTCGGTCACAACACTCGATCCAAATCGCAGGACGCTGTCTTGATCTAAAATGGGTCATCTGATCTCCTGCTGTGGAACCGACTGAGGTACTGTTCTACCCTGCCGGGAACCTGTTGATAGCGTGCTTCTGAATATACACTGTGGTTCATTTGGCAGAATTCTTGCAGTTAACGGCTTTGTGTCCGGTCTTGTGGCATCGATGACAAGTAATCGATACGAGGCCCCGATGCAAGGAATTGCCACCTCCGGATGATATGGAGGACAGTCCAGAGCTACCTCTGGGCTTATTCAACTTGATCTCTTTCTTCCTGCGCTGCTCTGCGAGCTGCGTAGCTTTGGCTCGTTCGGCGTTTCTTTTGCTTTGTAGGATCTTTCGGGCTTCGTCCCCTCGTCCAGTACTAACCGGAGTCCCAGGTTGCGAGCCGTATGACTGTCGTCCCGTTCCGTTTACATCGTCCGACCCGGAATCGGAGTCCGAATCCGAGTCCGAGTCGTCACTGTCCGACCCTTTGTTGTTCTGTGCCTAAAATCGGGTAAGTTACGTGCGTTGCTACGAGCGCGTTTATAGCCCAACATCAAAAGAACATGCCTTCGTTTTATCCATGTTGTACCGTCGAAAGTGTTGAACTGGGCTGTGGGAGGCGTCCGGTGACTCTATGTGGTCGTCTGCATTGTCGGAAGAGTCGATCTGAGCAAAGCCAACCTGCACCACGTTAAGAGGCCTCTGGACTTCATTGCCTGTGGTCATCTTGGTCACCCCAGTATCGAGGACCCATCGGGCGTCCCCAGACTCTGCAGCGTGCCGTACGAGTGCCTCTTGGCGCTTTCGCTCCTCCTCGGCGAGGGCCTTTTTGACTGCGGCTTGGTCTACGAGGGAATCTATGCTCTGTGGTGTCGCGGGGGTATGGGAAACCTTCTGACGCTTCGAAGACTGCTCTTCGGACTCGGGCGTTCTCGGAGATGAAGCAGTCGACGATGTTGCAGCTGCCCTTTGCATAAACTTCATAGTCAGTAGCCTAGAAGACATGGTCTTGGGAGGTGTTTGAGTCGCCATAGTGCCACGCGATCTAGAAGCCACGAGCTCCTCTTTCTAGATTGTCCGAAACGTCGATATTTGGCGCAAATTCGCTATAGAAGCTTTCGAGAGAGGATTAGCGGCGGAATGGCGCAGAGTTGCGAGGTAGTTATACGTAGTCTTCGCGATTTACTTCGTAGATGTTTGGATTCTAAAGTTAACTTAGAACGGAAAGCGCAACATGAGTTTTGTTTGCTCATGTCGCAACGGCTGGTGGAATTTTAGTGGGGCCTTCTTATCACTTAGAAAGTGGTCCGAGCTCGCTCAACTGCTAAGGTCCCAATGGCTTTCATGTCCCTTCCAATCAACTCCGCGATATATCCAAGCATAAGAGACCGCATCGAAATTCTACAGAGCAATCGCCGCAGCGACGACAGCACGATGCTCTCGCGTGTGACGCTCCGAAAGGCGCTGCAGCTCCCCCAGCGGACATGTGCAGCCCGGCGAACCCTGACGGCCTCCTCCCGTCTCTACGACGCCAAAACCCCCATCCGGAAGGGCGAGACGACCCCCGAGCTCAAGGGAGAGGAGGATTCGCTGGGCCTCGCCGAGAACGAAGAGAGGGGTCTTTCGCAGGCGCCCAACCGGGAAGAGCTCTGGTCGCGGAGTCAGAAGCCCAGAGCGGTTGCCATGTCGGGACCGAGATTCGAGCAGACTGATTTCAGCCTCCAAGTACGGCAGCTTCTCTTGCCTTCGCGTTCGCGCAGTGCGGCGGGCGAGAGTGCATTCTGCTAACATCGGAGACAGCCCCAACCTATGGCAGCGATCGAGCTCATCCACAGGCAGCCTGTCCGATGGACTCACGAGCGAATAGTGGCCTGCGAGGGCGGCGGTGGTCCCGCCGGACACCCCAGGATCTACATCAACACGGACAAGCCGGAGATCGCTACGTGTGGCTACTGCGGACTGCCATTTGTGAGTCTGAATCCCGCTTCACCTGAAGGTTTGGCATCGTCGAACAAGACGAAGGAGACATGGATGAGCGAATTCTATATACGCAAGTATTCAACTAACACGTCTCTCAGGCCAACGAGCATCACAGGGAGCACCTGGAGTCGCAAGCGGAGACCGCTTATCCTCTAGCATGAACTAGACATGAATTCAAACAGACATAGAGCGAGAGTGTCATGCATCGACATGGCCTAGGAGTATCCGGGTGGGCATAGGGCCTGCCGGGCATGTATATATGTACCCGAAGATTAGTCCACGCTGGCTTTACATGATGATCGATTTTTTGCATTTGTCCGGGACGCAAAATCTATGTAGGTTGAATGAGAATCGATACGACCTTTGCGCATTGATCCCGCCTTTCAAGCAGGTGTGTAGTAGTAACGTCATTCGTTAGCTTTGAGCCGCTTCTACAGAGGTACACACACACATGTATGATTGAAATATTTACTCCTTTTAAAAAGCTGTCGCAGGGTTTTACTTATAATAACGGACAGGCCTGTATAAGTCGTCAGGGGCTTCAGAGTGAGGCTCTACAGGACTGAGATATACAATCTATCCTAAATCGTGAAAACCACCGATCAGTTATCGTGTTCCAAGATACTGGGTATAGTATCTATCGTACGAATTATATCGTGTAATGATTTTCTGTGTATTTGGCTCAGCCTGGAAAATATGGCTTGAACTTATCCGTATCTTGCATAAGTCGTCAGGAATTTCCCCGCCTGGGGCGCGTTGCTCTATGTAAGCTAAGTTAATACCCCTCTCAACCAGTCCAGTAGGCGCTTGGAAATGCGTCACGAGACATTGGGCAAGGTGGCCGAGTGGTCTAAGGCGGCAGACTCAAGATCATTCTTGACTCTCGGTAACGCGAGTAAAAATAAATATATATATATACACATATATATATATGTATAATTCTGCTAGAGAAATCTGCGTGGGTTCGAATCCCACCCTTGTCATTTTTGGTTTCATTTACCTTTTTTTCCTACACCCTTAACTCGTGGGCAGAGCACTGGAATCTGCAGTTGCGGAAGTCCCAGCGAGCTATTGTCTCATCCAGAAATGTGCGTTCGATGGCTGTCTCTGTTGAGCTGGAGCGGACCTTCACGGAGAACGGTGGCGTCGCTGGTGCTGCTACGCGAGAGCGGCGAACGGCGCCTACCACCCCCACGCAGTAGGCTGTTCTAAGGTCTGTCGGGAAGAAACGTTAATTAAGATTCGCTTTAAAATGAACTGACACGGCCAGTGCATTGTCTGTAACAAAGAAGTGCTTCCCAGCAACTGCTTGCATGCGGTTCTCCAAAAAGTCCTGGTCGGGTTGTGACTCATTCAATGAGAGGTTTCCCATTCACTACCCACGGCGTAAAGCAACGTCGCAAACGCCGTAATCCTTACCGTTACAATAAATAATTTCCATCTAAATAAATTTTAACTTGCTTTATTTGCAAGCTTGATCTCGGTTCAAGCCTTATTTTCCAGGCTGAGCCAAATACACAGAAAATCATTATACGATATAATTTGCACGATAGGTACTATACCCACCCAGTATCTTCGAACAAGATGGCTGATCAATGGTTTTCACGGTTAGGATAGATTGTATACCTCAGTCCCGTAGGGCCTCAATCTGAAGCCGAATGCGTGGTTGCCGACAAGCTTCTCCCTGACAACTTGCTTTATTTAAAACTTTTTTCCCTTTTTCTTTTCTTGTATAACAATCATCATCATGGTAGTATTGCTTGCTACGTTAGTGGGCATTTGTAGACCCAGAAGCCAAGCAAGCTTAAGCAGCAAACCCCCCCACCAAAACTCCAACAAGATACCTAGTAAGCCAAAGCTATGCCGTCATCCACGACCACGCACAATATCTACAGCTTTCTCCTACTCTCGCTCCTCTTAATTTCCTTCTTCCCCGGACTATTCCACTACCTTACCACGCTGCCATTCTCGATCCTCTCTTTCCTCTTCGCCCTGCGCAGCAACACCGCACCACCGTCATCCGCATCTGCCTGGGTCCCCACCGACGCAACGACCCCACCACCACCACCACCACCACCAACTAACGATAGGAACGGCATGTCGTGGTTCCAGAAGCAGTTCACTCTGCCGGCGCGGTCGCGGGGCTCGTACCTGGTGACGGAGCACGTGGTGGGCCAGCTGCCGGAGCTGAGGGAGTACCGGGTCGGGCTGCTGAACCTGTTCGTGCAGCACACGAGCTGCGCGCTGAGCCTCAACGAGAATTGGGACGACGACGTGCGCGCCGACATGAGCGACGCCCTCGACCGCATCGCGCCCGCCGAGGGCCCCAGGGGCGAGGAGCTGTACCGCCACAGCGCCGAGGGGCCCGATGACATGCCCGTAAGTTCCCCGTCTGCACGTGTGGGAGGGAGAGGCTCTTGACTACTCACGTTAGGCGGGCGGATGTCGCGGGCGGGCAGGAGAGTGGGAGGAATAGGTGGGTAGTCGGATTGAGAGATCCGGTGGCTAACGAGACGGTTCCGATAATCAGGCACACATCAAGAGCGCTCTGATAGGCGCGAGCGTCACGATCCCCATCAGGGACGGCAAGCTCGCGACGGGTACGTGGCAGGGAATATGGTATCTGGAGTTCCGGGAGGCGAAGCATACGAGAAAGGTCGTGGCGACCATCCAGGGCGAGAAGGCGTGAACAAATTAGAAACAATAGAAGGGTCTCCAATCCATTCGATGAAGTGATCCGATGCAGAATTCGATTCTATATCTATAAACAATTGCCTGCGACCTACCGACAGGTTCTAGTTCGGACACGGTGCTTTAATGCCGGTATCTGATGTTGGAACGTGAACAGGAAGGCGCTTATGCCTCCCGACGCCGTAACGCCCATTTTGTTGTAGTAACCCCTTCCCCCCTAACGCCGGTATGTGACTATGATGAGTCTAGTAATTAACTCGTCCCATTGTCGTCCTTCACGTCGTTCATGTCCTCGTCGCCTCCCGCGAGCACCTTCGTCTTGGGCTTGTATCCCTCGGGTCCCGATCCCGGCGTCGCGGCCACAACCTCTCCGTTCTCGTTGACGAACTCGAAGTTGTAGCGACTGAGGAGGTGCGGTATGGCGGAGAGCTGGGGGCCGTATCGCGCGGTATTGTCGTAGAGCTCGAACAGGGGCACGGCCAGGAGCTTCATGTTCTTAGGCACGCTCAGGACCTCTGTTGTGTGGCACCAAAGTCCAATCAGCTTTACGGCTCACCTGCATAGTACCGGGGGGTGCGGGATAGAGGTAACATACTGCTCTTCGGCAACTGGATAAAGTAGAGCTTCTTGCATTCCTTGGGGCGCGTGACATGGCCCGGGATGAAGGGGTACATGAAGGTCTCGAAGTTGGGCCGCCACCACTGCGCGAGGCAGTCGCCGACCTGCCAGTCGCCGGCCTCCTCGCCCTCGCCGAGGCGGCCGACGGGCGCGAGCCGCTCGTCGAGGCGCGCCTTGAAGCCCTCGATCTCCTCGTCCTCGGGCCGCAGGTAGTCGCCGGGCAGCTTGAAGAAGGCGTTGGCGATCTGCAGCATCAGGATGTGCGGGTGGTTGTGCTCGTGGCAGACGAGGATGCCCTCGCACGTGCGCCGCATGCCGTGCGCGCCGTAGTGCTCCTCGAGCCGCTTCAGCCGCGCGATCACCGACGGGTCCTCCTCCGGCTGCGTCTCCTTCACGCCGAACGTGTAGTTCGACAGCGGGTACAGGCGGATCGTCTCCGGCTGGTTCGCATTGAAGGGGAGGGGGATTGGGGGCGGGTGCGCGGACTGCAGCGCCGTGCCGGTTACTGTCGACATCGTGAGTGGGATATCCGCGTCGGCGACGTTGTTGTTTTGTGTCGAATGGGATTTCAGTGAGGCCGACGACGCGCCGTGTAGGTATTGCTAGGGTCAGAGCTTTGAGACCCCTGGCTAACTTTTGTTTGTTAACTAGATGCCGAAGCTATTATGCTGTACCAAATCGGCAGCCAGTCACAGCTGCAGATGTCCACAAGGATTATTATGTAAGTTCTCTGTACGGCTTTCTCTTATTAAAAACAATTGAATGTTGCGAAGAACGGGCTCAATTGATGTGATCTATTGTGTTCCTATTGTTATTCTATGTATGCATTTATACCGAAATCGCGAGGTCGGGGGCTACAGAGTTACAATTAGTGGAGTTATCAGCCACACCCCCCATTGCGCTACGCAAAGCCCCTATTGACAAGGTTCCAAACCGCACCACATATCCTAACCAATGCATTCAAAGATTGAAGGATTTCAAAACAATGAAAGTCAAGAACTAGAATGCTGTAACTTTTATTATAAGATGAAAAAGCCGGATCAAGACGAATGGCATTATGGAATAGAGCAAAGTCTGAACCTGAGGTAGTAAAAAAAAAAAGTCGTGAATCCATCCTAAACTCATGTGCCCCTAAAGTGACAAATACGGTAGTTATGTTTAAACCTCATTCCGTCAAACTTGGACACTCTAAGCAGTATAAGATTGCCGGAATCAGTACCAGCTGTACAAGGTAAAACTCACTGGACAGGTTGTTGCTCAGATAGAAGCAAACGGTCTGGAGTGCGGGATATTGTATGGAACGTCGAGGAGCGTATATGAATTCATGTGCGCTGATATACATCTTGACGTACATGATACCCTAGATATAAAGACAGTTATTCCAATATGTAGCCACGAGATTCTACACCGGCCTGCCTTCGCTGCACGGAGCCAGGGACTCGACTCGCACGAAGTTGATACGGCCGGTGAACATGTACCTCTTGGAGCCCTTCGGTTGCCCGGGGCGGCCCGCCAATGGAAGGCCCATACTCGCCTTTGACGATGTCCATACGGCCAGGGTCGTATATTGGCGGGTTGCCGCCCGACTGGGCCGAGATACCAACCCTGGTGTACGAACCATCGGGGGTGCGCGAGAATGCGTACTGGATATCGTACCTGTCGCTCGAATAGCAGTGCGTGCTAGAGAATAAGATCTACACCACATGGGATCAGTAACTGCCTGACAAGACATTCAACATGTTGTTACGGATACCTATGTATTGATCAGGGTAGACCTTGTACATGGCGGATCTCTCGACGAGTCCGTCGCCGGAGGCGCCGTTGTGGCTGAGGGTCGTCTTGGGGCTGCCCTGCAGCGTGATACCATCCCACATCACCTTCTCGATCTTGATCGGGCCGGTTTGTAGTCGCTGCTCTTCTTCCCCCCGTGCAGGTAGGGCGTTGCCATCAACCTTCCACATGACCCAGCGCTGATTGCCGTAGTTGAACGCGTTGGCGTCGATGGCGCCTCCGCCCGCCTGGTCGCAGATAAGGAGCCGACCAATGCCCTTGAATGGGCACTCCCAGGTCGCTACGGTGGCAACGCCGATACAACGGCAGCCGCCCGCCTGCTTTCCCGCAACTATCCCGTTGAGTTAGTAATCACTACGTTGGTGCTGTCCCGCAGTGGTGAGAGTTATTTGACCATTTCTCACGAGGCGGCTGCCCCAGTTCTGGCCAGAGCATGCAAAGCTTTGCCCCCCCAATAAACAGGCCGAGAAGGGCGTGAAAGTAGTGCAAGAGCGCACTCAGTGCATAACATAGTGACCCCTATCGTGGCTAAAGACGTCCGGTGCCTAGAGGCTCCTGCCGTTGTTGCAATCCAGGAAGGGAGGCCCGGAAGTGCGTCCTTGTTCAAGAACTTCCAGTTCACCGAGTTTGCAGATTCGGCAATAGGAATGCGCTTGTTGTTTCTGGGCGTCGCATAGCCGTTCCACTTGCCGTCCTTCTTGTCCTGGATGATGCTCTGGTCCGGGAAGCTGAGGCCCATACGCGGGCCGTCCCAACGGGCTTCGATCGGTGCATCAAACTCGGCCATCGCGACATTGGTAAGGCTGATGGCCTAATCCGTTTGTCGGCAACTACTAACCTTAAGAGTTCGTGCCAGGGGCGCCTGTCATGCCCGAGACAGATATTAGTTGATGGCGCGTAAAGGGGGAAGCACGACTCCGACTTACGGGGGACTACTCGAAGATATCTCCGGATAGGAGGCATGCCGCAAGGCTAACACTCACGGCGAAAATGAATCTCTTCATGGTGGGTGGCTGGATCGGGATGCCATGTGGCTGGTGAAGAACGGCACAGAGTTTACGATATCGTGAGGGTTGAAGAAGCCCTCTATATAGCCTGAAGGGGGCAGCAAGAAGTCAATGCGTTAGCCCTACCCGCCGCATACATTACTGCAGCGAGCTTAGGCCCGCCCATGGCGGAGCCCTGTATTGTTCCTGTGTCTCCGGACTATAGAAATTCCGCATATTTGTCAAGGGGTGGCGTGATGCTGGTCACATCTGACCTGAGACTGACATATATAACTGCAATTCCCATATATGGTTGCCCATAGTTCGAATGGACAATCCAGACTTAACCTTCACCACGTTATACGTGACCATATCATGGTTGGCCGTAACAGCTTCGAAGTGAATCTTAACTTGTTACCCTTCACGATTTCTTTATTATCCTGAAACCTCACCGCCCTCTTTTTCTCATCACCTAGTTAGCCAATACTGATTCCTGAACATTGATGCCGTATGCCCATTATTGAGATAAGACCTCGAACCTTGTAGCAAATGGCAAACTGCATCATTTATGTACATATCACTTGTGTCATTCCTGTATGGTAACTTCCTTTTCGATGTCCCTATAGTAACTAGTCCGCGGACTCTTATAAAGGCGAATGCCTAAATTGAGATGTTGCATCGGCGGAATAGCATTTGATTATATATTTCGACGGCCTAGGTATTATTACTAGAACATTTGTGTAGGGACTATACTACTTACTACCTCGGATGACACTTCGTCCGGATTACGGACCTCAGCACCTCGAGATAAAGCTTATAGGTAACTTTAGGAGGTAGTATCTCTCGAAGTAGACACCCAGGGAGGTTTAGAAAAATCTCAAGGCATACATTGAATATCGAATGCTTGGTCAATTCCAGCTCGTGGCAGCTTCGCTCTGAACTACGAGAGTTCCTGCCTCTTATGAACGAAAATTATAAGTCGACCCTATATACCTTCACATATGAACCCAACTACCTAGCTTCAAAGTTAACACACACATCTCTTCACGTATCTTCATCTCTTAACATATCTCCCTCTCCGCTATACTTCGTGCAGCTTCTTCGATGCCTTCTCAAATTCGTCGTAAGGCACTCTACCTTTTTCTTTTTTCTCGAAATGGTCTTCTGCTCGTCAAGATTCAAGGCAACCTAAGATATTGACTTTATATCCGGGCATTTAACCTGCAAGAGATGTTTGTATGCCATCTCCTTCCTCATCATTTGATTCTGCTTTGGAAGCATCTCTTTCATCTTCCCTCTCACATACTCCGACAGGTCTCGTCTTGCAGGCTTGACCCATTTTTCTCAGCAATCATTCACTCATCTACTATTCTGGTTTTTTTTTTTTTTTTTTTTTTTTTTTTTTTTTTTTTTTTTTTTTTTTTACTAACCCTCATCCACGACTCCCTGTCTACTATTCCCAATCTACTCTCACCCATCTACTAGCCCTCACCGGTAATCCTCTTCTTGTAACCCTCATCAGGCAGCCAACAAGTCTCTTGGACTACTCACGTTCGGCAGACCTAAAATTCTGGTCCAACATCAAGTTCACACGATAGATACATATGTACTTGGTGGCACATACTTCCCTCTCCCGCTTTAAGTCGAACTGGTAGGGATCATTACGGTCCAAAACTACTAGGATCCCCAGCAGTTTCCTGACATCGAGTGTATAGATCAAGACTAAACTCGAGTTTTGCTCTGATTCTCCTCATCTCAAATTCACGATAACGAGTTTGAGGTCACCTACCCTAACGTTCCACTGGCCGGCGCCACTCCCGTTATCTTTCCTGAACAGATATCCTGTCCCACCATATACTTTCAAGGTAACCCTAACATCAAGATGCCGCTACCCACAATCAACATGACTTTCTCCAGAAATTCCACAGCACCGGCTCATGAAGAAGCTGCGGTTTCTGGAGAGCCTTCGAGTGTCCCCTCTGAGCCGGTCCTGCTATCATCACAGGCCACGTCAGATTCAGCCCAAAATCTCACCTTGGGAGATAACACAAGTATCAAGAGAGAGCCTACTTTGGAATCAACGGAAACGGCAAGTGCTGTCCAGCACACTTTCCCCAACCTGAAAGAGGTCGTCACATCGGATTCGGTAGAGGAGCTTGAACGTGGCACCAAGGTTGGCATCACTGTCCTCAACGGCATCATCCAGCGGCTCAGTCATGCAAAGGACTGCAGAGATGTTTCCCACTGGCTCCAATCTCTGAAAGATCTTCTACCACAGGCCAAAACCCCCCAGTATATCTTAGGGGTGGTTGGATCAACTGGCCACGGCAAGAGCTCCCTCATCAACGCTCTTCTCCAAGAAACTCAAATGGTACCGACAAATTGCGTGCGAGCTTGTACAGCTGTGATTACCGAAATATCTTGGAACCCTTCTGATAACCCCGAAGAGCGTTATGCTGCGAATATAGAGTTCATTTCTAAGGAGGAATGGCGTTATGAGCTAGACCATCTCTTCTCGGACCTGATGCAGTCAGATGGCTCTCTTGCAGGTGATGCGACCAATAAGGCAACTGATGCGGGAGTCGCATGGGCGAAAATCCGGGCCGTTTATCCTCATATCACCAAAGAAGCGCTGGCCGAGACTGACGCGGGTAGCCTGGCGGATGATCCCGCAGCAAGCAACCTCCTTGGCGCCACCAAAACTATACACCGCGCCACAGCTCAGACATTCTACAAAGACATTCGAGTCTACGTTGACAGTAAACAGAAGTCCTCATATTCTGGGAGCAAGGACACAACTTCTGACAAGCATGACAAACTCAATCCCGACAGCATTCAGGATGATACTCCCGATGACTCAGCGTACGATGATGAAGCTGGAAGCGACAATGCCGAACACGACGAAGCGCCACATGAGAAGGAGCGGAAGATGGAGTTATGGCCACTGATCAAAGTGGTTAGGGTCCAGACTAAGGCGGATGCCTTGTCAACAGGGACTGTCATTGTCGATCTGGTATGATTGCAAGTGCGATATTCGTGATATAGAACCTCACTGACAAGTAAGCCTGGTGTTGAAGACTCAAACGCTGCTCGTGCAGCCATTGCCGGCAAGTACATCGAGAAGTGTCACGGCATATGGATCGTTGCAAACATTCAACGAGCCGTGGACGATAAGTCAGCGCAAAATCTCCTTAGTCAGTCCTTTAGGCAGCAGCTCCAACTAGATGGCAACTTTTCCAATATTACCTTCATCTGTACTAAGACAGATGAAATACGCCTCGACGAGGTGGCCGAAACGCTGGGCTTATACCATGAACAAAAGCTCTTACGCAGCAAAGAAAAGGCGCTTGAGAGATGGGAAGCATCTAATCGAACACGGCTTTATTACGAGGCACTTCACTCGAACATTCTCCTCGAGTTTCTTGGCGAAATTGACAGGATCCTCGTGCAATGGGAAAAATTAGAGTCTCGCCAGAAGGGTGGTGCAACAGTCCATGAGCCGCTTATAAAGCCTAGGAAGCGCAAGAACATCGAGCGCAATGCGGGATCTAGGAAGCGACAGAAGGTCGACTCCCATAGAGCAGAGCAAGATCCCCAGGCACCCCCGTCAATCGACGAACTCCTGGAAGAACTGAAGACAGGTGGACCCTCCATGGCAGCAAACGAACCCTTGGATGGGGAGCAAATTCGATCTATGATTGAGTACCTCAGGTCCAAGAAAAGTGTAGTACTTGATGAAAAGGAAGTGCTGGATAACCGGATGGATGATGATAAGCTCATTCATGCGGGAATTTCGGATGCTGTTTCACGACAGGAGAAGAAGTATGCTGCTTCATGTATTCGCAAACGGAACGAATATGCTCGCAATGCTATTCGACAAGACTACGCTCTCGGATTGAAAGAGTAGAGTATGCCCCTTTCGGTCAAAGCGAATTATACGCTAACCGGAGACAGGCTTGATGAAGAATTCTCCCAGCAAGCCAATCCTGAATCCTTCGACCCCGAGGACGAGCAACGTGACTATGACAGCCTGGCAACGGGACTACCAGTGTTTTGCATCAGCAGTCTAGCATATCAGTCGCTCTCCAACCTATCCGACAACGGAAACCCAATGCGCGGTTTCGAGAGTCCCGAAGCGACTGAGATACCGCAACTCATAGAACATGCAAAGAAACTCACCGAGAATCGCCGGGCGCAAGCATATGGTCAATTTCTGAACAGCTTCCTTCAGAACATGAACTCGCTGTATATATGGGTCTCTCAGGATGAAGGCGACGTTCAACTCACGGATGAAGAGAAGCAGGCTCAGGTAGATAATGTCAAAGCCGCATTGGTATCACTGGAGAAGGTAGTACTGTCCTCGCATATTCTCTGCACTTTTTTTCTCACGCTTCTACCAGGGATTCGAAAACACTGTCTCCGATTTTATCCAAGCCTGCCATCGGATCCTTACAGACAAGCTTTTCAAGCGCCTAAATTCTTCAGTAACCAAAGCAGCGCGCGAAGCGCCAGGTACTGCCGGCAGGTGGCCTTCATATCACAAAGGGGATGGGGGTCTGGTGTGCGTCTCATACAAAGCTACCTGTCGCCGACTGTAAGCCATATTCTGCATATCCTACGCAAGTATTCTGAGTTGCTAAATGCTTCTAGGGGTGTATTTTCTGGGCAATCAGGACCTCGAGATTTCAATAAAGGTACCTGGCTCCCAGACTTGTTTCTGTACTTGCCGAGTACGAAGATTGTAGTATTGGTGCCCATAGCTAACAATTCAAATAGACCTCATTGGTCCGCTCAAGGAAGAGCTCGGCAATAGTTGGGAACAGGCTTTCACTAAAAAGATCCCAAAGGCACTCGAGGAGTTCACGATGGCTTCTGAGGAGCTACTCCAGACTTTCCACAAGGTCATCAAGGCGCAATTGCAACAGAAAAGCACGTTTACGAGCATCAATATTCTCCAGGCTCAGTTGAAGTCCCGTGCTGAAGGTCTCACCCATATGGCCAGGTCGTTCAACGACGACGTCACGACGCAGCAGAAGGAAACAAATAGAAGCTTCCACCCGGCAGTGATGAATGCCATGTCCCGAACATATGGAGATTGCGCCAATGACGGTGGTGGGTGTCCTTAAACAAGAGTTAAATATTTCATTCGTTAAACTAACAAATCTTCAAGGCCGTGGTTGTTTCCTACGTATCAAGAACCGCATGGACCGGGACCTCAGAGAGAATGGGCTTTTGATATTCGAGGAGGCGGCGAAACCGGTGAAGCGCCGCCTGCGGGGTCTCTGTGACCACCTGAAAACCGGGCGGGAGGCGAAGACCGCCAAGATTCTGGACAACTTAGCCACGGACTACTCGAACGTCATTGTCGGGCGGGACATCACGCGAGAGTCGAAGCTCGCGCGGGAAGAGGTGTACTTGCTACTCAAGGGCTTGGACGATATGTTCGAGCACGCCCCAAGTCAACGCTGAGGTGCCGGCACTTGGACCTTCTGCGATTGACACGGCGGTCATCAAACGAGAGGAGGCCGAGCAGGACACGGGTGGCCTTTCCTAATTTAACATTGACTTGGGGGGCATTGCCGATATGCCAGGCTCGCCATAGGGGCTACATTTTCTTTCGTCTAACTTTGCACGCTCATGCCTATGTATTGGGAACCAAAATTTCAGCACGGCTATGCCTGTATAAGGAGCCACAATCTCAGTGGTAAGAGCCTTGGGGCGATGATTGGTTATCGATTTGGACACCACACGCTCACAATATGCGTGAGCTCTTGTTGCAGGTCAAAGGCCATGCCCTGCTTATATTCCGCAGGAACGGGATGTTTAGGTCACAATAAATCTCAGGGATGAGAGCCTTGGGGGGATGATCTGGTTATCGATTTGGACACCCCTCGCTCTCAATTTGCGTGAGCTGTTGTTGCAAGTCAAGACTTATGCCCTGCTTACATTCCCCTGGAACGGAACGTTTGGGTCAATATAGATCACCATATATGCACTTAGTTCGCGAAGATTTACGAATACATCTTGCTAACAAATCTCTGGACATGTGATCGCATTATGTATACTGGTGGGCATTCCTATCTACAGAAGTCAAGGGTCGAGATCCAATCGAATATATGTATGCACCTCTTTTGACGCGCGTCTGCCGGCACCAGCCGCAAAGCGGCAGGAATCATGTTCCAGGCGCATGCATTGGTAGCAGCATGCAAGGCAGAGGAAATGGTAGCCCATATTCCCCCAAGCAGTTAAGCGCAGACTCGGAAAGGCGGCCGCTGCGCCCCCCTCCCCCTTTTTCCTATCCGAGGACCGTTGCAATATTTGGTCGCATCGCCCTGTCAATTCTTCCCGTTTAGGAAATCAGTTCGTGCCCGCCCAGCCGGGCCACCGCATCCATCCAACATGCGCGTCCAAGAAACGTCGCGGAGCCCGCAACGTGGGCGAAAGGCGATGAATCGGAAGTTCTTGTCAAGACGTGGCCAACCTGAGACCCGCAGATAGCCGTTCTGGGGGTTTTCCGCCTCCAATAGCATTCCTCCCCGGAGCTGTCGTCCCTCCCTCCCTCTCTCCATCTGCTGTCCTACCGCCCCCACGTCGGTGCCGGCTGCATGCATGAGCAGTCCAAGTTCCCAATGCCTGGGACCTTTTGAGGTTGGACCTCATCGTGGCGCGGCGGGGGAGGCGTATGCCGTACTTCCTGCCGCAAGTGGGGCGGCATGGGCCGAAGGGTACCGTACCCATACATGCCTGTAGGTAAATATCCTTTTCATGCCCGCTTCCCGTGGGGTTGGACATCATAGCGCGGGCCCCGCAGGTGGCGTACCGGGTCAGTTATCCGACGACAGTAGCAGGGCTGAAACGGTTTCCCGGATACGCCCCCATCCAGACCAGGTGCAATACCGACGGGCTGACGTATCTTCCTGCGTTTTGGCATAATCGGGAGCTACGTAGACAGCCCTGATCCATCCGGCATACCCCTGCAGAAGGTGGGGGGAGGGTGGCAAGGAGACAGCCGCACTCGGCAACCCCCAAAAGAATCCGCATTCACACGCAACCTCGTTGCATCCGCGGGTGCGGGCGTTTCGGATTCGTGGAAGCCCACAACTGAGGACAAAAACTTCCCCCGGATGGACGGTTCCCGCCGCGGCGCCTAACTAAACCAGCCTTCCGCATATGCACGTAGCCAGTCGCGTGGCCGCCGCGGTCGCCTAGAACTGCGGGAGGGCGCACCCGTGCGCGGGTCGGCCCTTTGCAGTGGAGCCAGAGCCGAGTGGCGGGGATATATGATCGATCGCGGGCAGGTCGCTCGCGGCGGGTCCCACCAGTTTCACTCTGCAGCTCCGGGGGGTACGTATCACCATCGAGCGTAGGGCAGTTGCCCACACAAGAGTAAGATCGACGGGTCGATTTTATGCAAGCAACCATTTGGGCTACAAGCTGCGGGGTTGAAGGAGAAGGGCGAGGGCGTGCGGATGTCGGACTGAGTTGGTGGGGGAATTCCCGCGGAAGCAGGACATCTGCCGAAAATGCTGTGGAATGGGGAACACAACATCCGCGGTGGAAAATGGCTGTGAGCGTCCGACGTCAAAAAAGCAGCCGCAGGCGGTGCACCCCTCGCCTGTTGGGTAAGAAACTGCCTTGACAGCTACCAGCGTTGTGTAAAGACGACCAAACCAACGACGTGGGGGCGTCCAGGTTCTGGATATAATTGGGGACGAGCCTGGCTCTTTCCCGCGTTTGGAGACGGGGAGACACATCTTTTGCATAAACACAGCTAACACACACGACGAAACGATGCGCCTGCCGCGCGGAAACACACGCGCAGCATATGAATGGAAAGGCAAATATGACAGCTCGTGTTCGAGGGAAAGAAAAGTTACCCAGCAATACCCCCCCGGGGAGCCTACCCTTTCTCGACTGCCCTGAGTACGCCCCAAGACACGAGGACACTGGCATCAACCAGCCGACGCGCCAGTAGCTGAGCTCCTTCCGGTGTTGCGGCTAATCCCTTGTGTGGGGGTCAGGAGGAGGTGAAGCGACTGGGTCAATGGGACTGCAAATGAGTTCGGGCCAAGAACCCCTAGGTGGTTCGAACTCTGGGGGGCCAGGCCTAGTGTCCGAGGACGGCAACAAATATGACAGTTCGCGGGATCATAACATCGGGTTGTGGGAATCCGGGGTACGGATAGGAATAAACGTTTCGATAAGGCACCTGTAGCTAGTAGGTACGGGGTAATTAGTAACGACTTCTGTCTCTACTCCACGAATAGCGGCAAACTCTCGGCCTCCTCTGTCCAATACATTTAAAGAAATGACAAACGACCGCCCTAATAGACGAACGCCCGCTAAAAACCCAGATATCCTTCCGGTATTAGAAATGGAGCTTTCTGATAAGTACGTCGCGCCGTTCTTAGCGAGGCTGTGGTGATGTCAGTTTTTCCGGCTGGACTTCTTGTCCTTATCGTCCACTTTCTTGAATACGGAGGACGAGCCATGGGCAATGACTATGTCCGATCTGTGGTGAGATTTCGTGTTCTTGTCGGCTGTAGAGGAGTGCTGGGAGGGACCTTCCTTTCTCTCCTTCTTATCTCTGCCGTCCCGGTGAGGTTTGTTCGCTCGTGAACGAGTGCTCTCATTCTCCGACACGCCTTCCTTGGTGTGTTCGACGATAAGAACACGGCCATCATATTTGTACCCATGGAGCTTCTGAATCACTCTAGAAGCCGCCTCCTCATCTTGTAGAGTGACAAGGGCGTATCCCCTGTTCATCCCACTGCTATTCGCTAATGGAAGATCGATTTGCTGAACTTCATCAGCATTGAGGCCGGTTTTGCGCCGGATGAGGTCTTGCACCTGATCCGTAGGAACCCGTGTCGGGAGTTGCTTGATGATGATCTTGCGCTTCGTGGTGTGAACAACGCCGGTGGACCCGTAGGGCCTGTTTGATGTGTAGTTTGGATCCGCCATCACGTGCTGCCAGGCAGAGCAGTTGCTTGGATCCTGACCAACTTGGTATTGCTGGGCATTATGATAGTTGGTGTCGTAGGTATACTGCTCCATCGTCCCAGCATCTAGATGCGGGTGGTTAGCGTAATTGCCGGCTGCAGCTTCAGGTGACCACCAGCCAGATATTCCCCCATAATCGTACGGGGTCGCATGAGGTTGATAATCCCTCGTCTGGCTGAGTGCATAAGCAGCTGTCGAGGGAGTCCACTGGGATGAGGAATGGTTAATATAAGGTGATAGAGCATGACAGTGGGAAGCTGCCTACCTGTGCAAAATCTGTACCCGTGGGCGACATCACCACAGGGGGGCTAGGAGAAGGTTGGGCCGATGCTGGCGGTGGGGCATTCGACGAGCGGTTCAGGTCTTTGATCACAGTCGCTTGTGTAGCGTTACGCCCGTCCGCAAAGAGGTATCTACCATTAAAGATACCGCCATTTAGGAGGCCTAGTATAGTATAAGTGGTGTACTCAAGTCTATAAGCAGCAATGAGGAGAAATAATACCCATAGCCGCGTCGAAATTCTCCCGGCCGCGAACGGCAACCCATCCAGAGGTGCTACCGCCGAATACCTCAACCCGTTCGACCGAGGAGCACACGGTTCTTACGTGATCTTTCAGCTGTTGCCAGGATGTTTGAAAAGGTAGCTGGACAAGAGCATATCAGCTTGAAAATACCGAGTCGGCTAAGTGATGGCCATGGACTTACATTCGAGATCAAGATATAATACAAGTTCGTCTCACAGCCTGGCCTTACCACAGTAGTGTTGATAGGGGCTTGCGGGGGGACAGTTTCCGAGGACATAGTGAGCGGGCAGCTACAGGGAACTCTACAATCCTGCGGTCGTTGGAATGGAAAATGCTTTGTTGAAGAAAGCCGTGTGGAATCAAGAGTGATCCGATAAGGCATTTATATGTTGTACGAGGATGCCGTTCAGACTGAAAAGTTCAGCTGGACTCCAAACGAGCTTTAGGATTCGGCCACCTCGTGAACGGTCGGAAGACGCCCTAACGGTCGGGACACCTCTCTTAAACGGCCGGGGAGTGACGGACCGGATTAAGCATACTAGCCTCGTGCAGAACGGCTTTCGTGCAGACGAGGGCGCCGACCACGACTTGGAAAATATATTGGCCATCCAGACAGTAATAGTGCAGGAGCAGACACGCCGGCTACCAAAGCTTGGATCTCCTAGATCGTCTACCCCGATGTGAACAGCCCCCCTGTATGCCCAATGGATAAACTCTTCGAGCACCCTCCCTCCCGAAGAGGCACTCCAATTGAAGCAAGCTATTTTGGGACATATTGTTTGCGAGTCCGTGTCGAGGGGAGAACTGGATCGGCCCCGTGTTGTGCAGCGGCTGAGGAGAGAGTCGGTCAGAACCTTGGGTTAACAGACTGGTGACTGGGGGAACCGAAAATACGGACAGCCACATTAGATGTATAGCAACGAATCGAGACAGTCTCTTGAAGATGCTTGAATTTTGAAGAGGATCGAAAACCGTGTCTTCATTGAGAGGTTTGTGAGCTGGGTTGACGAGGAGCGGCCTAATGTGCTGGGGGGCAGTCAGCCACTTACCGCATACCGGAAATGATGGCTGTGGGGGCCAAACCGTTGCCAAGCAAGAGAGTCAATCACAGCCCTGATAGCATGGAGGTCCGAGAGAAGGGAAGATGGGTTCCATATGAGCCTCATACCGGTGCCCGCCATTTGGTGTGTCAATCGATCGCATCTTGTGACAAGGGGGAGATAGCGCCTGTCGAGGTCTTTGTCCCAAGTAGAGTCGAATCCATGGCTAAGGTCGTATTGGGAACATGCAGGCATCTGGTGCATATTATTGTAGCACAAACTCGAGTTAACGTTGATAGAGCTGCATCAAGCCACAACTCGTGTTGAACAATCGATATAGCCCAATCAAGCCACAACGCGTATTAAGGCTGAGAGCTCAATCAAGCCACAACTCGTATTGCCCAGGAGTGTCCCCTTCCCTCGCTGACGTTGGTGGATAGCAGTGATGCTCATGCATATAGCCCCCACCATATAAACTTAGGTTGTGGCTTGTGCTATTTCTCGGCTGCGCCGCCGATCAACGGCCCAGTCGTCCGATTATGTCCGAAATTGACCCCGTTAGCAGATTCGGGCAAAATGTTTTCTACTGTTCAGAGAACCTTGCACCAATGAGCACTGCTTCTGCCTCACCGATATCCTATATCGGCGCCGTCCGAATATAACTAGGGCTGCGGATGTGGAAGCACATTCCTATGCAACCCTGGACAAGAATGAATCTGTTCCATGGCAAACATCTGCAGTCTGGAAGCAGGTCGCGTTACATCCGTAAACCGGGCTAGCGATTTGCGGCCCGCAAAGTGGGGACATGATTCGGCCTCTTATCTGCGATACGAGACGGGGAACCCCGACTGTCAGGAATGCTGTCCCGGTTATGGTTGACCCAGTCTCTTGAAATCGAACGTATCATTCAGCTCACTGCCACCCTCATCCATGTCGCTAAGGTCGCTAATGTCGCTGTATGCGCGCGGAGAGGCCGCGCGATCCAACGGCAGGTCCGCGCTCCGGGGACGATCGCGATCGAGCGGTTCAGGTTCATCTGTCCAGGGCAGTGTTTCCCCGCATCTTTCCGTAAGTGAGCCAAGAATGCATGCGGTCTTGTCGCTGAAGAATATTGCTGCGGGATCCGTGTTGGACTTCAACCATATCACACGATCCTTGTTGCCGCTCACATTGCCGCCTGGCAATTGATGGGCAAAATCGACACATCGCGGCCCTTCACTCAGCGGATCCCAGGCAAATGCGACACCACCATAGTCCTCACCTTCACATCTCATCAGGAGAAGCTCAGGAGATACTGGATGCCACTCCACTTGGTTTACTTTCGCATGGTACATCAGGACAGCTCGCAGTTCCGACGTGGGGATATCCCAGATCCAGATCGTACTTGGCGCATCTTCAAGCCTCGTGGCTAGCAACGTCGAGGAGGAGTCAAACAGGGCAAGGTTGCAGCCCGACTTCGTTTCTTGGAGACCGTGTGGAGGCTGAGACAATGGGACCACTGGCTGGGCGGCTCTGTGGAAGACTGGCGCCGCGGGCCGAGCATTCGGGTGGTACTTTTGTTCTTGCCAGATCTTCACAGTCAGTGACCATGTTCCAGATCGCATTTCCGATCGACTTACCTGAAGCGTGTCCCTGGGCTGTATAACATGAGGGTGTTGCAGTCTCATTTCTTCACTCATCGACAGCGCATTGACCATGCATATGCATGAAGAGCCGTCGGAGATTGCTACATGATGGCCGTCTGGGCTGAAGGCCGCCAGCTTGATCCCTGGACCCAGGTCACCGTTCTCTGCAACCGACACAGGACCTCGCCAATCCTTGAAAAGGTGGCCGTCCGAAGTGTAGAATAGAACCTTGTGGCCTTGAGCAGCGGATTCCCACACGACCAACCATCTGCCATCTGGGGACCATACCAGGCCATGAGCGTCAATAGTGTCTGGGAACCATGCACGCTGGACTTCCCTCGTTTTTGGCTTATGTATGCTGATTACATCCTTGCCGGAAGCCTGCGTAAGAACCGCCAAGTGATGCGTGTGCGGCCGAAAAGAGAAACCTCTCAAAGCGGAAGATGCGGAGTAGAATTTGGGATTATCAATCTCCAAAGTCTTCGACGTCATAAGATTGAAGATGGTTAACTTGATGCCGAATGCTGAGAAAGCATATATCTCATCATCAGTGGCGCCGAAAGTGACGAATGTCGACCTGATGACTGATGAAGATGGATTTTGGATGTCAGCGTGGAAATGTGCGTCTGCTACGGAGTAGACACGGATTTGATCGGCCACAGCCAGTAGAATCCTCTTCGAGGAAGCGGACCATTGAAATGCAATGACATCACCGGAAACTTCTGGGTGTAACTTGATGGTGCGAACGACACTCAATGATTTGACCTCTGTGAAAGTGATGCTTGCCGAGACAAGCGTTGCAATCAATGTCCCATCCGGACTTGGAAGGCAATGAAGCGAAGCTAGCAACCCGAGTTAGCAAATAAGCCGGCCGCTTGGGTCAAAGAGTGAAGGAATTGATGCATAAAAAAAAAAGTAAACTTGAAGACAGGACACCACCGAATTTCGAGGGGCATATCTCACACTTAAGAACCTTAGAGTATCGCATCCTGACACTGTACAGTTAACACATGTATTACCGCCGCTACAATTGCAACAACAGGCAATACTGAAAGCGGTCAACGAGTAGCGCCTTTTCAAAACCTGCAAAGGGGCGTGGTATCCCCAGAGATAGATAAACTGGACAGTAGGAAGTAAAGCGATCAATGATTGGTTCAACCAAGCTTGGAGGGGCTGAGGTCTGAGCGGTTCGAAGTTTAGGGTAAGGCTGACTGAGGTGAACATTTGCCCAGTTATTAGTCTAGATTTCACCTCGCCGAAATCGATAATCGGCTGGGGCTAAACGCTTTCTGGTAATCCCACCGGCGATTATTCATTCCCAACAGAGATTAAGCGGTAGTCCGGATAGGGCTGGTTCCTTTCCCATAACATCACGGTTACTTTTACTCCCAATATTATTGTGATTACAGCAATAAAGAACCGTATATGAACAAGGGGGTTTCGCTCGTTCCTCAACTTCCTCGGGGCTTAACTTGAACGCTAATAGCTTCAATTTACCTTAAAGAATTATACAGCTGCGGTAGCAATTTAAGCATATATCTAAATACTATAAATTTAAACGGTTTAGAATTCTCCTCATTGCTTGTTACAGGTAGCTTTTCCGACGGCGCGATTGATCGATAGTGAGTTACCAAAGAGCGTTTGCTCGGGTCGATTGACGATTTGGCGAGGTGAATCTTACTGGCGCGAACATTTGAGTGCCATGACGATTTTAGCCTGGTTGCCTAGTTATTTGGGTCCGATTTCCATACCAGGTTTAGCGAGGGTGCCCGAGTTTAGGACGAAAACCCCCCCCTCTTCCTTAAGACTTGGGGCCGAGTCTCCGCGGGGGATCGACCGACGTTTTCGGGCTCGGCTCTCGGACATACAACTACTTGCTGTTGTGTCCAGTGACACCATTAGTAACACTTTCCGGAGGACGCTTGGTGGCGAATAGCTGCAATTCCAAGTTCTTGCATCTACCTTCCTATCAGATCGAATAAGGTTTACTTTACCACTAGGACGGCCGACACCCTAAATGACAGAACGAAAAACCATTGCTAGACCATTTTATACTTTCGAGTCATTCCCCCTTAACTATGTTACCGCGGGCTTTGACGGGCCGCTGGGCGTTGCCTGCAATAAGGGGGCACCGAGTCGCGGTAGCTGCTCGGGATGGTGGGCAGGTCCGCCGAGTCGCCACGGGTGTAGCCACTTCCAGCGTCGAGGCACCACAGGACGAAGTCGCTTCATTCGCAGCTCCGGGCCAGCAGAGGAGGCCGTCCCGGCTCGATCAACTCAAGGACGCCAGGCCTTTTTCCGACTTCCTCACGGATAGATTCCAGAGGCAGCATGATTACTTGCGCATATCACTCACCGAGAGGTGCAACCTACGGTGCGTCTATTGCATGCCGGAAGAAGGTGTTCCCCTCTCACCTCAAAGAGAGCTCTTGACGACACCGGAGATCGTCATGTTGTCTTCCGTTTTCGTATCCCAGGGCGTCAACAAAATTCGCCTTACTGGCGGAGAGCCGACGATCAGGAGAGATATCCTGCCTCTTATGCAACGAATCGGCGCTCTTAGATCGCATGGGCTTAAGGAACTATGTCTGACGACCAATGGCCTGGCACTGCACCGGAAGCTCGACGGGATGGTCGAGGCTGGGCTGACCGGTGTGAACCTGAGCCTCGATACGTTGGACCCCTGGCAGTTCCAGATAATGACGCGGCGCAAGGGCTTCGATGCCGTAATGAAGAGCATTGACAGGGTTCTCGAGCTGAACAAGCACGGCGCCGGAATCAAGCTCAAAATTAATTGTGTCGTCATGAGGGGCGTCAACGATCGAGAGATCCTGCCTTTCGTCGAGATGACGCGCGAACAAGACATTGAGATAAGATTCATCGAGTATATGCCGTTTGATGGCAACAAATGGAACCAAGGCAAAATGTTTAGCTATTCGGAGATGCTGGACCTTATTCGAGAGAAACACCCTAGTTTGAGCAAGGTGCAGGATCATAAGAACGACACGAGCAAGACCTGGAAGATTCCTGGGTTCGTGGGTAGGATTGGGTTCATCACCAGCATGACTCACAACTTCTGCGGGACTTGCAATCGCCTTCGCATTACCAGTGACGGGAATCTCAAGGTCTGCCTGTTTGGAAGTGCGGAAGTCTCTCTGCGGGACATTCTCAGGCAGTCAAACGCCGGTGAGCCGATCGATGAGGAGGCATACGAGACTATGAAGAAGATAGAAATGGATCGACTCCAAGGCCTATCTGATCACACAACTGGCCTGGCTCCGAACGAGAAAGAGCTCCTGAATGTCATTGGAATGGCCGTGAAAAGAAAGAAGGAGAAACATGCGGGGATCGGCGAGTTAGAGCACATGAAGAATCGTCCTATGATTCTTATAGGTGGGTGAACGCCCCCGTTCAACCCTCTGTATCCGTCCGTACTTGCCCGCTGCAGTACCGTCGGTTTCCTTATGAACTCTGACTCAGGGGCCGTCGGCGCGGCGGCTGTATAATAAAAGCCAGCTGGGCTGCTCAACAGGATGCGAGCTGAATGGAGACGTGGCAGATGCGGCTCATCCATTCCCAATCAGCTCTCTGCAGGCTACAACTCTCGGCCCTCGCAGAAATCGTTTAGTAGCACTTACACCCACTGATCGTCTGTTGCCTCTCGGGTTCTTGAGGCCGAATATCCCCACCCATGCGGAACAGCTACGCTTCTTCTCAAGCACGCGCCCGTCTCTCCAAGGTGTCGACCGGGCTAAATTGACTCACGTATCCGAGACGGGCTCAGCTCATATGGTGTCGATATCCGACAAAACAGTCACGAAAAGAGTCGCCACCGCAATTTGTCGTGTCCGATTCGCTGATGCAACAGCTATCGGGCTTGTTAAGGAGAATCAAATCAAGAAGGGGGACGTCCTAGGGGTCGCCCGAGTGGCCGGGATCATGGCTGCGAAGAGAACGTCGGATCTCATACCGCTGTGCCATCCCATCGCGATATCCAAGGTCACCGTGGAGTTCTCCGTGAGCGGGGACTCTGAAGAAACCGGCTGGATAGATGTCGAGGCGACGGTGGCCTGTGAAGGGAAAACGGGAGTTGAGATGGAGGCTTTGACCTCTGCCTCCACGGCAGCCCTCACCATCTATGACATGTGCAAGGCTGTAGACAAGGGTATGGTTGTCGAGGGACTGAGAATTGTCCTCAAAGAAGGAGGGAAGAGCGGTCGTTGGGTAGATGGAGCGCAGACACTCCGGGTGTAGTAACTACGCATAGGAATAGGAATAGAAGAGCGCCTGTTACAATTTGCTTCTTCTGCATTCCGCGCCGAGGTGCGACTTGCGCGCCTGGATCATAAGCCTTTGCTTTATCTTTATTTATCTACTATTGATGTGCATGTCACAATGTTGGATAGGTACATATAGTAACTTCTATCGTCCCACCGACGACTTTCCTATGAGACAACCTAGCTGTGGCTGCGCGTGTCTGTGCCATGACCACAGGTTGGTTCGACCAAGGCCAGCAGACGTGCTGTAAAACCATGGATTGCCTAAGTAATAATAAGAGCTCCTTTACAGCATCATACACACGCAGAGTTTCCATCATTCATGGATTCTTAGAAAAGTACGTGGATCGTGCGGCCGGCCGATGAATTAGACGAAAGCAATGTGATCGTGATGGCATGCGAAGCTCAACCTCACGCTGACGTAAAGGACGTAGTAGGTGGCCATTTCGGGCAAAGAGGCGCGTGTCTCGCATGGGCGGTCGGGATGGCACTACCCACCTCGGCAGCGTCGAGACGGACCAATGGGGGCTTCGCGATAAGAAAGCGCCGTACGGTCCACTTGGACAACAAAGCTATACCACAGAAAGTCTAGCGCAGCGGAGGTTTGTATGTCAACCCTTACTAGTTAGGGATCCCCTCCCAGGATGTCCACAGTGTCGGAAACGCCTTTCCGCTCCCACCATATTATACCGCCGGGTGGGCCGCTAGAGAGATCTGTTAATTTCAGCACTCAATTTCAGTTGTGTCATCGAAACCCCCATCGACAGAGCGAGGCCCCTCCATCTCGAATGCCTTCTCCGGCACCATGACTTTTGGCGGCTCCTGGATGTGGGGCGCCGATGCTCGAACTTTGAAGTCCATCGTTGGGACAAGCTCCATGGGTACGACGGCATTCGGCGTGCGGGCCATTTAGAGTGCCCCGTAGTGTCTTATTTCCTTCCAAAGTCGGACAGGTACAGTAGGCAAGCAAGGGAGGTTAAAAGCGTGTGCGGGATGGGCTACCAATGTGCCCAATTGGCACGTGATAATGACATGCAGCTGCTGAAGCGCCGTAACCGGCGGTCAGACTAATAACCCCAGAACCCTGATCGACTTGCTGCACAATTGTGCCACTGGTTCTAATAATGGAAGATCTTGAGTGGTGAGGCCCTCCAATCAACGCTGACCTGGAGATAAGCCTGCAGCAGTCGGGCTGTCCACGTTATGCAAACCAAACACATACAACGGATCATGAACCAAGTGAATTGTTGAAGTTACGGGCCGCTTGTAAAGGTAGGAAGAAGCAAGAAGGGAACGTCGGGCATTAAATACGAAGCCATTTGTATGTGAATCCACCATTAGTAAGGCATCAGAGAACCAGGCTTCGGATAGCAAGGCGTTGAGAGTCCCTCAGAAAGAGCCCAGGGCTCGCCAGCCCGCTTACCAAATCCTATTACTACCTCGTGCCATGATACTGTCGCGAGTCAACCCGCCCTGCCGGGTACTTGCGGAGACTCCAAGAACAACAGGATCGGATCTGCAATCCTCCTGCATCTCTGCGAGGGAGGCCTTCCCCATCTGAGATTTAATCGCGATCAACCAGGAGCTCCTGTGCCTCACTGGAGTTTAGGACAGAGGTGATACTCGTCTCTTATTATAGTGCCTTTTAGAATACCTGACTGTTGTAGTACATGCATGTGTCTTCAAGCGTCGAACCTCCTGGTTGACAAACGTGGAGGTTCGTAAGACGTGCATGCTGTAAAGCCACCTCCCTGTAGAAGATCTTGGCAAAAACACGAGACTACGCGGAAAGCGAGGGAAAGCCGAAAAATCAGACGCTGTAAAACGTCGATTTCGCCGTCTTACAGGGTGAGGCGTTACCATGGGGAAGTGGAAACTTGATCTTGCTGTGTCGATGGAGATGATGCAGGTCGTCGGTCTATGTAGGCGTATGTGGGACTGCCTGAAACCTGACGTACATAGAAGCTTGCAGATGACAGATGCAGACGTCAATTATAAGAAGATCAAAGTTAGGTCTCATAATATACGAATTCCGCAACGAAATTAGGGTTGAATTGGCACTTGGCTGACTCCCGCCCAACCGCACCGATCTCGACTGATGGAATAAGGTCAACTATGAGTTGAGAGATACGTGAGCACGGAACGGAGAGTGAGTGGGTTTGAAGGTCTCGACCACGAACTTTTTTGTTTGTTTTCACCAAGGACATACATAGCCTTTAATGGGCTATTGTACAACAAACATATTGCCGAGTGAGTTACATTCTACGTGGATATGCCGATCCGGCCGGACCCTCATATTACTGGGGACGGCGAGGGAGGATGGATGCATCGTAGTCAGCGGGGTTTTGACAGAGCTGCAGCAAACCCCGAGTGGCGGACAAATGAAATTGCCTCACAACTTCCTCCCGGGACGACCAAGCAAAAGACATCTCCTAAACGGGGAGAAGGATATACTGTAAGATGATATCGCGGGCCTGGGAGCAACGGATAACGTACCATGTAATAACTTTAAAAAGCGAGTTGACCCACTATACTAGGAGTTGGCACTTCCGGTGTTGATATCCCAAGTTAGATTAGATAGCACATGTGAAGGCGGGTGGAGCGTCGATCTCGGGACGCTTGGGCTCTTGGAGACTATTGGCGTTAAGCCCCTTGTCATCTAACACAGTAAATGATACACTGTTGTGGCTCCCGACCCAGGACGAAATCTGCCATCCCCTTTGCCCACTAGCAATGCACATCTACTACCTTACGAGTTACCACTACTACCATCACCACCACCACCACCACCATATTAACAACGGCGTAAAACGAATGGAATTTTCATAAGGTAGACAGAATTCCGCAGTCTCCGGTCGGCCACCCGAATTTCCTCGTTAAACGCGTCACCGAAACATATTTATATGCGCCTCTATGATATCGGCAATAAAATAACGCCCTTCTCCCAGCCCAAAGTCCGTGACACCCTTCTTTCACACTCCAATGCCAAAGGAATCATCATCAGGGACCCGCCTATATGCAGCTTGTAATCGAGAGTTTCAAGCCTTGGCGTTCGGATTACTGATTACACGAACGAAACTGCGCCAGCGGAAAACTGTACGTCAGACAAGCTACTAAATAAGCTCAACCGCGGCCTTTATCGATCAAGAAGTCAATCAATCAGTCAATCACCTTCTTCAGTCGGTCCCTCGGTGGCTCTTTAGCGATCTGGTTACCTAATATATGGGAACTAAATCCTGCATAGCGGGCATGGTGGGTTGAGGTTCGCACTAAGGAACCTGTCGAACAACGTCTGTGGAACACACAAAACCGCATTGACCCGCCCTCTACGGTGCGCTATTCGGGAGTTGCAGGCTTGCAGCTGGGTTGTTAGGTACTTTACGAGGTACTTAATCTATCATTTACTGGGTGCCTAACTTAATAGGGTATCGGCGAGGGCCCTTCTCCAGCCTCACCCACCAATTGTCGCCACTAGATTTCCGATGATATCCAGACCCTCCACTGCTGCCACTTTCCATATAACCGCTGAAAGGTAATCGGTACCTACCTAACTATAACTGAGCCCGCGCTCGAGCGTCTCGGATGAATCCCCCCAGAAGACCACCAATTATCACGACAACCAGTTAGCCAGTTCGTCACCTTCAGCCATTCGTCCGTTACGTGTCGTTAACCGTCTCAGCGGGTCACATTGTATTTCCTTTTTTAGCGATCTTCCCTCAGCCTTGACAGCATTGCCGGGCAGCAATTCGCTTTGGCCCATTCCCGGTCCTCGCCTCTGCTCGTGTGACAGAAGTCTGCAACGGTTCATCCATCCAGACGCAGTGCCCGTGTTTGACTTATATAAGTCCCCGGAACACTCTCGCGTTGGCTGGATTATACGTCACCTTTCTTTCCGAGACACCCCACGCGGCGCACACGCCTCGAAGAGAACAAAAAGCCACGCGACACCTGTCGCACACGAAGGGTGGATGGCTACGGAATTCGTCATGCCGCGCATGCTGGAGCAGATGCAGCCGCGTTTCTACCAACATCCGTATCAATACCCACCGGCGCTATCGCAATCGCAATCTCCAACTTCTCGGGCGCAATCAATCTATCAGCCACAGCAGATCTCCCCATTGAGCACCTCAGATAATGCCTCGCCCACGGCATCTTCGCCCATGACGCAGAACAACCCAAGGATGCAGCCTGTTTATATGCCTGCGGTTTTGAGGCCAAACGAATATCCTTCTAAGCCGCTTCCCCCAAAGAAACCGGAGGATGCGGACCAGAGTTCGTTGCAATCAAATCACAGCTTCCTTACTCTCAACGGATGGGGTGTGTTAGGCCGACTGACCCGGCGCGCGACGGCCGACAGCGGCAAGTGTCTGGGTGATGATGATGACGACGCTGTTCAGTGGAACCTCGACTTGTTCCCCAAGCCTACTGCACAACCAACGAAAGAACATTGGAAGGTAAGCAGGTCCTCATCGTCGGCCTCTTGTTGCGCCTGCATCTACTGCCTGTGGCTGAGACGACAGTCCACGAGCTTGAAGCTGACTCTCAAAACGTATAGGCCGATCCAGAATCCACGATGTGTGACGAACCGTCGTGCATGCGCCGCTTCAACTACTGGACGCGGCGCCACCACTGCCGCAAATGTGGCAACATCTTCTGCGATTGGCACTCTGCATATGATGTCCCACTTGACCAGGATGCGAACTACAATCCGAGAGGTACACCAAGCCGTGCATGCTTCCATTGCTTTTCGGCTTTCAAGGCATGGCGTAGTCGTACCAACAGCCAAGCGTCTAGTGATAACTCGTCCGTCACCAACGGCTCGCAATCGGCGCCGGCAAGTCCTGTAGTCTCGGGCCCTACGGCCAAGAACATGGCTCAGCGACAACCGCATCCCTCCGAGATCGCTATGAGCGTACCCCGGGACTGGAATTGGAGTACCTTCTGAATTACGCCTCCACAACAACATGATAATGAGCATCCGCTTCTCGACAGAGTTGGCTCCTAATTTGCTTGTCTCACCAGCCTAGGTCGCTAGTCGAAGCGGCAGCCATGGATGGTTTCTCTTTACGAAGACACGACGGAGGATAATGATGACGCATTTCAACTCTCTTGGGCGCGATGGCCACATCATAGATTTCGTCTATAGACCCGGATACCGTGTTTAGACCTGGGTCTAGGGCGGAATTACTATTGCTTTCCGATGTGGACAGCAACATCAGTTTCCTTTTGCGTGTTAAGATACCCAGGTTTAGGGAGAGAGGTTTGCCTTCCCAGGAGTTGGAGGCGTCACGTGGATTTACAGACAGGGGGCGTACCATCGCCAGCTCATGACCAGAATTGTCGAGTGGTGGGAGTACCCATGGTTGGTTTCGACTATAGACCAGCATGAGAGCGCTGGTTTGATTTGACTTAGACCTGCACACTATACATTGGAAGCGGGCGCTCACGACATCACTAGGCCCGGAGCTGGCGTTTTCTGATGAGCTTTCTCTGAATACCTGAAGCGGCCCCCCGAGGCAGCTTTGCTACGGCCTACGGCGTTATGGATCGCAGGCCGATTGGTTCTGCTTTTAGATCGATAGCGAAACTGATACCACTAATACAATGATTTACGACACGCAGACCCCTGACCGCGTTCTGTGGTTTGCCGTTCCCTGGACCTTGTAGAACCCTAACAAGTGATGTTTAATTCCTAATCCGCGCGGGTAACCCCTACGCTTTGTTTCTCCATGTGGGCTATTCTAAGTTTGATGAGGCGTCACTGTGTTGACGTAGTACTCCTCTCACGGCTGAAGCGGACCCAGGAACGGTGGATGTCTCCATGCAACCAACTACCCAGCGCCGGGCCCTGGTACCTATGTAAGTGGTTATCGTCCAGATACATGACAAGGACCGGCACCGTAACCAGATTTAGTAAGGAAGGATGTCGGTACACGGCGGCCGCTATACAGGCACTCGAGCTCTGGATTTGCAGTATTTAACCTTAATTGATGTATCTAACGTTATGTCGGCGACTAGACTAGACAGGCCGGCTGGTTACCTGCTGGATGGGATGCGGCTCGCAAGCTAGACACTTTCTAGCTATAGCTTGCGAGGTTGGTCGGCTCTGGTTCCTCTTCCTCCCCTGTTAACTAACGAAGCCCTCGTCCCGCGTGTAGGTATTCCCCCGTCGTCTTCCTCGCGCCCCGGCGTAGGCTCCGTCTCGGAATCCGTTAAAACCTACGTACGCGGGCCGCCCCATCTCTGATCCGCTGCCTTCAGGCGCCTCTCCCACCATACAGGTAGGTGCTTACGAGGCCTTTCCTTACGGGACTGGTAGGCTCTCCCACGACGCCCGAGAAGAAAGACCGGGCATGGCGGTTACTTCCTGGGCAAGCATTCTCCACACGCAGCATCGAACTTGCCCTATCCCGTCCTGTCCCACTACATCTTAGTAATACCCACGGGGTAGTGTGTTGAAAGGCGAAGAGATCCGGGACGGTGTCTTGCGGAACGCCCGTAACCCCTGAGCGCCGCCCAGGTGCAGGTAGGTAAGCAGGTACGGCAGGCCTCGCTCGCTTGCACGCGGACAGTTGCGTACCAACCAACCTATCCAGATACCTACCGACTCGCCTACCGGTGCCCATATAGGCATATATCTTCAGACGCAAGAGCGTACGTACGCACCTACGTACAAAGCTTATTCATCGCCCTCCAAGCTAACCCCCTCTCGGCAACGGGTGCCGCGAGGCGACGTATGGGCGGGGGGGTTCGGCCAAGGCTAGGCCGGAGCCGGAGGCGCCTCCAGTAGCAACTTTAGCTAGGCGCGTAAGTGCGCGTCTCAACTTCTCGGGAGGTAGTTGTGTGGGTCTGCTCTGCACACGCCTCGTCGACCCTCGCGATAAGCCGGGGATCAACAAATAAAAACCAACGCAACCAACCTTCTCCCTAACCTAACAGGTAATCTCGTAGAGCAACGCACTCCCCTGGATGAACCGTCGGGCAAGTTGAGCAAGCAAGTAGTTAACTTCCGGCATAAACGAAGCATTGGTCGAGCCGCGACCGGGGTCGCCGGAGCGAGGGGGCTGTTGTTAACTTCGCACGCAGCCAACCTACTAAAAACCGTTCCCGTCTCTCGAAACCGGGAGTCCCCAGCCGCGGCACCTGTGATTGCCGGGCCAACTAGGTAGAGCCCATCCCTCGGAAATCCTCCCTGATTTAAGGCAAGCGGGCCTGGCAGCTAACGTCGGTATTAATACTCGGCGCCTAGAAGTCCGGGCTTTACCTACCTCGGTAAGTAAGCGCCCAGTAGGTATACCGAGGCCGTGCGGGCGGATGGGGTGGTGCTTTCGTTAGCCCGTTCGTCTTGGTAGTCTAGAATGCGCATGGAAGGAAGCTACGTATGCAATATCTACCGATTATGTCGAGCTACCCACATAGATAGTGCGCACTGAGTCGGATTTCGTCGGCTCAATGATAACAGAACTTCAAGGACAACAGATGCAGCTTTGGGTTCGGGCGTCTCGTGTTCCGGGTAGTGCTGGACTGGATGCCCAAAGTATGTTAAAGCGGTAAGAGTTACCGCAACGCTTATCACAGGTGATGAAATGCTGACGCTCTTCACAGATCAGCAGGCATGAAATGAGCATTAAATCGTATTAATCCCGTATCTCGCAAGTATGTACTCCTTTAACGACCGTATCCCTCAATATGTACAGTGATCCAATAAGTCTTTTTTTTTTGAGCTCCTTCCCGTCCCGCACCGCCTATCCCTTCTTCAATATGAACGTGATCTCGTGAGGGCCGTATGCCGGCAACCTGTCTATCATCTAGGCGTCTGGGGCTTTAAGCAAGCCTGCCATATCATATACCAGCGTGAGGGTATACCCCCCTGACGCAACATCATCTCGCGTGAAGTACGTCTGGACCGCGTCTCCTTCATTCTCGGTGTAGGACTCAGATCCCGTGATACTCTTAATATCAAGGTATTCAAACTATGCGGCTAAATCAGTACTTCTTCCCGTTGCCGTTCATCTTGGCGTGGCCGTTCGCGTGACCGTTCAAAACTCTCTTCCGCTCCTCGTCGCTCAGGCCATCAACGGGACTCTCGGCAATCGGGCTGAAGGTCTCGCCGTAGACCTCCCTCTTGACGCCCTTGGCGGCATCCCAGCCGGCCTTCTCAGCAATCTGCACGTTGCTCAACCGCCTTCCACGGCCGGACTTGGCACTCAGGTTGGCCTTCTGGCTGCGCTTCAGGTAGCTGGTGATGAAGAAGGAGACGAAGAGGTAGGTCAAGGGGGCCAGGTAGATGATGTTGAACCAAGTCGCGAAGTTAGAGCCGCTGGTGGTGATGCAGTGAGTACCTTCGTACCGAGTCTCGGTAAGGCCAGTTGACTCGGACTTCACTTTAACCGGGACGGTGTAGGCAATGATTGAGTGAATCGTCGCAACGCTACCGCCAACAAGGAATTGCGAAATCTGAAGGCTGGTAATAGAGCGCTTGATAGCTTGGGGCACACGAATGTTCAAGGCGGTGGCAGTGTAGTAGGTGTACTATTGCATATTAGCTTAGAACGCCCCTATGAGTTCTGGGTAGCGGTCCTTACCATGATCGAGTGGATGAATGAGTTGAAGAAGCAGAAGATCCATATGGGTGCAGCCATGTAGCGGATACCACCCCACATAGCCAACATGGCGCCCGCGTGGTGGTAAGTCTGAAGCGTGGAGCTCAGCTTCCCCTTGGCGAGGATGATCAGTGTGTCAAGGACTTCGTAGAACTTGCTCAGATAGAAGATCCAGCCGTAGAATGCGAGGCCCTCGTTCCAAAGTCGGCCGGGAACGACGCGACTCGGCTCTCCAGAGGCAGTCAGAAGAGCCTGGTCCGAAGTCGTCTCCCACTTTCCGAGAGCCTCATTGTAAAAGATGCCGTTGCCGAAGCCGGTGGGTCCGTGAATTCTGCAAAAGCTGTCCACAGTAGCAGCCCAACCGTCGGGGCCAGTAGGGCTGACGATGCTGTTCTTCAGAGCATGTAGCATTCCCCACCACGTCCAGGCCGAATAGATGGCCAGGAAGACATTGTGTAGGATGACAAAGACTTCAAAGGCCTTCGTCTTGCTGATAGCCCACGGCTTCTTGCCAGTCGACTTGTTATAAGCGTTCAGGGCCTTCGCGGAAACGGCATAGACCGAGGCGATCGTCAGAGGAACCTTGGCATCCAATGCCGCAGTGAAGAGCCAGTCTGGGATGGTGAAAGGAACGTTGTATTGGGGAGGTGGAATCGACTGCGGGTTCGGGGCGGGCGGGAACTTAAACAGATCTGCCACTGGAGGCGATGCAAAAACGAACGGGGTGAACGCCATGGTATCTGGGTGTCGACACTGCTAGTCGGAAGAGGGTACGCACGGTAGAACGCTTCCTCGTCCCTCGCGAGTAACCGAAGCACGCGGGCGATATTATACCTAGATCAAGGCCAGCGAGGCTCGAGAAAAGCAAAAGGTATGGACACCGCTATCGACTAGAAGAAGGTCGCAAGAGGAGAGATTCTGATAAATAGTTCACGGGATAAGTGGGAGGAAAGATGGCTTGCAACCAGACATAGATGAATTTAAGGGGATTTCATACGTTTTCGGGAGAACTCAGGTATATCGAAAAATGTTTTGATGTGCAAAAGTGTGGGTCAAGAGGCAGGGTGCCCCAGATGAAGCAAATACAACCAGCCGTGTAATGACTCTAGCGCGACCTCACCCTAGGTCTAAAGCCCAACAATCTTTTTTCTGCGCACGCCAGAAGACAATTCGGACGATTCTGAATCTGAGAGTATGTATATGCAATGGTAATTCCATTCCGATCAGGGGTGGTTGCAGAAAAAAGACTGGGGACTCACCGCCCTGGAGCGTGCGCGCCGCAATGCGCAAGGGATGATCGAGGCTCGGCTCCGGAGGTGATTGGCTAAAATCGGCCATGCCAATCTCGTAATGACCCTATTTATCAAGTTGGCGAAACGTACGTACGCTACGCTCGATAGATACATAACGCAGGGCACGTAATGTGCATGCGTTTGCGTTCTTCCTCAGCCGCCTGGGTATCCGTTCAACGGGTTGCCTCCAAGCGTGTCCAGCCAGAGTCATCATCCACTTCCAAGCTGGGGGTAGAGGGCGTGTGCGAAGAGGCACCATGCATCGCCTCATGGAGTACAAACTCCATATCTGTTGTTTGTGTTCCACTCATGAAAGTTGCGAACTTGTAATTTTCTTTGAGGTGGCAATTAAGGCGTCCAAAGTTGAAACCGAGGTCCTGGAAAGGATGTGACGAAAAGGGTCCACCCCAACCCGATCCTAGCTCCGAGCCGTTCTGGTGTCCAGCATATGTCGCACTTTCGTATACCATACCAGCGCTCTTCTAGGCAGTTATGCCTTCGTACCATTGGGTGAAATGGCTGACAGCAAACACCGGGGCTGCCGTATCCATCATAACTGTACCACTATCGGTGACGTCCCGGGCTCATGTCAAAATTTACACCATCACAGCGGAATTGGCAGTTCGTCATTTCGCGGAAAAACAGATGCGAAGTGCGTAAAACGGGCGTCGGTACATCGTGTCCCATGGCTGTCTTGGCGATCACTGCATGAGAAACCCCTGGACGAAGGGAAGATGGGAACTAGAACGCGGGGCCGAGCCTTCTTTTTTGGTTTTGTTGGGGATTCTGCCCACCGCAGTAGCTCGAGGGTATCCGTGAAAAGAAAATCAAAGACGCCGACCAAAACTTAAAATATTGGAAATGGGCAGAGATCTCGGGAGGGGTTGGCTTCGTCGAGCTTTATGTACTCAAACACACGGAACCCCTCCATCTTTATCTTCAGTCATCATCCGGACGGCACGCCCGTGAGGACATACTCTCCGGTACGGACTCCGTACGGACATCCTGCGCTGGACTTAGAATTTACAGTAAGCGGGTAAGGTGAGATATATCCGGAATATCCTTAGCAAGTAAGCATTATAAGAGGCTCTGCCATTAGCTGCTTGCTAATTCGAGCCGACTTCAAAATATAGAGGGAGGTCGTTCGTCGCCGTTCGAAACCTATGGTGGTTGCAAGGAGCCCGCTTTCCATGGACTTAGGTCAGGGGTACAAATTAGTGACTTTCAGATAGTTTACATAATGCGTCTGCCCCTCTCTCAACAAAATTCTCGGGACAGATTTTGCTTGTCAAAAAATCGGCACCAACCCCAACTTTATTTAGGGTTGGCGCGTGCGTCGTGTTAACCTGCCAAGACTAGGGGGATCTGAGATGGATGACCCACTTCCTTGCATCACCTTTCGGCATCTTATCATGGTTGGACGAAGCGATAAGATATATTGGTGTACATCGCAAGGCGTGTCACGGCATCAGGGGAATTTCTTTTCTTCCCATTGTCCGTCCAGTTGCCCGCGATGCCGTGCTCTTTGCAGAAATTGACGCGCAGGTTACGGACAACATACTTACCACACTTGACTCTTACCCCCTTAAACATCAACAAAATGATATCAGTGGATAAGCCTTTTGATATCTGCCGAGTCCAAATATACATTATTTAATAGGTCAATAAAAAAGCAGGTTAACGATATCAATAACCTGTTTTTAGGCGGTTTGATAGATGTTTTACAATTTGTCAAATAGTTGCATCGAATAAGCTTCTCTGTATGTGGTGTTGCGTTGATTATTTTTGTCCACGACCTGACACGTATGCCTCGAAAATGGACATGCAACTTGGGCTTAATAGCTGCTGTCCGCGTACTATTCCCGCACCACGAGTCCAAAGTCTACGTAGGATGGAGAACCTGATTATTAACGATTTCGGTGATTATACAGGCTGATGCAGATAGACCAGCTTAGATAAGTATTCAACCAATAGGTCTTGGTGGCTTGCTTTCAGCCTTAGAATGCTCCACTTACCGACCAAGCCCTACTCTATATTTCTCTTCCGTCTGCTCTGCCGGTAAGGGGGCCGTTGGCATGCAGGTCTGGTCATAATAATTTACATACTTTTGGTTAGTGGGTCTTACGACAGTGTGTCAGGTCCTGGACAAAAAGATTGTCACGCTTTACTATTACCTCGTTAAACCTCTGCAAAATGATATTAATGGATAAGCCATTTTATGATACACGACTTAAGAATAGATATTACATAATAAGCTAATAAGCAAGTTAATAATATTAATAGCTTCTTTTTGAGCGTTTTGGCGGATGTTCTATAATTTTCGTAAATAGTGGCATCGGGATAGGCTCTTCCGTGGCAATATGGGGGGTGTAACTGTTTTTCTGTCCATGACCTGTGTGTCAATTACCGGTATTTTGATCACAACCTGAATGTCGCCACAATTCGAAGCCTGTGTAACAATCCAATGAGGCTCAGCGAAGTGTGCAAGAGAGCCGTACATGATATAGAGGCCACCTCGATCGTGCCTGACCTCATCACCCTCCCAGCCCTCTTTCGGCATTTCTTAAGCCATGGTTGCGTGCTCTGTTCGTGAGACGGGTCTTCGAGGACGGCCACTAGAGGTTCGACCGGAGTTGCCGGTAGCCATACTGAAACCCACTCCAGCCAGCGGCTCCTGTTTACTAGAACCCGGGTACTCACGGCTGGGCTCTCACCACTCCATATTTCGGGCCTTATGTGGCTTGCGATATTGTGGTACCCATGCCGCTCGAACCCTTCGGATTCTTAAAAGGCTATTCCCGATTCGAATGTGCCTCGGCTCTCTCGATATACAGTGCCAAGATGAGGTAACATATGCCAAAATTCAACGACATACGAGATGACAGATGAAGGAAGCATCAAGTAGATGAACTACAACTTCGTCCGTATTAGCAGCGATGTCTTTACAATATCTTTAATTTTTTTTAAAAAAATTTTTTTTTGGTGTATCCATCAACACCCATGCCCGCCTTGAGGTAGTGATTTACTTCTACCTTGGCGAGGAATACCAAGTTACCGATGCGGATAGCTTGGCCTGCTTACGCACTAACGTTAAGCTAAACTACAGCTCGCAGGTTGTATGGAAGATATGCCTGAAAACAACTAGTCTTCGTAACTGCCTATCATCTTCGCAATCACTGGTTCGGTTCCTCGTTAATGACTGAGTGTTAGGCCTCAACGTTACTCTGTTTTCGCTGTGACTACAGTAAAGGAGGCAGCCTTCATGATGGCCGCTGCGCAGCTTCCAACGGTTCCAGTGCCAGTTGAACTGCCTGCTCTCGGTCCCAGCACATATTTCGACGATACACAATGGCAAGTCCTGTTGTCAATAATTGACGCTGTTATCCCCTCCATCGTGGTAGGCTCCGCTGCGGGGGAGAACGAGAAACACCATCTGCAGATATCACAGAGCCAGTGCAATGAGTCCTACGAGTATATTCAGCAGGTTACGAGCCATCCGCCGGCATTTGAGGAGTTCATAGAGTACCTGGGGGCACGGCCCTTGGAGAACCAACTCTTCCTTGGGCAGGTCAGGCGGACGCTGAATAGTCTCCCGCCTCACTCAAAGCGGCAGCTAGGCGGACTGCTAAGCCTTCTGGCGTAAGCAACGTAGTATATAGCCGGAGATACAACGGCGGCGAGGCTGACAGCCAGAGCAGGACCCGGCTGGGGAGTCTGGCAGCTACCGGCTACACAACTCCTATCCATGAACAGCCAATCCGGATCAGAGAGGCGATTCTTCGATCGTGGCAAGGCTCATGGTTCAAGATATGGCCGGTGCTAGCCAACTCGATCTTGACTCTGACTAGGTTATGTTGGGCTCAAACAGACCACCACTTCCGCCAGCTTAACGGCTATATCGACTACCCGAGGCATTATCGACCAGGGCCAGCTTTCGATTTTGGGTTCATGCAGTTCGGCGAGGGGTCCGAACCTGAAACCGTGGAGACCGACGTCGTTATTGTCGGCTCGGGATGCGGCGGAGCCGTATGCGCGAAAGTTCTCGCTGAGGCTGGCCATAGAGTCGTAGTAGTCGACAAGGGCTACTATTTCCCCCCTTCACAGCTACCAATGAGACTAGATGCAGGCCAAGGTGAGTGAAAGTCCGGAACTGCTAAGCTCGACATGCCCTATTCGAAGAACATATGATACCCAGAGCGGGCCATACGTTCTCTGATTCTCCCCTGACTGGTTTCCGACCCCCCCCGCCAGTATCATAGAATGTCCAAGCTTCGCATTTAGTGACACTATGCAATACAACAGAATACCTCTACGAGGCTAAAGGACGGATTCAAAGCGTAGATAACTCGATATCGATCCTAGCGGGCAGTTGTTGGGGAGGTGGTGGCACCATCAATGTGAGCAACTTCTGCAGCCGTTCTCTACACCCTCTTCTTTCCCATGAGCATGTGTGCCCAGGGTGGTTTTAGACATCTCTGGCAACAGAAGCCTCTTAATACCTCCCATGAGCAGCCAGCTTCGCCAAAGAGAACAACAACTGACTCCGCCTGTTGCAGTGGAGCGTGAGTCTCCACCCTCAAGGCTATGTTCGACAGGAGTGGGCGGATCAGGGACTCGAGTTTTTCACAACAGCGGAGTTTCAACACTGCCTGGACCGCGTGTGCGCGGTCATGGGAGTCAGTGACGCCCATATTAAGCATAATTATGGCGCCCGCGCGATCCTAGAAGGTGCCCGTGAACTGGGTTGGGGTTAGAATCCTCGCTCCGTTCACCTTCCCCTTGCTACTTACTGAAGGATGATCCCCACCAGCATTTCAAATCCAGGATGCTGAGTTCTTATTGGTGCTTTGAGGAAATATCACTGACTCTGGGCACCACAGACGCTAAGCCTTGTCCGCAAAATACGGGCGGGGCCGAACATAGATGCGGGCATTGTGGTATGGGTTGCGGTTCGGCCGAGAAAAAGGGCACAGCGGTGAGCTGGTTACCGGCTGCTGCTAAGGCAGGTGCTCAGTTCATCGAGGGGTTCAACGTCTCCAAAGTACTCTTCGATGATAGTGACGGAACCAAGCAAGCTATCGGTGTGTTTGGTAAATGGACATCGAGGGACGAGCATGGCCAGGTCCATACTCCCGAATCCAGCAGGATTCAGAGGTCGGTTTACGTCAAAGCGAAGAAGGTCATCGTGGCTTGTGGCACTCTGCAATCTCCACTTCTCCTGATGAGGAGCGGGCTCAAAGTAAAAGACACGGTATCCTATGGGTGAGACCCATCTGCTAATCTACCACAGAACCCGCATATAGGCCGGCATCTCTATGTGCACCCCGTGGGCATGGTCAATGCAGCATTTGACGACGTCGTCAAGGGTTGGGAAGGTAAGCGGCGTTCGATGGTGGAGACGTAGTCATAACTGGATGCTCATTGACGAACGACAAGGCGGGATAATCACGAGCGTCTGCACGAGTTTCGAGAACCTCGATGGGAAAGGCCATGGCGTCAAGATCGAAACGTCGGCGATGACAGTAGGTGCTATAGTCTGTGTAGGAGTTTAGTCCCCGACTAACCGTGACATCTAGCCCAATCTAGTGATCTTTGGCCATCCATGGCACAGCAGCTTGCAATGGAAGCTCGACATTCTCCGCTACCGGCAGATGAACAACTTCATCGCCGTGGCTCGCGACCGAGATACCGGCAGGGTATACCCCAGCCCCGACGACGGCCAGCCGGTCATCGCCTACACGCCCTCCGACTTCGACCGGGCCCACATCTTAGCCGGGCAGGTCGCCATCGCCAAGCTATGTTACATCCGGGGCGCGACCGAGATCTGGCCGTTTGTCGCCGGCGTGCCGTCTTTCGTGCGGCGGCGGCCGCAGCAGCGCCGCAGGTCGTCCGCCGCGACGACGGACGCCGAGACTGCCGCCGCCGCGGACGGGAAGAGCGACGACGAAGGCGACGACTACGACATCGACAACATTGACCAGGGCATCAACGACCCGGACTTCGCGGCCTGGCTCCGGGTCCTCGAGGCGGCCGACAACAGGCCGCCGCTGACGCTCTACGGCTCCGCGCACCAGATGGGCACGTGCCGCATGAGCGCGCGCGAGGCCGACGGCGTCGTCGACCCCCGGGGCCGGGTCTGGGGCGCCGGGAACCTGTTCGTCGCCGACGCGAGCGTCTTCCCGTCCGCCAGCGGCGTCAACCCCATGATCACGATCATGGGCATCGCGGACTGGATCGCGCGGAACGTCTCTAAGGAGCTGAGAAGAGCGAAGTGAAGTGAAGGCTCGATCGGAGATTCGGACTCGAGGGGACTAAGATGGGATGGATCGTCGCCGGCGTGTGCGCGATGCTTGGATATCTGGTTTTGGACGTGCGGGTATAAACTGGCTAATTTAGGATGTCACGGCGCATCATACAATTACATCAATGTCTCACCGCTGTTTACGGCTGGCCTCTCTTCATCGCCCCCCAGTTCGCCTCGACCAAGGTGTCCAAGTGCGAAGTTTCGGGCCCCGCGTGGTGCCTCTGCGATGGCACTTGTCCTCAGCGAACCGTACAATCAATATATTGGTCTAGAAGCTTTCCGGGGCTATTAGGACGCCGATTATGCGAAGTGACCAAAAGGGGAAGTCCCCAATGGATGGCATCCAAGTCACACCGCCTCATGATTGTTTGGTAGGGATCTATGTAGTGGCAAGACTGAAATCTCTTCCCGTGAGATAAAGACCATCAGGTTCTATTGGGCCAGGACATAGCTGCGGCTAAAAGCAAGCGCACAATTGTTGGTCGAGGGAACAAGATTTGGCCATTTCCCCACGACTACGTACACCGGATACTCTGAGGTCGCATATGGCATTGCCTCTATGCGGCGTTCACCCCTCATCACATTCGCTGCATCTCGCGAAATGGGGGTAGGAAAGAGCAGGAAAGGGCAATCCAGGAATCTATTGTTGTCCGGTTACCCCCTGACTACTTCCGGCGGTCTCTCATTCAACCCGCACGACCTCGTACACGAAGCAATACGGGTGCTACGGCTATCGAATACGTGTTTATACTGATACCATCATGTTCCGAATCCCAACGTTCCTTGAGAGTTCTCAACTGTAGCCGGTTCGCGTGTAGAACTTAGCACCGTGAAGGCATTCGAACCCGGATCACGGGGAGTGCGCGTCTTCAATAGACACATGACTATGATCGCCAGTAGGGGAGGCATCTGCGCCATGCGTCTCGTAAGATACAGCAGCCCCCTCCCCCCTTCCTTCTGGATCTGCTCCGACTGGCTGTATCCCTGTATGACTACTAACGCGCCCGGCCCCGGCTGCGTAACTAGTTCCCCGAGTGTCTGGCTTGCCTTGCATGTATGAATATATTCAGCCACTCCAGCTCCGGTTGATTCCGTCGGGGCCTGGCATCTGCCGCCCGATCCCGTGGCGTATAGGGGTTAGGCGGCAAAGAGCATAGTCCCGAGTGGGGCCGCTATTCGCGAACCCAGAGCGCAGGTAGCTCCTTAGGCGGGCCAGCGGAATAGGGGCCCGGCGAATTGATGCGTCATAGAACGAGAGGCGGCGTGTTTATTGCAGAACTTAGGACGTCGATCACGTAGGTGACTTGAGAGATGGTTACATAAGCATTAGCTTGGGAAAGTTTCCTGAGACAGAATCAGTTCTCCTGCTTAGACACATGACTTCCATAATTTAACTCAGTACCTAAGCCTCTCGAACCAGGCTAGTTTAAGGGGCAGTGGTACAACTTTAGCCCGGGCCTGAATAGCCCGCCATGCCGTTGTGCAACCCTCATCGTGTTTCCAGGATAGCAGTTCCCCTGAAATCCGAATTCCCGGAAAAATCGACGCCTCCATCTCTGCCGCTCAGGCCCAATGAGAAGTAAACGGACTGGTACCGGTACCCCATTCCGGGTCGTGATTCTCACGCATTCGAACAAGCTTCGCCTTCGAGAACAGAGCACCACCACCGTCGCCGCGGGGGGCAGTGTCTAGCGCCGGGCGCACACCGTGTTCCGCCCAAAAAGAACCATGCCCGCGCCCAGTGCTACCTCAGTACCTAGGTACATGCACTGGCTGGGATACCATATGCAAAGGCGAACCCGCGCCTCGGGACCGAATCGATATGCGCCTGGACGAGGAGGCGGCCGTCCGGGCCGGGTACCGTTACCTTTCCAGTGAGGGTTCTGGATGACACCGTCTTGGTGGTGGTAGCTGGAAGGACGGGTGTTTCCTGCCCTCAACTCCAAAACCCCCCCTTGCTGTGGAACGATGGGATGATGGCGCTGTTCCCCTAGAGTGAAACTAAGGGCTGGAGGTACTGTAGCATTAAGTATATTAAATAAGGTTGCATGTGGGGCTTCCTTGTGTAATGTGATGGAACTATTACGGTAGGACTCCGGCACGGGGGGTTGCTTTACGGGGCTGCCCACGGCCGCGCGCTGGCGACCGTGTTCGAAGACCGTCTTGTAAACAGGTGCAGGTACTGAAGCAGGGTCTACGGGGTGAGATCCTTCGGGCGTTGGGGGGGCCATCTAGGGGATACTGAAGGAACCTGATCGTCGCCCTCGTATCCCGCCTGTCCTAGGCAGCAAGCCCAGGGGCACATCCAGAGCGTCGGGGTCGGTGGCGCATCCCCTCATAACCGAACGGATGCACTATTAGGTTGGTGTATGAATGTTGCGGGCGGGACATAGACAGCGGGGTTATGCGCGAACCCCATCTAGGAGCTTTGGGGGCCAGCATGCGAGGCGGCTGGCCAAAACTGGGGAAGGGGGAAGGGTCTCCCGTATGACGCTGCAGATATTCTGGAAGCTCGCAGCAACAGCGTCTTCGCTGCTAATAATTGGGCACCCTGCGGGTGTGGTCTAGGCCGCCGTATCCTGTATCCTCTACCGAGCCGTTGGCCCTCTCAGCCTTTCCTGAGCCACACCTTTTCCCATATTGTAACTGTTCGCTGATCTTTTTACTACGTTGCGCCCGGTTCGTATCCTGGCTGCTTCCAGAATCCCGTCAGCCCCTAATTCGGCACTCACCATCGGCCGAGAAGGGACCAGCAACCCTGACCATCCCTCATCCTGACGTGATGATGATGCAGGTCTCGACGTTGTCCAACATGCACCGGGGTGCGCAGCGGCGCGCCGCGGTAGAACCGTCGTTTAACCTCGCTCGCAACCGGCGCTTGGGGGCATGTACAGGAGCGGGGGACAGAGCGTCTCTCTGCGCGGTGGGTGATGGCATACGGCGAGACAGCTTGCGGGTTTCAGTGGTATGGTAAGGCTGAGCGACCCGAGCAACCGTTGCGAAACTGCGCCAAAGCCTGATGATGCAGGTTTTGGTTGCAGTTTCAGAGGTCTACGTACGCAGGGATCTTTCGTCTCCCACTGACGGATCTCTCCGTTCCCCCAGGTTTGGGGGCTACAAGCTGTCAGATCTACCTAAATAGGTGCTTGCTTACCCTGGTTCTGGTGTATAGTCGCACAGGGCTTGTAGCGGGGGAGAAGGGGGCGGAAGTATCCATATCCTGAAGACAGTGACAACCGGATCACGATGAATTCAGCGACTGGGAGCTGGTTTCGAGCGGGCGGGTAGGAGCAGATGTCCAGGAATCCTAAGATTTCTACAAAGGTAATTGTCGTTACACACTGTAGCAGAGCATGTAGCGCAGGGTCCGTTGGTGGTTTGGTGGTACCAGAAATAAGGTTATCCAGACTTTTGTAGCCACCTAAGTAGGTAAGCCAACAAGACGTTTCGAAGTTAGACTTATTTTAGGGTTCTGACAAAGAGTAGAAGTTGACAAGGTTAATACTACTCCCTTACCGACATGTGTGTTATGTGCTTGTGTACGGGTGTACAGCCCGTTCCCATTGCATCCGTGGACCCAACATCCCCGGTCTGGGCCCGTGTTTCGTTTCGTACTCTGGCCAATGAGCTGGGCCGGGAGGCTGATGTTGTCCTCTCGTTCCAATCCGACTTCTCGCTAGGACCTTCGGCGCGGTTTCCCCTTCTGGGCAGGCGGGCGACCTGACAACGGAGAACAGGGGTGGTTGGGAGCAGTACCCAGGCTGTCGGTGCTATCCGTGGTAATGAAGATACCGAGCCCGGAAATATCATGTTTGAAATAGATCTCGGATCCCGGGGCTATTCTGTGGAATCAGCTATGTGCCCGATGCCAACAGACGCAGACGCTCCCCAGGTTACACGCCGCAACGCACAGGATAATAAACAGGTATGTATGACGTGCATTGACCCGGCAGGTCTCGTCGCCTCCGTCTTACCACGGGGATGGCTTAGGCATCAATCTCCCCGGCGTAGGCGGGTTCGGTGCATGCATGCATGCGGTCGTCGTCGAGTGGGAGCGCATGCTCGTCAGCATCGCCTAAGCATCCTTCATGTGAATTGCACCCCCTTGTACGCACGTCGCAGCGGCCATGTCGCTCAATATGCGGGCGGACTTGGCGCCCCTGCTCTGAGCCGGACGTCCCAGATAGTTTCGGGCAAGTCCAGTCGAGAGCAAGTCGTTGACTTGCATCGTGTTCTGCCCCTAATCAGAGACTATGTGAACCGAGTACTTTGGAAAAGGCACCTAGCTGAGGTTATGTAGTACAGGACGGGGTTGTACGATGTAATGACCGCCTCTGGGCAGTGTAACTTAGTTGATTATAGATTCGTTCACCACGCGATGCTATTAGCTGCTAGCTGAGAGTTATCAGCTGCTGTTAATCTTACTACCCAGCAGCAGAACAACGGGTCACATGCGCACTAAAAATTAGCTCCAAATGAACTTAGAAGGAGCTCAATATAACTTATGAAGTAACAACAAGAGGGAATAGCGGTGCTAGAGTGAGCATCCGTTGCCGCCAGGGCCCGTACGCCCACCACAAGCACCCAGAACCAGCATCCCATGCCGAACTACCAAGCCTTCCTACTACCATACATGTACAGCAGTATTCCCTCTTGTGGCTCTCCTTCGCCCAATCCCAGAGAGCTTACTGCGAACTGAGGGATGGGTCAGGATGTAGTGGGATGAGCTACAGAATTGCCGCCGTCTTTCCCGAGATGGCCATCTTCTTTCGCTCGCAACCCTTCATCGGTCGGTGCGGCCAGTCAGCCAGAAGCCGGGCAGGTTTCGTCTCCTCCGACTAGCAGAGTGTTCCACCTTCAAGGCCCAATTCAACTCGGCGCGGCGCTTGTTTGACCTCGAGGCGCGGCATTGCTCTGATGCAGTAGATTGCTCACGCCAGCTCCGGGAAAGACGGCGGCAATGGCGGCTCGAAGACGGCTTCGCACCTCCCTGTCCAGCAGAGATTTCGTATATTGGTGCCCAGCTTTTTCCTTTGATCGCGAGATCCTTCCCGCGCTTTCCAGTCCCCGCCGATTGCGTTTCCAGTTGGAGTCGATCTTGCCACGACTTCCATTAAGGAGAGGCAAAAGAGCCTTGGTTCGTTTTGGCAACCAGTGCCAGCCTTGACGGTATCATTCCAGATGACATCGAATGTCTCGGCCACGAAACGAAGTGAAGAATCGACCGTGGGATATGCATTAGTGAGAACCGGCTCTTGCATAAGTCCATCGAATAATCCGCTGTCGCTTGATCGGCTTTCGCTCGAATAGAAGATTCAACGTCTAGTTGAAGGATGTTCTTCCGTCGTGAAAAGTCGTCATTAGCTCAAAGGGTATTCGTCATTAGGTCGTTCAATCATTCGTAACACGTAACCAAGGCCAGGGGAAAGCAAATATGCTCAAAGCGAATGCGCAGACCGGAGTCGAGTTGCCGTCCGGAAAGCGGTGTCGGGGGTATCTTCTAAGAAAGCCGCTTTATGCCGTATACCAAAACAGAACATAAAAGAGATAACAAGTTTTTGGAATCCGAAAATCCAAGTATGCCTGGCCCGATCTCTCCTGGGCGATGGTATGGTTGCATTGCTGCGTGTACCTCTTTAATTTTCGATGAAAAAAAAGGAAATCCAGCCTCATATATCACGAGGCCCTGCCCTGCTTGTAAATGCGATATGACATCCACCTAGTCCAGCCTGATGAGGAGTATAAAAGCCTTATGACCGGGCTAGCGGCTGTGCTGATATGAGATTTCCCCAAAAAAAAACAAATGCTCGCCCGCTAAACACAGATAACAATGAAAAAAGGTCCCAAAAAAAAGCTTCCCGTGATATCTTTCCCGATGGTAATGCAGAGAAAACGCCGATAAATGCCTGTAGATGTTGGAAAAAAGGCCGCTGTTTAAAACCCCGGGCCGAATCGCGAAGGCGACAACCGCGGCTGCAGCTGGAATTGAAGTTACCGCGAGGAAGATGTAACTGCGGGGAGACTGTCCCCGGTCACAGGCGGTGATTGTCACATGGTAGGTGTGTATTCTTGATACCGGTCCCAGCCAAAGCCACCATACCCAGCACCAACCCCACATTGTGGTGCTAGCATGCTAGGAAGGGGCAGTGCCGGGATGGGAGCAGACACCATCGGTGAACTGTAGTAGAGACCCGCTGTAGAAAAGGGCTGGCTGTATGACGGAGTCGGCGAAGGCAGCTGGACATCTTGCAGGCCCATATTAGCCCAGATGGGTGTGTTGCCGGAGTCCGCCGAGCTGGAAGTAACGCTCGGGCTAGAAGGCAACACACGCCATGAATCAACCGGAGCAGGCAATCCTGGCGAGGGAGTCGACTGAGACCATATGTTTGCGCCTACCGGTGAGCTGGGTAATAAGGGAGGTTGTCGGACGACGTCGACGATCCTCGGAGGTGGCGGAAGCAGAGGCTTGTTGAGGAGTCCCATGATGCTGTTCTTGACCTCTTCACTTTTCCCACAAAGCAACTCTCCAGCACCCTCCTCCTCCAGTCCTTCGAGCGCGGAAACGTGAGTCCTGTAGACGTACTTGTTGATTGCCTGGACGAACGCTTCGTGTAACTTCTTCGCTTGCTGCTCTTTCTCGGACCAGTCATAAGTGTTCGCCTTGGCATCAACGCAGTAGATATCCTTGTGGTGCTCTATCAGAGCCTCTATGGAGTCCGGCGTCAGTTTGAAGGCGACCTCGTTGCGTAGGACCATATCGACGTGAACGATATATGCTTCGATGTGCACGATCTTGTAGTTGAAGATGGCCTCTATTAAGGGGTTCGGATCCTTGCGCAACTCAGGTTCCGGCGCATTGGGCAACATTAGCGAAGTCAGCGTCCAGATCGCATTCGGCGAGGACAGAGTTTCCGTCAGACACTTCTGGTGTTGAGGTACGCTGTTCAACGGGCGCTTGACCTTGTTGATGCGCTTGAGGGTCTGTGTTAACCACGGCTCGACCTTCGAGCCTAAGACGACATTGACTGATGAGGCCCGAGGTGCGAAAGCCGCAGCAGAGGCGGGTAATAACTGCGGAGGCATGATGGAGGTATAATGGGCGCGGCAGGCGGTAGGATGGACGGAGAGGGCGGAGGCGAGTGCCTTGCGAGATGTGAGGTCACTTTTTAGGTATTTGGGAAAAGGTGTGAATACTAATAAAGAAGAAATACGGTGCCGGCGCTAGGCGGTCCTAAGACACGGGTATTATTACGTAGCACGCCTACAACCGCAGAGAAAAGAAGCGAATGGTGGACGAAGTACTCGTGAAGAAGGAAAAGGAGGGTAAGACTCTCATGTGATGAGTGTGGGAGGCGGGGTGTGTTATAGCAGATGGTCCATTTCTAGCCTACATGACTGAACCCCTGTACTACGGGGCTAAGTGGAAAATGTGGACGGTACCATCGCTCCGACCGGCATTGCCCAAATGCCTAAAACACATATCATAACGGGGCTGTGACTGGGAATCGGCTGTTTCCTTTCGACTTTCGCTTTTCCCTCCCTGGATGACTCGGGAGATTCCTGCTGGGCTTCTGTGGGCCGGGGCTGGTGCCCTGCATGACTGCATACACGTATGCAGGCTGCACCATCCAGCCAGGCCGGCACCGAGGCAGGCAATAGCAGGCATAGTGAGAACACCATTTCCACCTGCGGATGCGCGATGGTCATAGACCTTAGACCGATCCCCTGGTCATGCGCGGCAAAGAAATGGCCGCGGAGTACCGTCTCTGGTGGGCTGTGTCGCGACCTTGCAGATGATAGCCCAAATTCCCGAGAAGATAGACAAATCAGATTGATAGCCCGTGAACAAATCCAGCTGAAAAGTGCATAGTGGTCCGTGCAGCCGCCACTGGACCCGTCTGTACCGGTACATTTACCCAAGTTTGGAAGAAACTTTGGTACGTACCCGACATAACCTCTTAGGCGGCTGACCGTCCGCCCCCCATTTTAGTGCTGGATCAGCAGAAAGGGAGACGAAACCTTGGAAGAGATGGCGAAAAATAGGTGCCTACAATGAAAATGGGAAGAGCGGTATTGACGGTTGCTATCACTCTGTCATTGACATGACGTATCATACTGGCATAGACAATGTTGTTAGGACTATCGTCCTTATTTGAGCCAAATAAGCCTGTTTGGAGCTCACCAAGGCCGTCGATATATTCAAGATTGGCCCAGTACGCAACTTGAACAAGCAGATATTTCTTGGCTCGGAAAGAATCTCAGCCGATGTGGCCCTCGTAGCCTAGATTTATTAATTAGTAAAGTTTGGTCCCTGTTAGGGCAAGCCTTATTAGCACATATATCCTATATTGATGTTACATGTCAAGTAGGCACGTCAATATTGACCACGAACAGATAACTATCTCGCTCCCTCTTCGTACCGGGGGTTTTGCTTAGAAGTCACCATCAAGTAACAAGCCGTGAGGAGCCCCAACAAAGAGAGGAAATCCCACCATTCATAAGCCACTGTGTTGACGCCGCCCTAACGTCCTTGCCCTGCGCTCCATGGATATAGGTGGACAGATGAATATGCCGGAGTACCCTGGAAGGACGGAGCCGTTCAAGGTATGGTCCGACTCGTCGCTGCGCTACTGCGATCTGTAGAGCGGTAAACCCAGACAAGATATCCGGAGTGGGCCCGAGCAATACGCCGCAGAGAAACGAGCGGAGTGATGCCCAGTTACTCGGTATTAACGTCCATCTGATGGAGGCCGGAAATTGAGCAGGACGATCAATGGCATGGTTGCTGTCTGATCATATTTGAGTTTGAGCCACTCCGATGCGGATGGAGTTCCGGCATCGTGGAGTTTGCATATTGCACACGCAGGGCTGTGGAGGAGGCATAATGTGACGTGCAGATAAGCGAAATGTGAGAGGCGCCAGTCATTCCATCACATAACAAGAGACTGAAACCTCTCGACTATGGCGTTTCTACTGGCTGTGAGGCGGGGAGATGGGTTCTGTGCGGCTCTTGTCAAGTACACTACCCCTTAAGCGCGATGTAGCATCTCGACTCGGCTCGCTCTCCTCCATCACCCAACATTGGACCTTAGGGCTTCCCAAAGCAGTCGTCTGCAGCTCTAGACAGCTCTCTCCCCC
>QJNV01000165.1:0-130286 GCA_004155935.1 Monosporascus sp. GIB2
AAAATAAAATATAAATAAATTAAATTACGTTAATAATATTTAATACAAATATATTTAATATAACTAAATATTATTAAATATTATTTAATAATAATTAATTAAATAAAAATAATTAATTATAAAAAATAAAAATATATATATTCGTAAAAACTTAAATATAAATAATAATAATTTAAAATATAATTTCGTTACTTAAAATATTTTTAATATTATTAAACGTAATTAAGTTATTTTATTACTAAAATTCGTTTAATATTTTATTAATATAAATCCGTTAATTTAAATTTAATAATTAGTTAATTAGTTAAATCGTTATAATTATAATTAATTTATTTAACTTTATTATCGCGGGTTATTAAAACTTAACTAACTTTCTTATATAGCCAGCTCGCTTATGTAATACGTTATCCACACGTACGGGCCGCATAATGCGCTTACCTTTACTTTCTTATTTAGGACCGCTAAGATCCAAATGCGGAAAAGCGGGAATAAGGTTTTAAGGGAAACGGATTTTTCGACACAATAACCCTTGTCCACTCCGTTCGCAAGCTCACTACGTTAAAACGAGGGCACTTGAGCCCGGCGACCATGATAACTCCCAGGATCTTGATATGATCTTTCGGTTGGGCTGCTTGCCCTTTGATCGTAAAGGGTTCCGAATCGGTCTTGTAGTTCTTCCGGGAAGTGTATGATGGCCGTTTTGTCTGCCTCGAACGTCGCGCCACTTCTTCTCTCCCAGTCTAAGTTAATGCCTCCTTATTGGTCAACTTGGCTCCCTCGCGGTTGCTTTGCGCTAATTTGCCTGTGACCCAGGCTGTACGCCCTTTTATTGACTGTGACGACATGCCATTATGACAGGCTACAGGGGTCACTGTTGCTTCAATACGAAGGTGCCAAAATGGGTTAGCGGCTTACACGCCTGGCCCCCGCATTACACTACTCGATGTACGTTTCTTAGATAATTTTAATCTTACGGAAGGACGCCATTACAGCGCGGCCGCAGCGGGCCAGGATAATGCAATTCTATTCCATCCATAGAGATACTAACCGTCACCATGGCGGTCGAATTTGACATCGAATTTGACAACACCAACGCTCAATTATCCTCGTCGTCGTCCTCCTCGTCCGGCTTACTGAGCTTCTAAGCATCGAGTTAGTAGTTAAACATACCTGATGACTTAATCGCGCTCACAATCCAGAGCCGAGCAGCCTCCGCGATCCCCTTAAACGTTTTAGAGTAGAGCAGAACCATCTTAAGGAACGCGAGCCTTCGGTTACATGACAGGCAATTCGCCGAGATGCCTATCCGCGATGTGGAACTCAGCGACCGCTCGGCCGACTCATCTTAAAGACCTCCTCCCATATTTCGTCCAAGTAGAACAGCCCCGAGATGTGGCCACCAGGTACGACCCAGAGCTTCGAACACTTGTAGTTCTCAACGATCCAAGCATTCGTGGCGCCTCCCATACCGTCTTTCTCAGAACCACAAACCAACACCGGCTTAGAAGTATGCTCGTCATCGAGCTTGGCCGGATCAAATCCCCAGTCAGAGTGAATCACGTCCGCCACCTCCATGAAGCCGTCCCAACGCTTGCAACACTTGATCGCCGCTTCGGCCATCTGTCCGATAAACTCGTCCCTAGTCCTACCCTTTCGCTCGAGCCACGCCGCCATCACAGCCTGCTCCTCCTCGTCCATTTTCGAAAAGATGACCTGGTCGAGGAACGCCTTAGCGCCATCTTGATCCCGAAGCTTAGTCGCGAGAATAGTGCTCGTGAGGCGCTGGACTGGACGAAACGGCAGTTGCGAAGGTGGCCCCACGGAGAACCACGTGTGCCAGCTTAGCGTCCGGGCGTACCCGACATGGTACTTGAATGGCGAGAAGCCGGAAAGCAGGAGGCATGCCGCCGTCTTGCGACCAGCAGGAAACAGATCGTAGGACGCGCCGTACAGCATCTGCGCTGGGACGGTACCATAGGAGCCGCCGCCGATGTAGAGAGTGTCGAAGGCGCCGGTGGGGTAGAGGTGCGACAGGAGCACCGTGATGTCCCGCGCCAGGGCAACATGGTACTCATCGCCGGTCGACCTGATGCTTGAGTTGCCCATCCCGGGGAGCGTCGGGGCGATCCAGAGGACTTGCAGGTCGCTGCAGGGTTCAGGGACGTAGGCAGCATTGCCGACGCTCATGAGGCCCGAGAAAAAGAGGACGACAGTTCGCGAGGTTAGTGGACCGTTGTAGGCGTAGGCGAGCTGGCGCCCATTTTCAAGGTCGAGGATATGTTCCTCGGCGCCAGCATTCGTGTTGTAGAAATCTGATGACTTCATCATGTATCCGGCGCTTATGGTGTTCTGCAGTTGTAGGGTGGGTGGGCGATTCCTGTCAGATATAAGGGACATCAGTTGTTATTCTATTCATTATCAATTGCAAGTGCTTTAAAACGCGCACTACACTTTAAGGTGATCTAGTCCCGGAATATATATGTTCCGATCAAAGGGAATCTTCTGTATATGGGGTGCTAAAGCACCTTTTATTAGTGAATATACCCCCTTAACACCTTAAAGTGTTTACGGTGTTAATTGTTACAACTTTTAAGACTATAATTATTTATTTCACCTTTTTTCCGGCGATTTAAACCTTTTAATTAGTTAATTCCTTTTTAAAAATTGTTTGTAAGGCGTTTTTCCGTTAATCGAGGGTTTCCGTAATATTTATTAATTTTAATTACTTTTTAAATTGTTTGAAAAGTTTGCGTAATAAGGTCTTAATAAATTCGTCAGCTAATATGTCGCTTATAAACGTATAATCTATTTTTATTAATATTTCTTTTACGACTTTTCGTAATTAATAGTTATATATATTTATATATCGCAGTTTCGTTATTAATAAGGCGATATTAGCGGTTATAAATCTTATAATTTATTAATTCTTATATGATATATTTAACGATCTTATATTTAACGTAACTCCTAGCTTTATAATTTATTAAAAATTAAATAAATTTTTTTATAACCTGCGTAAAAGACATTAATTTCGTTTCGGTTATAAAAATAGTTATTTTATCTTACTTATTCTCTCGTTATTTGATCATTTTTTTAAATGGTTTTATAACGTAAGCTTAAAAGCTTTTTCGGTTAATTATATTATTTGCGAAAAAGGCATCGCTTTAATATTAAGACCTAATACGCTAAAGGCTTAAAGAGACGGTCGGGATAAGACTTGGATAGCTCCGACCGTGGGGTTACGTAATATAGTTAGTCGAACGTGGTCGGATCGATTATGTTAGATTAATGGATAAATTTAGTCGCTACGATTATGTTCGATTATTGGTTAAATAAAAATGGTTCGATTATTATATTAGTATAAAGATATATACGTTCGTTAAATTTTATAATTAAATAATAATAGCTTATAAAATAATTTCGTTACTTAAAACGTTTTTAAAATTACGAAACGTAATTAAGTTATTTATTATTATAAACCAACCACGGAAGGTCGCGGAAACGGTCGGGCTAAGACCGAAACAGGACCCAAATGGGTTAGTTACAAAGAATAGTATGTATTTAAACAAAAAAATTCGAATTGCTCCGTCGGATCAGAAAGGAACAATATGTATTTAACCAAAAGGATCCGAACTATTCCGTCGGATTAAAAAAAAGTAATATGTATTTAACCAAAAAAATCCGAACTGTTGTATTAAATTAAAAAAATAATAATAAAAAGATATATATGTTTAGAACCGTATAATTAAATAACGATAACTTGTAATATAATTTCATTACTTAAAGTATTTTTAATATCACGAAATATAATTAAGTTATTATTTTATTATTTAATTTATTATAATATCTTACTAACATAAACCCGTTAACTTAAATTTAATAATTAATTAATTAACTTAGCCGTTATACGTTATAAGTTTTTATTTAATAATATCGTTAATAATAAATAATATTTAATATTATTATACTATTAATTAATAATTTTAAATTCGTATTAAAAAATTTAAAAAAGAAAAGTAACGATTTAACAAATAAATAAAAATAATTTTAATTATATTATTCGTTATCCCTTGAATAAAATTTAAAGAATCGGAATTTTATAATAATAAAAAAAATCCCTAAATTTTTCTTACTTAAATCCGTATTTATTTACGTTTCTTAAATTTTAACGATATTTTTAAATTAATTCTCGCGGTAAAAATATATGTTATAAAAAATATAATTAATTAATTTAAATTTATCATATAAAATTATATAAAAAACGTAAAAAATAACCGAAAAACTTTTATTAACGAAATCTTTTCCTTATATATTAACTTTAAAGATAAATTTCGGTTTAATTTTAATAATTGCGATAAAAAAAATTTTTTATATAACAAATCCCTAACTTTAAAAAAAACTTACGTTTAAATATGTTATTAACTTTAAAACATTAATCGTTAAAACGAAATAAAAATTAAAATAAAATATTTTAATTAATATTTTTTATAAAAAACTTAAAAATAATATTAAAAACGAAATAATTCGTATAAAAAAAACTTATACTTTAAACGAATATATCGGAAAAATTATCAAAATCGATAACCGATAATTTAAATAACGACAAAAACGACAAAAACGCGTTACTTTAAAAATAAATACTTAAAATAATAAAAAATCCCGGCATACGTTTAATATAAATACCCCCCCCAAAAAAAACAACTTATTCGGAATAAAGCCAAAATTTATAAAATTCGAAACGATTTAATCACGGCATTCGTAATTAATTAAATATTAAAATTGTAATAAAATAAATTATAAAACCTTAAAATACTAATTACTTAAAAAATTACGATAAAATAAATTATAAATTCTCGTATTTAACAAAATATTAAGAGGTAATAAAAAAGCAGAATTTTTACTATAAGATAATAAAAATAATAAAAAATTAAGAAATTTTTCATAAACCAGAATAGTATAATATTTTAAATAATTGATTTTACGGACGTAACAAAAAAAATTTCGAAAATAATTATCCAAAAAAAAAAAAATAATTAAAAGAATATTAAAGATAAATAAATAAAAAATTTATCTTAATTACCTAAATTTTTATAAAACAATACGCATTTTCTTTATTAATAATAACAATATTTTCGGTATAAAAAATAAAAATAATTTATTTATAAACGTATTATACGACTAATTAAAAAAAATTGATTTTTTTAATAAAAAAAAAAAAGTGAATACGACAAATAATAATATTAATACTTTTATACTATTTACCTTTAAGAAAAAATCGCCTAAAATATAATTTTATAAAATTAACTCTTAAAAAATAATATTTATAACGAAGATTTTTTTATTATTACGAATAATATATATACGATTTTAAAAATAAAACCATTTTTAAAAAAATTAACTTAATTATTTAATAACAAATTATTAACTTATATCTTAAAATATTTATTATTATAAATCTTAAAAAAAATTATAACGACATTTACGTAATTTACTAAAAACTTATAAGGAAATAATAAAAATATCCTTACATAAAATGTAATGAACGTTATAAAAAAATATTTGATTTAATAAAATTAAAAAATACGATAATAAAGAAAAAAAAATCTTACGATTAAAAGAAATTATCGAATTATAAATAAAATAAATAATATAACTTTAATATAAAGTAAATAAATACGAAACGCGTATCTATTAATTAAAAATATAAATTGAATAATAATAATACGTAATGAAATAATTATAAAACCGGACGAACGATTTATAACAATAAATATAATAATAAAAATAATACTTAAATGACTAAAATTATTTATAAAAAAAACCGCAAAATAACGAAATTCTAAAAAATTAATAAAGTTTTTTTAAAAAAGTTTTAATAATAATAAAAAATAAAAAAAGTCTTATTATTTTAAAAATACGAATTAAAATATATTAATATATTGTTATAATAAATAACAAAATTTTAAAAGGTAATTATATTATATTTAAAATAATTAATTAACTTAAATTATTATAAAAATATAAAAAAAAATTTATATTACGAATATTACCAAAAACCAATTATTTTTTTACGATAACGGAAAAATTATACGTAAAATTAATTATTTCGAGATTTTTACGTTAAGAAAAAACATAATTATTAATTTCGATATCGTACCATTAAAAAATTACGATAATATAATTTTTTAATTAATTAAGTAATTAATTAAATAAAGATTTTTTTATAATTTAACGATGAATATTTTTTAAAAACAAAAAAATTTTAATATTTAATTAAAAATAACGATAAATACCGGTATAAAAATATAATAAAAACCTTAATATTAATAAGGAAAAAATAAAAAAACAAAAGTATTACCGAAAAATATAACGTATTATCGTTATTATTAAAATAAAATTACGGTAATTAAATAATAACTTTTAATAACCGAATTTAAAATTAAAAAACTTAATTAATATATTATTATAATACCATAAATATAAAAAATTATTTAGTAAAGAATTTAAAACGAAATTGTTAAAATATAACAAATAAAATTATAAAATTATTTAAAAAAATATTAACCAAATTTTACCTTATTTATAATTTTAACGAAATAAAATTATAAATATATAAAAAATGATTAAAAAACGGACTTAAAAAAATAAATTCGATTATTTAAATTATTAATTAATCATTTTGTATTTTTCATATTTAAAAAAAACAGCAAATTACGATTAATTATAAATTACCGACAATTTAATAATATTATTATAAAAAATCAGATATTATTATTTTTAATTAATAAAATAAAAAATCGTTTTTACGGAACGTAATAATTTATTATTTTCGATTTTAAAAATAAATATAATTTAATTCAAATTAAAAAAAGTTACGAATAAAAAACGGTTTTTCGAACGAAATACGGCTTTTACGAATATTTTATCATTTTTATAAAACTTATTAACATCTTTATTACCTTTAACGCATAATTAATTACGTTTTTCAGAAATATCTCGATATTTTTATAATATGTTACCTCGACGATATCCTCATTTTTTAAAAACTAAAAAATAATACGAAAAATACGTTTATAAAATATTATAATTATTTTAAAATGTTAATCTATTAATAAACGTAGAAAAAAAACTAATTCCATATATAAGAAATCGAATATTTAAATTATATTATAATTTTTAAATATATTAAAATAAACCTTAAAAAAATTATTATCATATTTAATTAAATATGGCTTATTATAATTAAAAAAGTATAAACTTTTTTCGAATTTATTAATTATAAATAAAAATTTATCAAAAATTTTAATCGAATAATAATACTTTTTAATATTTTTATACCAAAAAAAAACTTTATAACAATTTATAGAAATAATTATAAATTAACCGGTATTAATTATATACGATTTTAATCGTTTAATAAAATTCAAAATTAATATATTAAATTACGTTTTAAACGTAATAATCGGATAATGAAATAATTAAAATATATTATATTTTGGTATTTTTTTTCTTATAAATTACAAAAACTTAAATTACGTTATATTATTTTTAACAAAAGTTTTTAATTATTATTAAAATATTTCGCAAATTTAAAAATTTTCTTAAAAATAATTAATATTAAGTTAAACTTTATGCGGATTATAAAAATTTTACCCGATTTATTATAACTAGAAAATTTATAATACGATAATTTTATTATGCCGAAAAATTAACAAACTACGATTTTATTATTATTTATCACAAAAATTTAAAAAATAAAAAAATTAACGTATTTAATAAATAACTTAATTTCGAAAAAAAAACGATTAAAATTAATTATGCGATATTTAATACCATAACAAAAAAATACTTACGCTTATGATAAATCGCGATAATATAAATAATAAACCTAAACATATATTAAAGAATTAAAATATATAATAATAATTTACTACAAAAAATAAATAAAATATAAATTTTCAAAAAATATCAAAAAACCTAATGCGGAAAATATACGAACATTTATTATACGGATACCCAGAAATCTACAAAATCTTAAAACGCTTATAACGTATATATGATTTCCTAAAAATAAAAATAATATTAAAAAATATTAAAAAATAATACGATACTTATGTTGAAATGAAAATACGGTGATATAAGCTATATAAAAAATTATAACCATTTTTAATAACAAAACGATTATAAAATTTTATTATTATAAATTTCATTACTAACTTCTTTTATCAAAAAATTTAATTACAAATATATATTATAATACCATGTTTATAATTGTCGATCGCTTTATAAAATTTTCCTATTTCTTATTTTATAACGAAAATATAAATATTAAATAATTAATAAACATTTTTTTTCGAAACATTTTTAATGTATATAAGTTACCGTACGAAATTATTTTAAATAAGAATATTATATTTATTTTTAAATTTTGTTAAAACTTAATAACATAAATTAATTTAAATTATAAATTATTTAACATTTTTCGATTATAAATAAATAAATAAATAAAACGATAAAATTAAATATTAAAAATGTACTTATAATATTATATTAATTACGAACAAAATAATTAAGTTAAAAAATTACTAATACTTTAAATAATTTATAATATTAATTACTAAAAAAATATCAAAATAATATTAATTACAATTAATTTCGGATTTACTTTAAAAATTTACAAAAATACATAAAAAAAACTATTTAATATTAAGGTAATTTTTACGTTAAACTAATTTAAATAATTATATTAAAAAATAAAAATAAAATGCGAATTCGTACGTAATTAAATGAAAAAATATTATAATTAAAAACGGTTAAAAAAGTTAATTTTTATAAAAAAATATAATTTACTTAATTATTAAAAATATCCAAATAAAACGTTTAAACAAAAAACTTAATTTCAAATATATCGATCTATATAAAATTATTAAAAAAAACTTTAAATAATAATTATTAATTAAATTTTATTTAATTTTTTATATATTCTTATTCGAATTAATTATAAATATTATTAAGATGCGTATTTAATACAACGACGTAAAAATAAAAAACGAATCATAATATAAAACGGAAAAAATTTTAAATACGCGAAAAATAAACGGATTTATATAATACTTAATTAAATAAAAAAATTACCTTAATTTAAAAATTTCGTTAACGTTTAACACTTATTAAAAATTTTTCACCGATAACGCCGCGAAAATAAAATTCCTAATTAAAATTAAAAATAAAATCGGCCGGAAAAAACTAATTAAAATCCGAAACGAAAAAGAAAATTTCTAAACGTTACCGTTTAGCTTTTAACTGCTTAATTTTTTCTTATTTTTCTAACTTATTTTAAAATTAAAAATTACGGTTTACTATTTCTATTTTTTTTACGGAAAAACTTTTATTAAATACGAAAATAATTTAATCGAAATAAGGTTTCGTCCAAATAACGTAAAATACCTTTTAGCTTTTTTCGGATATTACGTAACCGTTAATAAATTAGGAACTTTTCGGATTTTAAACGTTTTATTTCGTTATTAATATTATTTAAAAACAAATAAGGATATATTAAATTTATCGTAATATCGTTTTTTAAAAATATAATTATCGTAACGAAATATATTATCGGATATAACGCACTTATCCCCGGTTCGAAAATAAAAAATGTATGGTATAACTTTAAAACTAAAATTAACAACAAAACGAATTAACGCTTATTTTTTTTTAATTATGTTTTAATATTACTTTTTCTCTTCGGATACGAAATTTACGAAATTTGTTAATACGATTAAACATAATAAAAAAATAATATTTATTTCGGAAAAAATTTTCAGGACGAAAATTTAAAAAAAAATCGTATTATCAATTAACTACGGAAAATCGCGAAAACGGTCCGGTTAAAACCGAAATAAAACCCAAATAAGTTAACTACGAAAAATAATATATATTTAAACAAAAAAATTCAAATTATTCCGTTAAATTAAAAAGAAATATTATGTATTTAACTAAAAAAATCCGAATTATTCCGTCGGATCAGAAAAAAACAATATGCATTTAACCAAAAAAATCCGAATTATTTTGTCGGATCAAAAAAAAACAAAAAAATATATATATTTAAAACCGCATAATTAAATAATAACAGCTTGCAATATAACTTCGTTACCTAGAGCACTTTTAATATTACAAAACGTAATTAAGTTATTATTTTATTACTTAATTTCTTATAGTATTTTATTAACATAAACCCGTTAACTTAGGTTTAATAATTAGTTAATTAACTTAGCCGTTATATGTATTTATTATTTTTTAAACAATATAATACTTTTATTAATATAAACCTTTATATTTAGGTTTAATCATTAGTTAATTAATTTAGTTATTATACGTTATAAGTTTTTATTTAATAATACCGTTAAACTTTAAGTAATATTTAATATTGTTAATATAGCGACTAGCATTTTAAAAACTCTTACTTAATAATTTCAAGTTCGTATTTAAGAGTGGAAAAAAGAGGTTTAGTAATTTATCGGTTAGGTTAAAACCGTTTTATCTATATTAATTATTATTATTAAAATAAAGCCTAAAAAGTTAGAACTTTATAACGGAAAAGGGAATCTGTAAATTTTTCTTATTTAAGTAAGCGTTTGTTTGCGCTTGTTAAATTTTAATAATATATTAGATTAGATCTTTGCTATAGGAATATATTTTACAAGGGATGTACCAAATTAGTTTAAGCTCGTTATGCGAAATTATTTAAAGAATGTAAAAGCCGATCGAAAAAAGTTAATTAACAAGATATTTTTTTTAAGTATATTAACTTTAAAAATGAATTTCGTTTTAATTTTAACAACTTAAACGAAAAAAAATCGTCGGCTTAAAAGATTTTCGAATTTAAATAAAAGAGATTCGCGTTTAAGTACGTAATTAGTTTTAAAACCTTAATCATTAAGACCGAATAGGGAGATAAGCAGGAAAACGTTTTAATTAATATTTTTTTATAAATGATTAAAGGATAACGTTAAGGACGAAATAGTTCGCGTAAAATAATTAATTACCCTTAACGAATACATCGCGGAAGTTATTAAAATCAATAATCGATAATTTAAAAAATAATAAGAAAAACGAGGACGATTTATTTTAAAAGTATTTATTAAAGGCGAGAATAAGCTTCGGTACTTAGCAAATAAAAGTACCCCGTTAAAATGTAATACGTTTTACGGAACCGAATTAGGACTTATAGAAATTAGGATTATTTAATAATAAAATTTACGATATATTAAGTGTTAAAACTGTAGTAAAATAGATTATAAGGCGCTTTAATATAAGGAGCTTAAAAACTCTGATGAGATAAATTTTAAATCTTACTATTTATAAAATAGTCTCAGCATAACTAGGGGGGAAAAACTTTTACCATAATATAGTAAAAAGAGGGCTTTTTAAAACTTTCGTATAGGAAATTATTATAAGTAAGAATACGAAAGAACAGTAAGTAGTAAGTAACTTTTCTATAATAGTTATAAAATTATTGAGGAAAAAATAAAATCGATAAAAAGATATTATTTTTACGAAAATAATAAAAATAAATATAATAATAAAAGGCTTAAATAACTAAGAAGTGGTTATAAAATTACTAAAGGTGAATAAAGATTATATTATTTAAAGAAATTAACCGGTATAGTAAATTTTATATAATTTATTACGTAAAAATACGATACTTTATTTATAAGAAAAAATAAGATTTATATTTCGTAAAGAAATCTTCGGATGTAAAAATAAGGATTTAATTTCGCTAAATAATAAGAAAGCGATCCTTGAAATTTAAAGTAGTACGGTTATTTGCGAAATATTAGCGAATAAGTAATAAATATATTAGTAATAATCATGAAATAGGTTGAGGAGGTTTAGTTTTAATTAGTGCTGGACCTTTAAGTATATCCTCAGCAGTTGCTGGGCATTTATGAGATTTCTCGCGGGCTCCCAGGATGTTTCCGAATTTGGATAGTTTTTCCATTTAACCAGGTACTGCGTAAATCCATCGATCTTTCGTATGTCCAGGATTTTTTCTGCCTCATAGTCCTGCTCGTCCTCTACTTCCACCTTGTCCTGCCTCGTATGTACCTTGATGGTGTCTGCTGTTAACTCGAGTAAGGATACATGAAAAACTAGGTGCAACTTGACTTTAGGTGGTAATTCCAACTGGTAATTTTTTTTTGAGGTTTTCTTGATGATTTTGTAAGGTCCGATGTACTTAAAATCGAGTTTTTAACTTAGGCGTTTCGTTTTGATGTTTTTTGTAGCTAAGTAAACCATCTCCTTTTCCGAAAAGGTTAATCCTTTTAACCGTTTCTGGTTATAGTACTTTTTCATTTGTTTGCGTACGAATTCGAATTCTGTTTTTATTTCTTGGTATAAGTATTTAAGCTGTTCTTACGTAAGAATAACCTTAACATTTAACGGGCCTTTTTTATGTAACTTTTTATAAACTTCTGGTGTAAAACCAAAATTAATTATTGCTGGAGTCGTTTTAATACTTTCGTAGTAACTGGTGTTATAAGTTATCTAAGCTATTAATAACTTCTTAACCCAATTATTTTGCTCATAATTGATGTAATATCGTAAGTACGCTTTTAGCGTTTGATTTTGTCGCTTTGTCTATCTATTTGTTTGGGGTCGAAACGCACTAAATAACTTATGATTCAGGCCGATTTGTATTATTAGGCTTTGCCAGAACTTAAAGGTAAAGGTCGCGCCTTTATTTAAGATAATCTCGTATGGCAGTCCATGTACGCTAAAGATGTTTCTGAAGAAAATATACGCCATCTGCTCGGCGTCGGTGCTTTCGTGGTACGGTATATAGTAAGAAAATTTTGTGAGTCGGTTAACGATCACTAGGATGCTATCGTAGTGTACGCCCGTGGCTGGGTTTTCTGACAAAGGTAGCTTGGTGATGAAATCCATCGTGATGGAGTCCTACGGTCGCTCCGCGACTGGTAGTGGTTGTAATTTTCCGTAGGGTTTGTGTCGTGGTGATGTCGTTTTGTGAAGGCAAGAGGGAAACATAATTCCGGCACTCAATGCGGTCGTAAACCCACTTAGTTGTTAAAACCATTATTGTGAATTGAACACAAAAGGTAGGGCATGCCAGGATAAACGTCTCTCATCAAATTATACATTAAGTTGTGTATCTCTGTGCATCTTAGTGGTGGTGAGTGTAGGTTTATATTTGTATTTTTCTAATCTTCTCCTATAAGCCTTTAGTCGATGCACCTCGCAGCGTCGTTATTAACCGAAGAGAGGTTGTATGAACTCGGCCTCGTCGGGTACGCCAGACCGCTATCAGGCAGGGAGACTTCCGTATCTGATCGCTACGCGTTTTCCAATGCGACGATGGCCTTGTCGTTAGATGCATACACAGCACCCCAAGTGCTGTCGCGAGCAGCTGTGGCACGACGGTTCCAAAAGTCCGCCAGTGTGGCCCATTGCTTTGTGGTCCTATCGAATCCCATCAAGACAGTTCTGGTGCAATTCGAATACGGTCGAGGTGCCAATGGCAGATATGCGAACTCGGGTTACTTGTTCCACCTGTTCCGATTGCCCCGTAGAGGTGAATATCGAATATATCATAACCTGATACGTTGACGGAGCGGCCATCCCAACTTGACTCCTTACCAAGGTTGAGCCCTCAGATGTCATATTAATCCTGTAGAGCGCTTGGTTTTGCACAAAGTAGGCGAATGGGTCGCAACTAAGTGTGGGCAGAGGGCTTGTAGTACTAGTCGTACTTGATAAGGTGGTTATCGTCTGGGTAGCAGGGCTGGTAATTAACAACAGGACTAGAAATATCTAGACGGATGTAGTAGGGACAGTAATAGAGGGGGTAGTGGGGCAATAGTCGTGGTAGGCATAGTAGAGAGCGTAGGAATAGGGGCAAAGACAATGGGACTCGGAGCGATAGCGGTAGACGTAGTAGGAAGAATAAAACGGGGGTAGGGGTGATAGGCGTAGAAGTGACTGGGTTAGCAGTAATGGGCGTATAGATAATGGGGGGATAGAAGTGAGAGGGGAAGATATATTAGGGTTAGTAATGATAGGAGTCGAACTAGGAGTGCTAGAAGCTATGGGACTGGGTGTAGTAAGGTTCGTAGTAATAGGGGGTAAAGGCAATGAGGGTAGAAGTAACTGCGATGGGCGTAGTAGGGATATTATTGACGGGAGTTGAAGTAGTAGAGTAATAGGCGTAGTGGTTCGCAAGATTAATGAAGGGGGGGTGGATCTAATAGGGCTAAGGGTAGAAGTTGTAGTAGGAGAACGTGTAGAGATAATAAGGATAGTAAAAGAGTTGGTAGATATGGTGGGGACTGAGGTTTGGAAGGCGGTACTGACGGAGCCAGTCAGTGCTGTAACAGTATTAGGCAGAGAATTGTCTTGATGTCGGATACTTCAGCCCTACATGGAACCCGATATATTAGATATCAGGGCAAAGAATACTTCATCGTCTTGTGGCCTATCAGCGTCCATCACTCGGGGTTTGTGAAGCACCCAGACAAATCACAGCTGCAATCTGATACTAACCCGCCCCTGTCTCGGCTTAACCGACTGGATACGGATCTTCATATTCGTAGTGCGAATCGAGCGGGCTGTCTGGAATCGGCAGTGGTACTGAGTGAGGTTAGTTAGCAATGTTTCGTTTTTATACTAAAGGGGGGCGGTTTCGAGAAACGAGGCATATGCTGTCAGTTTGAGGCTCAACTCGGGTTGGACAACCATGTTGTATACTTGCCGCCTTAAGTGTTAAGCCAAGAGATGCTGGGGACGGGGAGAAACAGGCTACTGCATCCAATAATGACTAAAAATATACAGTGGCATATGGATGCCGATGTCTATTGAGGGACCTTTGTGACATCCACAGCAAGTTAGAACAGAGCCGGCTGCAGCTTTGCAACGCCCTGATGATGACCACTGGACCAGCTCTCCTATTATGAGACCTTGTTATCACATATTGGAGTATTTGCAACTGAAGAAGACTATATTATCAGGTCAACCTCTAATAGGTCCTAACACGAAATGGAAGATAACGATATCTTCTTAAATATAGTCGTAAAAGGAAATGAACGGTAGTGGGTGCGGCTGAAGGTAATATCCACAAGTGGCTGATCTAAGCCAAGGCGCAGTAGTTGTTCAGCGGCTGAACCCTAGGTTCGACGCCTATCAAGATAACTCGGCAGGACGCATGTCATTACAAACCTCGTTCATCTTCATCAACCGTGATCAGCGAACGACCGTTGATGAAGAGATGTTGGTAAATACTTCACGCATGCTGGGGTTGTTAAGGAAACACACCCCACACAGATGCGTCTGCAATCTACGATTGAGTCGGATCAGACAAAATTGTTGTCTGACATCCTCGTGCGTTCTCAAAATCACATAGCCATATGAGTCTTCGCCGACTTCCTCCGTTGCCGCTTTCGAACTGCTAATAGCTAAGTGATCCTCGACTATCGATGAGTGTTGAGATGTTGCTAATGTGTCGCCAGAGTGCTATGAAAGGTGTTATAGCGCAAGATGGTCTTTGCCAAGAGTAACACCCCGTCAACCCTCTTCTGCCGCACTCAATATGTCGCATTCCTACCCAGAATATTGAAGTCCTTTCCTCTTGCAGGATCCTGTGGTCTGATGCACCAAATACAGCGCAATATGATGACTTGTAGACTTGCATTGTTCTATTATCTACTTTCAACATCTTTTGATACTCAACTTCTACCTCACATGTTGAGTTCGTCGAAAACTCCCAGATGTTGGCTGCTCGGGCCTTTGGCAGCCTGAGTTCCTAGTTAACCGTATATGCGCGGCAGCCAGGCAGTCCCATGGATATGGAATTTTGTAGCGGGGGTTGGAAAGAGCCAAAAGATATCTTGACTGCCGAGGCACAAGTGGGGGATTCTGTTGAATTGTATACTGCTTCAGCTTTAGTCCTAATGGCATCCGAGGTGCTCAAGCTTCCCTACCAGCCAAGCAGCCAATAGCCGGGGGCTACGCTGGGGCGTTATGCAGTAAGGCATCTGAGCTTCCATTGCCAGACAGGGGGGGCCCCACCTGCGGGCTGATCGCCTTCAGAGGAGTAGACGCCAAGGGAGCTGGGGAGCTATCTTGCCTCTTATTGGATGATCACTCCAGCTTGAAGGTTGAGCTCAGCTGACGCCATTGGTATTTCCGTGGAGCAGGGCTTACGCAGCTTCCCAGACTTGAAACTCTTGCGGAGAATGGATTGTAGGCTAATATTTAGCGAACTCAATCAGTAAGCACCCAGCGTGACATGTTCTTGGGTTGTTAGTCTCAATGTGCCCACTGGAGCTGACATGGTCACATTGCTACCACTCTTCCTCAAGATGATCCCGCTGGGTAACGAGATATGTGCGTTATGGTTAATCAAGCCAAGGGAGCTCCTGCTGTGCCATTGATGAGCATGCCTTGTAATGCTCGAAAAGTCATGCCAGTATGGCCACCGAGGCAACGGGCTAGGGGCTTCCTCAGCAGGACTGATTGCTACGTTATTAGGGGTAAGTTCTGACACCCTTGTACCTGGCCCTTGATCGCAAACTCTACCCTGGAAGAACGCAACATGAGAACATCAGCCCAGCCGACCGTAATCCAGGCCATGATACTCCGGTATCCGATCCTGCCTCCGTTCGGAGGGGATTTAACATGCGTCATGCTAGCCCAATTCAAGTTATCTCCCGTGCGCTATGTTTGCGTTAATGCCCCCCCTCCTTACGTCGATCCGGTTGGCTTATGCGGCTACAACCCTCCAAGTCACCACCTCCCTTGCATGTCGTAGCAAGCCATGAGTGAAATATAAATCCAGCAATAGCATCAATTCGGAAGTCAGTAGCAAGTCAACAACAAGCGACCGGACCTGTTACCATCCATACTGGACTAAGAGATGTCTACTTGCCAGCCGAAATTCCGTGTCATCATCGCGGGCGGCGGACCCGTCGGCCTCGCACTCGGCAACATGCTCGCAAAAGCGGACATCGATTTCCTAATCATAGAGCGACACCCGGCCATTGTGGCCGAGTCGGGGGCAGCCATCACTCTCTGGCCGCACGGGTCGCGAGTGCTCGACAGTTTGGAGTTGTTTGAGAGCGCGGAAGGTAGCTATGAGACGCCTTATAAGATAGTCAGGAGTAAGCTATGACTTCACTAGACCCTTTTCCGCTGCAACATCACCACTCCAATATGCCCACAATAGCGTTCTTGCCCTGATTTGGTGAACTGCGAGTGCCTCTAGTTCAACTAGGCTGCCCCTGCGACACCCTCCGACCAGGGATTCGAAACCCAAGAAGCCCATCAAGAGGAGAGATAACTGACTCCCACCCGCCATAGTGAGCCTAAACGGTACAGTGCGGAGAGAGGCTCCGATCTTCCATTGGCTGAAGGAGCAGTAAGATCCCTCACCGTCAATGCCACAAGGCCAATCAGTACACAAGAGACTCCGCAGACAGCGCGCTGACCAGCCGCAGGCACGGATACCCCTGCATGATGTTCCAGCGGACCCGCCTAACGAAGCTCCTCTACGACGGGCTCGGGCCTGAAAACCATTCCAAAATTCGAGCCGGAGTGGCAGTGGAGGACATCGAGACTGAGACGGATGGCGTGCGTGTGTGGCTATCAGACGGTAGCGTGGAGACGGGATCCATCCTCGTCGGCGCTGATGGAGTCCATAGCACAACACGACGCATCATGGAGAAGCTAGCTGACAAAGAAGCCGCCGTGACATCTGGCAACCACGGCTCCTCATCTGCGTCCTTCACAGAGCAGCCCCTTCTAACTACATTTGAGTGCCTCTACGGCAGTGCATCGTCAGACCTGATTCCACGGCTTAGCATCGAAAAGGGGGCGTTCTACGAGACGCACGGGAAGGACACCTGCACGCAGTTCATGTCCTGGGACGGTGGGATCACCTTCGGGCTCTTTCGGCGGGTCCAGGGGCAGCCGACCCCTATCCGACACTCGTTCAGCGCCGAGGAGACCGAGGAGTACAAGGCAGCCTTCGCCGACGTCTACCTGGCACCCGGCGTCAAGGCACGCGAGGTCCTCTACGCCGAACCGGGCCTCCTCGGGTGGACCCGGCTCGTGCAGCAGCCCGAGGGCATGGCGCGGCGCTGGCACCACGGCCGCATCGTGCTCGTCGGCGACGCCGCGCTGCAGATCACGTCGGTCGCGGGCCTTGGGTTCAACGCGGGGCTGCAGTCGGCGGTGCTGCTGGCGAACGGCCTGCGCGCGGTCCTGCCGGGCATCGGCACCGGTGCGGGTCCCCACCCGAATCCCGACCTTAAGACACTGACACGCGTTTTCGCCGAGTACGAGGAGATCCGTCGCAAAGAATCGGTAACGGTGGCCGACATCTCGGCGAAGATGATGCGGGGGAACACCTGGGAGTCCTGGGGCATGTGGTTAATGACCGAGCACCTGATGCCGCGACTCCTCGGGGATCGTAAATTGATGGGAGTCTTCGGGAGGGATATGGTGAGCAAGGGCAGGACGCTAGACTGCGGAAAGAAGACGGTGCGATCGGGGTCCATACCCTGGGCCAATTGAGGACCGAACGTAGGTCATTATATATCTGACTCGAACATAGCAGACACTCAAAGTAACTGGATCATCTACACCTTCCTATATGCTTGCGAAGCCTATTACTTCGGAACACTCTGAGTATCTAGCACTAAGTAGCAGCGCAGATATCGACTTCAGACGCGAGCCGAATCTCGTAAGCCCTGAGTTTGCCTGCCAAGATCCCCTCGACCGTCGTTAACTTCCCACACAACGGGGGAGCGGCAACTCATGTCAGCCTATGGTTCCGAAAGAATCCCATAATCCATTCGCTCGCTTCAAAGTTAGACACACCGTTTGACCTGGACATCCAGGCATGTCCCACATCATCCCCGGCATATACTAGCGTAACCAGGCCGCCGCCATACCGCATAATCACGCCCCCCGCACTACCGTCAATCGTATCATTGACCAGCGTCCCGCGCAGCCCTTCCGTCTCGACCCAGCGGTTTATCCAGTGCTTAACGGCCGGCAGACACGCGCCATTGCGGAACCCGCCCTCGTAGCGTATGATGTTGTCGCTGCCGCCGTGGAACGCCATGATAGGCACCCTCGTCCTCCTATCCCCTCTCCGCATAGTCTCGCAATCGATATTCACGGTGGCAGGGTTGCACTCCTTTTCCTCGTCAACCTGCTTCTGGTAATAAGCGCCGGCGACGGGTGCGTAGGCGGCGATGCGCGCCGACATCTCGGCGCTGCAGGCGAGGCGGCCCACGAAGCCGCCTCCTTGAGACATGCCCGTCGCGTAGACGCGGGAGGGGTCCACGCAGTACGCCGCCAGTACGGCGTTCAGGACCTCGCGCGTGAAGCCGATGTCGTCTGAGTGGTTCTCGGGCGCACCTTGCCAGGTATAGCGCTGGGGTTGCGAGGGGTCGTCCTACGTATCGTCGGTCAGTTGACAGTTGGTCAGAAGAAGATAAGGCTAGTATTTAGGGGCAAGTGGCTGATCCAAGAGCCGTTCCGTAGCCAGTACAAGCTAGGATACGGAGCTGCGCGTGTGCCAATACGCCCCGTCGCTCAGCACCGGTGGTTTGGGGGAGGGGGGTCCCGAGGTGGGCCCACGACATCACGAGGTAGAGCGCACTCACAGCATTACCCTGGAGATACACGACGATGTGATCATTATTGACCTCTGGCCGCGCCAGCCGGTCCAGCTCCGCCTGCTGGTCGATGACGCCGCCGGCGCCGTGGTAGGAGAGAATCAGCGGTGCCGGCGTGTTCTCGTTGTAGTCACGCGGCAGGAACACGCGGTACGCGCGGCCGGCGGCGGTGCTGTACAGCCTGGAGCCCCCGTCGACCTCCTCTGGGGCTCGCCCGCAGCCGACAGAGGCCGCGAGTGCCGGGATTTCAGGCGCAGGAGCAGGAGCGGGAGCCGCGAGGGCCTGGCCCGAGACGAGGAGAAGCAGGTGGGTGGCTGAGGACTTGGGGCCGGACCACCAATACATCATGAGAACACGGAGGGTTTTACCAATATCTTTAGCGCGAATGTGAGGAACGAAGACGTGGGAATTGAGTATGCTTGCAGGCCTCGATGTTGTTTGCCTGGTTTCTTGTATCTCTGCTTCGCCATAGCATCTCATTTATTTGTTCTCAGCCGGTGACCAAGGTAGTAGCGGGCCCTCATATAAATGCGAGTCGCCTTCGGACCGCATTGCGTCTTTCCTAAATCCCGCCGCCTTGATTCATCCGTGAACTTCGCAAGCTGAAAAAGCAATAAACGCAAGGGTATGTTTACCTGCCTACCAGCCTGTATGCTTGCTCGCTTGCTTGCCTCCATCCCTATACCTGCGCTGACTATTTGCTTCTAGTAGTGAGGTAGTATCCCCGACCTGCAAATACACGTCATCCAATATTTCCCTTCCGTTTTTTGCGCCAGCGAGCGACTGAGTGTGAGAGGAATTCCTGGGTACTGCGTCCGGCGTTCCTTATCCAGCAAATTGTGGTGCCGTCTCGCTTGATGCTCCCTTCCCCGCTCCTCGACGTCGCATTCGACCGCCCCCCACTCTACCCTACAACCTTGCAACTGTATAACTTGTTCCCATTGCGCGCTCGGGTCTCGAGTCCATGCCCTGGAAGCAATCTTAGGGTGCTTGCTTTCTTTCGATGAGATATATACGGGAAGTGCGTTTCCTACTGATATACAGATCCAGGGTGTAGGGGCTAAGCCACGGGAAGTTCCCTGGGTGCGTGCGTGAATGAGGTGCATATAAAAGGGCGGCGCCGGGGTCGGTACTTGCTGAATGAGAGGCGATGCCGATAACGAAGTAAACGCCCTGACATGCTATTGCGTGATAACCAGATACCCCGATTGAGTTGATGAAGCCGTATCCATGTGCAGCACCGGTAAAGAAGTTGATCTGGGAATGACGTCGGCCTCCTTTCCGGAGGGGATAGCTACTAAGAATGATTTGGGAGATACTTGTTGGAGTTGTGTATGAACTTTGTAGATGCATGCAAATACATTATTAAGGGGGTGTACCCATCACCTGCATAAAAGTTGCACGAGAAGCGTAATATGTCCAATTGGGGTGTAGGGAGCTGTGAATAACCGGTAACGGTGCTGCTGAGATGACGACGGTTGAGACTGGTAAAACGCGGTCATCCGAATGCCGGCTTTATATCTCCCCAAGCCACACGTTTCACATCGACAGAATTATCCGTCCAATGGGCTGCCTGCTGATCCTGCGTTCCCAGATCACCACTCAAAATGTGTTTGCAGTATATCATCGTCGTTTGGTTTCCGAGATTGTAGGGGGGTTAATCCTATACCAAATGGCTTTATTCGACATCCATCACCCTGGCAGAAGACCTGCAGTGTCGTAGTTGCGGCAAGACCTCAAGGTCTAGCCATCACAGAAATGCCTTTACGAGGACCTCCAACACCATCATGGTTTTGCACGTCTCATCCCGAGCCAACTGATGGTTTAACTCTTGCCGGCATCTTCCTTCAAGCTCACAATCCTGTTCAGCACTACGTTCTCATCCGTAGAATCCGAGTCCATCGCCTAGACACGAAATGGTTAGTGCGATACCGCAAAAGGGTGGTGAAAACAACTAGCTGATGAGTGGAGGAAGGCTCCGTATCGTATTTACCCGGAAAGGGCATGCATATAGTGATTTAATCCGGTCCAAGGGGCCAAAGGACTTACGAAGTATGCGATACGCATTGCCTGAAACCTGACGGACTCGGGGCCGCCCTTCCCAAGCTCGCTTTCGCCGGCAGCTTCAGGCCAAGGTGCCCTCCGTCTCACCTCGTCAAATCCGGCCGACTCGATCAGGGCATTAGGATAAATGACTTCACTTTCCGGGCTGAGGTCGTTAAGGAATCCTCCCTCCGCGTCCTCCGGCTTCTCGGACTTGAACAGCGAGTTGTGGATGCGCACCTCCACTTCCCGAGACCCCGAAGCTACCCACTGGATGTAGGTCTTAGGCTTCTTGCCTTCCTTGTCGAACACCGCGCGCACCTCTGTTACCTTACCGGTTTCCTCGTCCTTGCTAAAGGCAACGGCCTTGATCGGATAAGGCACCTGGTAGAGACCAACTGACTTCTCGGGCGCTAGCCGGAAGTAATCCTTGCTGTCGACTTCACGGAAATCGCTTCGGTCTATGTAGACCGTCGGCGTGAACTTTACCTTATGGGAGCCCATTTCAGGGACCTTGGGTGAGAAGGGTACATCGAGCTCTAATTCTTCTGCCCCCTCAATCACGACAGGGAGGGGGTCTAGTACGAGCATAAGACGAGGAACCGTCCGTTCGAGGTAGCGCCTGATTGATTGATCGAAGCGTTTCATTTGGATGACCTGCGTTTCTCAAGGTTAGTCGTCAATATTATCGGGCTAATAGAACCCCCGGAAGACACCCAGGAGGACTATTCTTCATAGAAAAAGGTTTCCCAAACTTAGCGTGAAGCAGAAGCAGACATAGGAGCTTACCGAAGGCGCTGTAGTGACTCCTAACTCATTGACGAATTCCAATATAGCGCCTGTTCAGTATTAAGGTCAGACGATCTTCGCTCGAAGAGGATGCATAAACCTCCAGGAAGCCCAATGCTGGGTTACTTACCTGGAGGAACTCCTCGTCGCTTGATAGCAATCAATGTGAACAACCTCGGGTCGTCCCAACCGCGAACAATACCTTCAGAAACTAGCTTCAGAATCTTTCTCTTCGAGAGGACGGTTCCGGTCAAGCTGAGTCTGCCATATTCCCTCTGCATGGGCTCGTACACGCCTGTAGCATTGATCATCAGCGATTGCCCACAAATGATATTGGAAAATCCAGCGGCTTAGTCTTCATAAAGACATGAGTTGAGGCATGTAATTGGGGGAGGCGGTTGAAGATGCAGCTATTTATAATCGACGTTGCTCATAAAGAAGGTGGCAGACTTAGAAAAGCGACTCACCAAGGGTCCGGTTCAACCACTCGTACGATACCCTGCTTTGAATGAATTCGGTGGTACATAATGAGTGCGTGATGCCTTCAAAACTATCGCACAAGCAATGTGTGAAATCGTAGGTCGGATATATACGCCAAGTCGACCCGGTTCGATGGTGAGGCTTCTCGAGTACTCGATATGCTGCAAGGTCCCACATCCTGTTACACATTAGCGTTCTGCGCGCATACCGAACCATCGCAGTAGCTCTTATTTAGAGAACACCGATCATAAGGACTTATTGTAATTGAGACATACTGAGGGTTACCATCATTAATGTCCTGCAGCATTCGAAGGAAAGCCTCTCTAGGCTTATACTTTCCGTCTCTCATACCCCTGAATTCGGCTAAGTTGTGTTCTATGCTTTGCTCGGCATGCGCGCATCGGAATCGTGGCCCGCCCCGGTCAGCGCCGCCTCGCTGGGCTTTGATTTCATCGTCTATCACCAACAATTAGCTCCATGCATTACGCGAACCAGGTGTAGGATTGCATTTCCAGACAACACACCATTGCAGTGGCAGACATAAGCCTTGCCAAGCTCGATCAGCTTCTCGGCCATGTCATACTGAAAACGAATCAGCCTAAGGTTCGCTGAAGCTTCAATACCGTGACCATGCCATACCAGTTTTTGAAAGTTGTCACTTGAGTATGTGATCTTGACCGGAGAGAAGCCCAGCCACCTCACCATCTCTTCAATAGCAACGAAGTATTTCTCCTCCTCCGCTTCCGGATTCGTATCGTCGTATCGCAGATAACACTGACCGCCGTGATATTTCGCAAAACCGAAGTTTACCGCAATTCTGGGCGATTAATGTCAGTACGCTGAACGAGACTCCACGAAGCTGATATTCACCCACGCCTTGGAATGGCCGATATGGAGGAAGCCTGCCATCAACGTATGTCAGCAAAACTTATGCGCCGCGGTAGAATGGGGAATAAACGAGGCGAAGTATTTCTAACCGTTGGGCTCCGGCGGAAATCGCGTGACCACTGGCTTCACCGGCCGCTCCTTATAGACATCATCTAGGAAGCCTTGCTTGAACATGGCGTCGGGATCGATCGTGGGTTCTTCAGTCTTTTCCTTCGGCCTTGGTGCATTCTCTTTCGGCTGTGCTGGGGCTGCTGCCTTGGCCTTGTCGGCAGCGGCCTTCTTCGCTCGCTTCTGAGTCCGCTCTGTTTGTGTCAGGTTTACTTGAAAAGGGGGGTAAGGGTTCGGAGCAAGGTGTAACGCGACAGACATACTACATGCGCGTCAGTTCCCAACACATCTAGTTAAGGAGCAATAGGGATACTGCTATCACGCATACCTCTTCAATTCATTCTTCGATACCATCTCACCCGTTACCTCATCAAGCACCAGCTTAGCGGTGGCTTCGGTGATAGCGTCCGCCATGTTTGCTGAAGGGTGCTGAGATTCGAAACAGTACTGTCCCTGTGCGGCTTGTGAGATGCGTGTCAGTTCGTCGACTGCAATTTCAAGTCGTTCTCATGGAAGAATTGTCAGCAGAGTATATGTAGCGAGCTGATCCCTTTCCTTGTTACTGGTTTGGTCACGCGATGACTCAAACTCCACAACAGCTTCTCGAAATTCAGCTAGACAGAATGCAGCATGGAGGGGCAACGAGGGGCAGCGAGGGGCATCGGCCCCACTTAAAATAACCCTTCATTGATTCCGATCGCGATAAGATAGAGAGATATGATATATGTAGCGATAAGATAAGAAAAGGAGGTTAAAAAAGGGGTAAGGTGGTATACAAGAACCGACCTTCGAACCACTATTTGTGTGCTACTGGTCACTTACAACGCAAACAACCCCTCTTCTCTCACAACAGCCATATTGATCCTTGATAAAACTCCTACGCCATGTATGGAATAGAAGGTGGCGAGTCTTCAAGGTTAAGACGCAAGAACGCAGGTGCGTAGATTGATCCTCCCAGCCGATTAGACACATGTCATGCTAGTAAACTGGAACCACAAAGAGCCCCTGTAGTCCACGTTGGGAAACGGGGGACAGGGTGATTGCTTCCAACTCTGCCACGAGGACAGCAGCGGATAGACCAGGGCGTCCGGTGACGCCATGAACGGCCTTCTGAAGAATGGGCGTGACCATCTGTTAGACAGTGGGCAGTAGCCCATAGGCAAGTTATACCGAGAGCCCACACAGCAGACATCATGGGTACGCATTTCTTCGACATATCCTGGGCGAGGAATTTGCCAGAATCGCCGACTGCGAGATTCTTGCCCTCCGTGCTGGATGTTCACAGCAGTTCGTCCCAGGCGAGATCGGTGGGTAACGAGAGTCTAAGGTTTCGTTAGAGGCTCTGATGAAGGGGATACATCTTCGGGCATTCCAGGGTTAACACAGAGTATGGATTAGGGAGTGCGAAACTTTGCTGGGATGAGATGAGGAAAAGTCTATCTATTGGAATAAAAGACTAAGTGGTATGGCAATCAAAATGTGTTAGAGCGAAAGGATCAAGCGAGGGCGTTTTTACTATAAAAGGCGCGACATGTCTCCGTTGCTGTAATACCTACTTTAGGCTTACGTGGAGACCTTTCTGAGTGTTATCATGTCAGTCCATAGGCATTCCTAAGTTCGGTTCTCCCAACAACTTCCTACACTCCTTTTCTTCCTCAATTTCCTCAACTTCCTCAGCCTCGACATCAGCTGCGGAACTGTCTCACGTTCGACCTTAGTACTCCAAGTCCCGTATCACGATCGTATTTACCGTATATTATGTTCCGCTTCATCAGAATTCCCATACCGTTGCCCTGATCCCCACTCCGGCGGTGCTGGCGGCAGTTATAGCCCACAATAGTTACGCAAAACCCCCTTACCACCTCCCCAAGCTCGCTATCGCCTTCGCATCCTATATCTCGACTGACTCTGATAAACCTTGAAGGAATCCAGTCTTCGGGTTAGCCTGTGGAATATTCCCCGTCAGGTGCAATTTATCATGAAGGTTTCTCCGTAAAAGCATGATATGTTAAAAAGGACTAGATCTCCCAAGTAGGAGACGTATAAGACTAAATACCTAGCGATGTAGTGGGCCAATTTCACAGGCGCCGCATTCATACGAGACAAGGATAGTACGATACCGGGTGCAAGATCCTTCGTATCACAATTCTTAAGACGTCTACTCGAGACACAGACCGGTGCTGCACACCATGTAGCCGGACTTGGTCGGCGTACTTCAAGATTTTATTGACAATGATCCCATCCCCACTCCCATACTGGCCTCCCGAACGACCATGTTTTATGATAGGACGGAACTGATCATAATTTAAGCCTCGACGAGAGGAGGCTCGATCAGTGCCTCGCAATGCGAGTCTGCCTGCACCCTCTGACTAGCTCGTTACTACCTCGAGGTTCTAGGCTAACTTGATGAGCCACCTTTGCCTTCAGTAGCCGAAATATAGGAACAAGATGAGAAAAACCCCTGCCAGGAAAATATGTAACCACCGGACAACGGAGAATAAATGGTGATGATTGTTCGGAATGAATATGGATAAAGAAATACCCTTCGTGGTATATAAACCGCATCGACGGCATACACAAAGGTAGTCTGAGGTGATTCAACAGTTATGGTCGGCGCCTGTACCCAGGGCACCGTATCGAAGACGCAAAAGTTACCTGCGACATATGCGAGCTCAGGTTTTCGGACATGACACAAAACCATCAGGTGTCCAGGGGAAACGTATAGCACCTATTTCATATCGGATCTGTCGGCTACATATGTCCGAAGAGTAAGTTGATCTGAAAGAAAAAAGGACCTGCCCAATAGCAGAGTGGTATGCAGGGAGACTGTCGTGTGTGAGTCCCAGTGGCGACCCAGCTACTCTGCTTTTTATTTTTATTTTTATTTTTATTTTTTTAAAAAAAAAAAGTTCTTATAGCTTCTTCATTCCAGCCTGTGTACTCGGTTTTTCTTCCGTAGGTTTCAGGTGTTTGTTTTATATGAGAAGACATTTAGAGGTACAGCGAGCTTATTTTATATTATAAATACCGCCACCTTTTCATATTCTTGCTGCAGTTTGTTGCATAGGTACGAAATCCTTACCATTTATTTTGCCCCATGCTTTCATCTCTCAAAGCAATTCCTAGCCTCGGTATTTTTATTTTATTTTGCTAAGGACAATTGCATTCTCGTCGTAACGCATTTAGTTACGTTGTTCTGCCAACTTATACCTTTATTTAGTGTGTCATATTCTGGAAGGTCCTGCTTTGTTTCATGATTCTCCAAGATCTGTTGACGCTTTCGATTGCTATCCCTAAAGATGTGCTCTTGTCGAACCGCTCACCGCGAAGAATACCTTTACTATCACATTCGATCATCGTCTGCACTAACATTCTGGTTGGATGGCTGGTCCTCCCTTCGAGGTGGAAGGGAACATCACTGAGCTCGTTCAGAGAGCAGACACATCTGACGAGAAAATCATACCTGAGGGCTCTGACTAACCCCTATGGAGGGGGTTAGCTTCAGCCGCCATGAATGATCCTTCTCTTGGAGCCAATGATTTCAATGCGAGAGATAAAGCCAAAGCTGGCATCCCCTTTTCGAGTCTGTCCGCCTTCCCAAGAGACACGCTATCCAAGGCGAAGGAAGATGACGATCTGGAAGAGATCCTCCTTAAGCTCCGTCGGCAATATCGTAGCCTTGGAACCCATGTTGGGGCGACACGGGGGTCGAACTACTGATTAGTACGTTATATATGATCGATCCCATCTGTTCCTGACAGGGGACAGCGCTGATACATACTCCGCCTTCCAGATCGCCGGCGGCAAGACCACTACTTGAGAAGCGATATACGAAAGGTCCAGCCCATCGCGGAAGGCGACCATGGGTTTGATATGAACACGCGACAAAATGACATCTCGTTGTCACCCACCAAATCCCTACATCGGCTGCTCGTGCGTTAAGCTACTTGGATTCCTGGGCGACAACTAAGGCACGTTGATAACGGAAGACAGACTGCAGAGCATTCGAAGGCTCAAATTCCCTTCAACGGCCGGCGCAGTCGAAAATTACATCGGCATGACGGTCTTTCTTAGGGTATGTGCCTTGGCATCAAACAGAAGATCCAGCCGCTTCAACTTCGAAAGACGGAGATGCTGTTAGACGCCGCGGAGAAGGGTGTGATTCCGAAGTCTCAGAGGGCAAGGAAGCAATGAATTTAAACAAATCACTCTTTATTTATAACATCAGTTTAAGTGATAAAACTCGTGATGAACGAATAAAAAATATGCTGCATTAATCTAATAATTGTTTTGAATCTGTCAGTGTTAGGCCCATATTAAATAACTATACTTAATCTATTTTCGAATTTTATTTAAAAATACTTTCCGAGAATTTTTACACATTTTGTAAACCTTAATATTTATGTTACGGCCTGAGCAACGTAACGGCAAGCGCGGACTCTTATACAGCTGTAAGCACTAGAATGATTGCTACAATTGCGATCATTCCACTAATCTTTTACCCTGGTAGCGGCGTAATGGTATGGTGTAGCCATAACAATTTACTAAAACACTTATTTCTCGAAAAACGAGCAAAAATGAAACAATTTTCCATTATTATTTTATATCTAAGTTAACTATATATATACTTTATTAACATTTAATTTTTTACAGGTTTTAATATATTCCTATTTAACTATTATTTCGAGATTTATATTAACGGCTTTTATTTTTAATAACAATGATCATTTACGTATTTTAGTTAAGTAACGTATTTAGTAAGTCATTAAAATTCTTTTTAAAATAACATTAAAATATATATACGATATATAATATTATCTTTTCTAATAACGTCTTACATTACCAAACGAGCCAAACTCTCGAGCGAGCTAGGATTTTTAACTTTTTAACCTTTTAACTTAAATTATGAATTTCTTTATAATTATAATATAAAAAGTTTTACAAAAAATGTTAAAATAAATGTAACTATCTAGATTAAAAAACGAAACCTAAAAATTACCTTTAAAAAGCTATATTTTATAACATCCCTAAATCAACTTAAAAAACTCAATATTACGATTAAGACGCCCGAACTGAGACCACCTCCAATTCGCGAAAACTAACGCCAACCGAAAGAATATCGATTATTAACCGAATTTTAAACCTAAATATGTAAACGTTTCTTAGCCGGTTTTAATATATTAAAGTATAACGAATTTATTACTTATTGTGAAAGGCTGAACCTGTGCGATCTGCACTTAGTTGCCTGAAAAGAGTCTATTTTCTAACTAAAAAAGAAAGGAAAAGAGAAGATCTAAATTCTGTATATGCGTTGAAATATATGGCGCGGCGTTAGCGCTGTTTAACAACGGCTCCAACTGGTACCCTTTATAGAGCTTTATACAGCCCCATCAGATTATCCCCTTACTTTTCCCAAAGGGGTTTAGCTTGGCGCAAGATTAGCAATTTTGCTAGTTTTAACTTTTAATTATTTTCGTTTTTTTCCTTTATATTATAAGCCAACGGGCTTGGCTTAAACAGGCACAGTCGAACTCTTATCGCTTTTAGCTCCGATGTTAACTAAGAAGTATTACGTAACCTGCTTACCAGGAAAACCAAAGCTATAACGGAAATGTAGGTGAGCGGGGTAAATAAATATAAATATCGTAAGTTACAAGGAGAATATATATACCAGTTCCATTGTATAATTAAATAACGAAAAATTTACAATATAATTTCGTTATTTTAAAACGCCTTTAATATTACGAAACGAAATTAAATTACCTTATTTATTTATTACTTAAACGATATAATATTTTTATTAATATAAATTTGTACGTTTTATATTTAATAATTAATTAATTAATTTAGCCATTTTACGTTATAAACTTGTATTTAATAATACTGTTAAATTTTAAGTAATATTTGATATTATTAATATGTCAATTAATATTTATAAAAACATTACTTAATAACTTTGGGTTTATATCCGGGATTTAGAAAGAGAGGTTTGACAACTTAACGAATAAACCGAAACTATCCTACTAAAAACTACTGTTACCATTAAGATAAAACTTAAAAAAGGGAACCTTATAATGGAAAACGGAACTTATAAATTTTCCTTACTGAAGTACGTATTTACTTACGTTTTTTAAACCTTAATAACGTACCCGATTAAATTTTTATAATAGAAATATATTTACTTAAAAATACGGCTAATTAGTTTAAACCTATTATATGAAATTATCTAGAAAACGCGAAAAGTAATCAGGAAAATCTAATTAACGAGATTTTCTTTTAATATAGCAACTTCGAAGATAAGTTCCGTTTTAATTTAGTAACTTAAATAAGGAAAGGTTTTTAGCTTAAAAGATTTTTAACCTTAAATAAAAAGAACTTATATTTAAATACGCTATTAACTTTAAGATTTTAATCGTTAAAATCGAGTAAAAAGATAAAGAAAAAAAAATGTTTTGACTGATATATTTCATAAAAAACTTAACGATAATGTTAAGAAGGAAATAATTCGAATAAAACGAACGTTGACCTTTGACGAATATATTGCGAAAGCTATTAAAATCGACAATCGGCAATGTTAAAAACGAGAAAAAAAAATAAAGACGATATACCCTAGGAATAAACATTTAAAATAATAATAATAAACTTAGATATTCGGCAAATATTAATACCCCTAAGAAAAATAATACGTTTTACGAAATAAAGTTAAGACTTATAAAAATTAAAATGATTTAATAATAAGATATACGTCGAATTAAATAGTAGAACTATAGTAAAATAAAATACAAAGTATCGTAATATAAATTACCTCGAAAACTTCAATAAGATTAACTATAAACCCCGGTATTAATAAGATAACCTTAAAATAACTAAAACGGAAAAACGTTTACTATAATACGGTAGAGAAAAAGCCCTTTAGAACTATCATACGTAAAGATATAACGAACTTAAAAAAAAAGGCCAAAGACTTATCTTAAGCCGGAATATAATAATACTTAAAACGATAAAAAACATTATAACAAGAATCTTAAAACTACGAAAAATAGATAAAGTTTATAAAAACGTTATTATTACGAAGATAACAAAAATAAACATAACGATAAACTATTTAGATAATTAAAAAACGGTTAAAAAATTACAAAGCATAATTAAAAATAATTTTACCCGGAAAAACCTATCGATACGGCAAATTTAGCGCTATTTATTATACCAAACCTTAATATCTAATTTATAACGAAGAAAAAAACAATATATCGCTAAATATTTATTACGTATATAGTATTAAGAGTTCGATTTCGAGCGACAGATAAAAATAAACCGTAAAGATTAACGCTAATATAACTACCTATATAAGCCGGACTAGAAAAAAAATTGAATAAAATCGCGGCAATATAAATTTGACCGAAGGAATAAAAGTGCCTAGACGGAAATCCTCTTTATTGTTATTATACCTACAAACATCGATTACACAAAGAAATGGAACAGGAAAAATTTAACAAAGCTATACGATAATTAATCGCCGACCTACACATTTAGCTGGCCGTAACCATAAATCCTAAAAAGCAAAAGGATTTTTAATAAATTTCGTATAATGTATTAAAAACTTTTAAGATAATAACGAAAATATTAATACATAGGATATATTGTAAGATATAAATGAAGCCCTTATACGATAAAACGCAAATATAAGATAATAATTCGAAAAAATATTACAGCTAAAAATATAAAATAAGCAATAAGAAAAACGAATTTATAAGCTAGAAAATAATATTCAGCAATAATAGAACATTATTAAGCAATTACGAGATAAAAACAAATAGCATAACAAACGGATTTATTAACTCGAACGTTTAAAAAATAAACGCTACCTGTAAAAAAGCCGTAAAACAGTAAACCTTAAAAAGGTAACAAATATTCTTAAAAGAGGTTTTAATTATAAAAAAAGTAATAATAACCCCGTTATTATAAATATACGGATTAAACATGTTAGTACACCGTTATAATGAACAACGAAACTTTAAGAAAAAGTTATACCAAATTAAAAATAATTAACTAACTTAAACTAATATGAAAATATAAAGAAAATCTTTATAATACGAAAGCCGTCGAAGGTTAATTATTCTTTTATAATAACGGAAAAATTATACGCGAAATTAATTAGTTTAATATCTTTATGTCAAAAAAAGCGATAATTATTAACTTCAACTTTATTCCGCTAAAAAATTACGACATAGTTTTAAGAAAAACATAATTGCACCAGTATAATCTTTTAATCAATTAAGAAAACTAACTAGGTAAAATTCGTTTTATAACCTAATAATAAATATAAGAAGAAACGATAAAAATCTTAATATTCGATTAAAGATAACGACGAATACCGGCATAAAAATACGATAAATACTTTAATACTTAAAGAAATACGACATAAAAAATGGGCATTATAAAAGAATACAACGCATTAGTATTACCATTAAAACAAGGTTCTAATAATTAAATAATAACTTAATAAAACTATAAACCGAAAAGATTAAAAGGTTTAACGAACGTATTACTATAATATTATAAACACGAACGTTTATTTCGGAAAAAGCTTAAAACGAAATTACGAAAACATAACGAATAAAACCATAAAATTATTCTTAAGGAAAAAGAATGGATTAGATTTTACCTTATTTGTAATCTTAACGACAAAAAACTATACGTAATTAAAGATTACTTAAAAAAATCAATTATAAAAAATAGATTCGACCTTCGAAATTACTAGCAAAATATTTATATTTTTATAGCTAAAAGAAAAGAAAATTGCGATTAATTATGGATTAGAGATAACTTAATAATATTACTATCAGAAATCGAATGCTATTACCTCTAATTATTAAAATAAACGATCGTTTTTATAAAATTAAATAATTTATTTTTTCGATTTTAAAAATATCTAAAATTTAATCCCTATCAAAAAAGGTTATAAATAATAAAACTTTTTAAATAAAGTACGGCTTATAAAAGTACCTCGTTACCCTTATAAAACTTACCAACGCGCTAGTAATATTTTAATATATAATTAATTACGTCCTTAAGAAGTATTTTAACTTTTTTATAATATATTACTTTGATGATATTTTTATCTTTTTTTAAAATAAACAAGTTATATATAAAATACGTTCATGAAGTATTACAGTTTTTATAAAACGTTAACTTATTAATTAATAAAAAAAAGCTAATTTATATATAAAAGGTTAAATACTTAAGTTATATTATTACTCCTAGATATATTAAAATAAACTTTAAGAAAATCGTAACAGCTCGAAATTAAGCAACGTTTATTACCGTGAAAAAAGTACAACCCTTTTTTTAAATTCGCTAATTACTATCGAAAATTTATCAAAAACTTTAGCCGGATAGCCATACCCTTAACGAAACTTATAAAAAAAGAAAAAGTTTTAATAAACGTTACGATCTCCCTTAAGGAGACGTGACCGTATAGACAAAATTGGATAAAATGATAGATTAATATCTCAATTCCTAGGCTCTACTAAACTAATCCTTTTCGCAGTAGCTTTTATTTACGTCGATTCGCGTCGGTGTTTTAAAGTAATTTCGCTACCCGGAGCAGCCGGGCACACTATCGGTTATACTTTTTACAACGTTCCAAAATTTGAAATTTAGTATTCGTTAACCGTTCCTTTTTTTTCTTTTTGAATTTCTCTAATAATTTCTTTATAATTGCCATATTTTTCGTCATAAGTTCGAATAACGATTAACTGGTATTACTTTTAGAAATTAAATCGTATTTAAAAATTAATAATTAAATGCGATTTTTTTTAAAACATATTATTTAAGTCGATAAAATTATTAATATCTTTCGCTTGCCCCGTTATTTTATAAAATTTAATAATTTTAAACGTAATAATTTCGTTAAAAATCTTATCGGCACGGATTACCGTTATTATCTACGAAATCTATCACATATTAAGTTATAATAATAATAGTAATTCGAAAACCGTAGAACGATTAAGCCGTAAAATTAGCGAAAGTTTGTAAAAGCTAGCTTTTTATACGTACTTAAGGTTTATCCTTAAGGTTTACCGCGTAAAACTTTACGCCTCCTAAATTATATTAACCATGCCGAACCGTAAAGCTAACGGGTATAAGGTTTATCAGGGTTAAAGCTTACCGACAACCACGCTTTAAAAAATAAGGCTTTACGGTATTAAGGTATACAATATATTTTAAATCGTAAAAACCACTAAGTAGTTACCGTATTCCAAGATACTAGATATAGTATTTATCGTACGATTATATCGTATTATAATTTTTGTATATTTGGCTCAGCCTGGAGAATATGGCTTAAACCTATTAGTATGTTACATTTTGCAATAAACGTTACGACTAACAAAAACCTTCTAATAAATTAAAAAAGTTATTACTAGCCAGCTAGTATTAAGTATATACGATCTAAATCGCTTAATTAAATTAAAAACCAACGCGTTAAATTACGGTTTAAATGTAATAATCGGATAATGCGATAATTAAAGCAGGTTATAACCTATCGCTCTTTTTTTTTCGTATAGATTATAAAAACCCGAATTACGTTATACCTTTTCCGATAAAAAGTTTATAGTTATTATTAAAGCATTTCGCAAGATTAAAAAATTTTTAAAGGTAATTAATATTAAGTTAAAGTTTATACAGAGTATAAAAATCTTACCTAATTTATTACAATTAAAGAATTTATAATACGATAACTTCGTTATATAAAGAAGCTAACAGAATACGACTTTATGATTATTTCCCAAAAAAGTTTAAAAAACGGCAAGGCCGACTTTGTTAACAAATAATTAAACTTCCAAAAAATTAGTTAAGGTTAATTACATTATTTTTAACATTACTATTGAAAGATACTTCCGCTGATAACAAATTGCGACGATACGGAAAATATCTTTAAATATATATCAGAAATTTAAAAGATACAACGATAATTTACTAAAAGAAAAAGAATAAAACATAAATTCTTAAGAAATATTAAAAAAACTTAATACGAAAAATATACGAATATTAATTACAGGGATACCTAAGCATTTATAAACCCTGACGCGTTTTAAACTTATATATTATTTCTTTAAAATGAAAAATAAAATATAAAAAATCATACGCTAATACGATATTTACGCCAAGGCAAAACCATGATAATATAAGCTATACGGAAAGTTACAAGTAATACTAATTACAAAACGATTATATAATTATATTACGATAGACTTTATTATTAAAGCTTCTTTATTAAAAAAAATATAACTACGGGTATATATTACGACAGTATTTTCTTAACTATTAACCGTTTTATATACTTTCTTTTTTTCTTAATTTATAATAAAATATAAATGTTAAATCAATAAAATATATCTTTTTCCGAAATATCTTTAATATATACGGATTACCGTACGAAATTATTTTAAATAAAGGTACGACATTTATCTTAAAGTTTTAGTAAAGCCTAATAACATAAATAAGCTTAAAATATAAGCTATTTAATACGTTTTAATTTTATGTAGACTGATAAATAAAGCGATAAAATTAAATATTTAAAACGTATTTACGATATTACATTAACTACGAACAAAATAACGAGGTTAAAAAGTTGCTAGTGGTTGAAATAGCTTATAATATTAGTTATTACGAAAGCATTAAAACGATTCCGTTAATGACTAATTTCGGTTTTACTTTAAAAGTTATAAAGAAGTCTATAAAAACTTGCTTAATATTAAAGTTATCTTGACATTAAAACAATTAAAAAATTACACCGTAAAATAAAGATAAAATTTAAGTTCGTACGTAGTTAAATAAAAAATACTATAACTAAAAATGATTAAAATAATTAACCTTTTTAAGAAGGGCGATGGTGTATTTAATTATTAAAACTATCTAAATCAAACTCTTAAGTTAAAAATTCGACTTTAAGTATATTGGCTATTAAAAAATTATTAAAAAATATTAGAAAATAATTACTAATTAACGTTACCACCTAAAAGTAAATTTCATTTAATTTTTTACATTTTCTTACTTAAGTTAGTAGCAAATACTATCAAAGTATATATTAAACAGGATAACTTGGAAATAAAGGACGAATAAGTATACGAGGCGGAAAAGATTTTCAACGCAGAGAGAATTAACGGATTTACTTAATATCTGGTTAAATAGAAAGATTATCCGGATTTTGAAAATATTTAGGAACTTGCGAAAAACCTTATAATGTTTAGCAGTTATTAAAAAAATTTTTACCGGCAGCAATAGGCGGGCTCTTTACGGTCGACCAGTTAACAATATCGATATTATCCTAATCGGATAGGCCTATAGCCTATATAACCGCGCTTATCGCGGATTCCAATTATTATTATTATTTTTTAAACGTTTATACTTTTGTCATAACCTTTATACCAAAAATATTACGACGAATTATTTTAATATCACGTTTCCTTAATAATCTTTTTTAATTCCGTAAATAAGTCAAATAGTTAAACAATTCGTTTAAATATTAGTAAACCCGTACAAGTTTCTTTTCGATAAAACGTTTTATAAGTTTTAAGCGGTCCTTTTTTTTTTTTAAAAAAAAAAAAGTAATTTATGGTATTTATTTTCAGAAAGACTAAAAACATCCCAAAAACGGGTAACAACAATATAATAAACACATTTTAACGACTTTAACGATACTTTATATTCCTTTTATTTAAAACGATAATACGAACAAAAAGGTATAACGAAACTAAATCTTTTAATTCGTTTAAAAAGCGGTGTAACGTTACGACGCGTTCGAGATTTAAGCTTTTATTTAACTATATAGTTAAATATTATCAAAACGATAAGAAAAAGTTAAAATTTACTTATTAAATATTATAACAAACAATTTTAATCTTTAGGGATAACGATTTTAAAAGGGGAAAAATCGTATTATAAGCTAACGAGTTTAGCTTAAATAGGCACAATCGGATTTTTATCCCTTTTAGCTCTGATTTCAGTTAAGAAGTATTACATAACGTACTTACCAGGAAAACCAGACCTATAACGGAAATACGAATAAGCAGGGTAAATAAGTGTAAGCATCGTAAGCTATAAGGAGGATATATATACCCGTTCGATTCCATAGTTAAATAACGAACAGCTTATAATAAAATTTTGTTATCTAAAACGTTTTTAATATTACGAGACGTAATTAAGTTACCTTGTTTATTTATTGCGTAGACGATACGATATTCCTGCCGACATAAACCCGTACGTTTAGATTTAATAGTTCGTTAACTAGTTTAGCCGTTATAATTTATAATAATTACATAATTCGGTAAATTAATTTATATAACGTAATATATTATAATCTTTTACGTTATTCGTTAACGGCTTATTAATTAATAATACGCGGTAACGTCGTTAATAATACCTTATAAACTTAAAAATTTTATGTTTAACCTAGCCTTATTACGAAAACTATTACAGTTACCGTTATTACGTTACGGATTCGCATTATATTAATTACGTATCCCCCCCGTACTTAAAATATACCCTATTTTATTTATATCGTACGATTTACGAAAAATCTAAATGCGAGCCTTAGGAAATCCCAAGCTCTATCTCGTATGTTAGGGTTATTAAGTTTTTCAACCTGCTTTCGTAGTTGGTCTAATTAGTTATCATCTGTTGAGACTTTAGTTAAATATTTCTCTTTACATCACATATTATCTTAACCACTGCATCTTAGCGTTGTAACGGCAGAGGAGTACCCAAATACGGGTGTTGTTCCTATTCTCTCGTAAACACACCCGCTCTAACACAATTCCGTTCAGAGTAGGTATAGCTCAGGAGAACGGTGTCTTTCGGAAATCTGACAAGATAGTATCCCGCGTCCGCTGAATCGCCAGCTTCGTTGGGCTTAGCCGGCGAAGAGGAAACCATCCCGCTTATCTTGTCGAAACCCCAATTGATGTAATCAGCTGCCGTTTCTACAATGTTCCCGTGGATATAGCTTGGAAAGTATTCCAGTATCTCTAGGTCATCGAGACTCCCCGGGAAGAACCTAGGGTCCCCCAAGTGGAGGAAAGTGGATTCGGTTTGGAGCCAACCAGAGTCCACCAGGTCCGGGAATAAAACCAAGAATTCCATCAGCTGGGCGTCGAACGCCGATAGGTCGAGCATGTGTACTACCGAGGCGTGGCGATCGGAAGGTTTTGTCAACTTGGAGTCCATGTGGGCTTGAAGCCTAGTGATATGGATGGTAAGAGGTTGTCCGTCACCCCATTGTAGTCTTCGCAACCTTGAACCAGCTGCGTAGTATTGCTGCCAATCTCTATCGGTTGGGTCATATCCTGGCTTTGATGCTCTTGCTAAGTCAGAGATCAGCCTAGAGGCGAGTGTCATTCGAGTCCGCAGACTTTCCAAAGTCGGAGAGTGCACCAATCCATGATCCTCGCCTGCGGTTGCGGCCAGCAACGATTCGGCATGCTCACTCGCAAATAATACCTTTAGTTCTTCAGACGCGGGTGAGTCCAACTCAGCGGCTCCGCGCACGACATCTTGTAGATGCGCCAATAGCCTGTCGTGAAGGCGGCTTCCAAAGGAGTAAGTCTCCGTTTTTCCCCCGAGGAATTCTAGAACATCCTGTGCTAGTACCCGCCGAACAGAGTGCCGCCTCCAGAGGGTAGCATGGTGAAATAATGCTGTGGTCGGAGCTATCAAATGCCTCAAGATCACATCCGTTCTTGCGTCGCAGTTCACTACTAAAACAGCCGAACCTTTCTCAACCGGCAGCTGGCTGGATGACTGATAGGTCTCCGACGAGCTCTTATGCCCCGCTCTAGAACGACGTCGGAGTGCAGCAATAACTGCTGATCTGTGGACGATGTCGTATACTTTTGTTGCAAAGAGCTCGCGGTCGAACTCGAATACTACTGAGAGCTTTGAAGATATGCCGGTATTCACACTCGCCGTCCGACTCCAAAAGCTGTCGATATCACGAAGAACATAGAGAGATGCGGAATCATTTTTGGATCTCTGGAAGGCTTCTCGTGTATTTGGACTCTCCAGAAACGCCCTCTGCTGTAAGGCATCATTACTATGTTTATCAGCACTTCGAAACGTTATAACTTTGTCGTTAAGGGGCTGACTGACCAGTGGCAGGCAGTAAGAAGTAGGTTCATACTCGATGTTTGCCTATCGATCATTTGTAGCACATCATCAAACGATGAGCCGCGAAGAACAATTTTGATATTCTTCTTTAGATGGGCCGAGACTCTTCCCCGCTTACTTGCGACGTCGAGGTGATAACTGTCGATTTCACTCAAGAAGAGATCGACCTTGTTGAGCAACATCTGGCAGCATTGGAATGAACCGTCCAGCTCGATCCGCAGTAGATAACTTTCATCTGCCCCATTCGCGTCCATCCATTGGCAAATGGCGATGAGAGCAGCCTTCAGAGTGGCCAGTTGCGTCTGCAAGCTAAACAAAAGAAGATCAGCATCATCCCAGCGCCCCTGAAGATCGGTCAGTGTCCTGATAGACTTCCCCAATAGCTCGACAAGCTGAACAGCTACTCCACTGATTCCGATAATGGAGACTGGATCCATGGAGAGTTACGTCGGAGTTGCTCAGCTTCAGAGCAGGTTGGCTGTCAATGGAGAAAATCGTAGAGACGGATTCCAGTCGGGCTGAAGTGGCTTTGGGCACTGCCCCACACCACCTCACAGCCTGCTTTCGAATATGCAAGGTGACAACAACGCCTCCAGGATAGTGGCGCTGCTGATTGGCTCTAATCGTGCCGAATACAACCCATCTCTTCGCTGACCATCGTAAGGCGCCCTTTTAGGCTGAGAGGAGAATGCCAGGAAATGAGGCTCGATTGCGCTCTCGAATGCACCGACTTCTGAGTAACTTGGCCTGATACTTTCGCCTAAATAACCATAGGCGTTCCTCTCAAATTATAGAGCTGTATACTGATTGACCAGAACAGATATCTACTTCGGTACAATTTGCAGCGAAGGCCTCTCAACCTGAATATAGGTAGGCGATTTACAAATCCTACAGACACCACAACAGCGCAAAAGAGTCGTTAACGGACGAGCCTGGCATATACTTTAATGGAAATACGAGACTAAGACGACTATTCAGGGGAGGACTAGACTAGCCGGAACAAAAGAGGATTACCGAGAGTGAATATAACTCTGCTCCCAAGCTAGTGTTTGACCACTGATGAATCCGCAGCAGAGCTGAGAGATGTATCTGAGGGGTTAAATAGAGGCCGCCGTAAGCAATCCACGCATCTAACCACCTCTGTGGAGTGGATGGACGTCCATCCACCATCACCCCAAGTATATGGATGAGACCGGCGAAATCTCCATGTGGATGGCTACGGTAGACGCCCGCAAATATCCAAATTGAAACTATTTTGCTAATAATTCGGACGTAAAAATATGTACTTCACAACTGGTCCCTATTATAGCCTGGCGCTTAAAGTAGCCCCTGTAACGGTTTCCAGCGAGCGAATAGCTGAGTTTATTACTAATTATTTATCTTGGTATGCAATGTCATAATTTACTAAATATAGAGGTTAGGTCCACCCAAGATAGCCACAAGCATATGGATACCCACCTTCGGAAGGGTAGAATGGGAAAGAATGGGTATGTTGGGCTTGGCGGTTTCGCAACGGACTGTGTCAGCTAGCAGGGGTGCTAACGCACCCCATATACTGAAGAATCCCTTTGATCGGAACATACATATTCCGTGGCTAGAATGCCTTAAAATGCAGTATACGTTTTAAAGCACCTGTAACTAATTATTAATATAATAACAACTGATGTCTTTTATATCAAACAATTAAGAGCTTTATTCGCTTAAATTGAGTATATATTAATTTATTAGCTGCTGTTAGATAATATAAGCTGTATATTAATTGCAATTATTATAATACGTAAATTTATAATAATAGCGACCGTACCGTTAAGGTCCTCCGTTAAATATAAGGGACCTAAGGATTGGGATTACTTTAAAGGCGAATTTTAATCCAGAGTATACCCTTTTCAGATTTGAGATTATCGATTCTGATTAGTTACGTCCGTAACCTGTTAAACTTATAAAACCTGATATAGTTTTTTACTTAAAAAGATAAATCCGTTCATATAATACGAAATAATACTTAAACGGTATTTCGTATATAATTTTCCTTTTGCCTATTATTTTTTATATTAGCACCTTTTACTTATTCGCCCGAACTTATTTATTTTCTACTTATATAATTACAATATCTTTTTAAAAGTTACTAACGTACTATAAAAACAAACGGCCCATACAAGCGAACGGACTAAACTTTTCAACTTTCTAAGTAATTAACTTAATTTATACATTTCTTAACATTAACATTATAAAACGTTATACGAAAAAATTTAAAATAAACTTCGCCGTTTAAGCTAAAAAATGAAACTAGGAACTTAATTATAAAAGATTTAATTTTATATACGGTATTACCGAAATTACCTTAAAGGTCCGATATTACGGTAAATACGCCGGAGGCGATATTATATCCAATTCGCGGAAATTAAGGCTAACCGAAAAAAATCGATTATTAAACGAATACTTAAGTTAAATACGCGAACGTTTTTTATTCGGCGTTAATATGTTGAAAATATACCGAATTTACTATTTATGTAATACGTTGCGGGATGCGTTACGGTTAATTAAATATATAACTTTATTGAATGGTAGCAAAAATTCGAAATACGCTTAAATCGAAAAATGAATTTATAAAAAGTTTTATGTTAAAATTTAAAAATATTTCGTAAATAATTTAAGTTTGTTCGAATTATAATCGTAAAATACGGTATTACAAAAAAAGAATTTATAATTTCGATAAAATAAAATATTTACTAAGGTTTTTTATAACAGCCGGCATATTTATAATTAATGTTAAAAAAGGTAAAATATTTAAGTAAATTTAATAAAAAAGTCAGAAATAATTTAGAATAATATAGGTTATTAACTTTTAAAATTAAATCTTATTCTTATTTATTATCCTTACAGGGAAAATTTACTTTTTTTACTAGTTCGCCGATAACCTATTCTTATCTAATTAAAAGCTTATTATAAGCGATAATGATTAAACGCTAAATAAATTAAGTTTAAAATAAATTTAATATTTTAATTAATATATTCGAACGCGTACGAAAAAAATAAAACGTTTTGTTATTTTTAACGGTTATAAATATTATTATTTAATAAAATTAAAAAAAAATATTACGTTAATTACTTTATTATTACATTTTATATATTTGTTAATTTATTTTATCTACCTTAACTTTTCGACGTATTTTATTTTTCCCTCTTAAAACGCGTTTATTGTAACGGCTAGGCTAGTTAACCAACTATTAAACCTAAACGTATGGGTTTATATTAATAGGAATATTGTGGAAAATTAAGCAATAAGTAAAAAAAATAACTTAATTACGTCTCGTAATACCAAAAGTATCTTAGGTAACAAAATTATATTATAAACTATTACTATCTAATTAAGAGATTTAACAAACGTTTATATCCTTTTTATTACTTACGATGCTTACATTTACTTACCCTGCTTACTTATAGCTATACTAGGAATCTGGTTTTCCTAATAAGCAGGTTACGTAATACTACTTAGTTTAAGTCAGAGCTTTAAGCGATAAAAATCCGATCGTACCCGTTTAAACTAAGCTCTTTAACTTATAATATGATGTTTCTCTTTTGAAAATTTTTATTATTAAGTAAAGTTCCACTTCTTTTTATTATTTTTATAATATCTAACAGTCTGATTAAGTAATGACTTAAGTCCCGAACGTACCATAACGCCATTTTATTTTTTAAACAAATTAAAAAATCGGATTTCGTTATATCTTCCTGTTTTCGTTATTATTTAAATAAAAAGAAATATAAGGTATTTTCGAGAACGTCTGAATATGTTTAGTATATTTTAATTACCCGTTTCTACGACGTTTTCAGTCCTTTCGAAAGTAAATACCATAACTTATCTAAGGAAAAAAACCGTTTAAAACTTCCGGAAAGTCTTACTAAAAAAAGCTTTTACAGGTTTAACAGCACTTAAATGAACTATTAAGTCGTTTAATTCGTTTACAGAATTAAAAGAAGTTACTAAAAAACGTAATATTAAAATAATCCATCGCGGTATTTCCTATATAAAAGCTATAAAAAATACGAACGTTTGTAAAAAAAAAATAACAACAGCTAAAATCCGTAATAAACCCGGCTTTACAAACTATAAGTCCGTTTAATTAAGGTAACATCAATGTTACCGACTGGTTAACTATTAACTGGGGCGCATCCGCCGCCTTTAGTAAAAATCCTTTATTAATCGCTAAACGTTTATAAGATTTTTAACGGATTGCTAAATGTTTTCGGAATTTAAATAATTTTTCTATTTAATTAAATATTAAGTAAGTTTATTAACTTTTCGCATATTAAGAATTTTCTTTACTTTTTACACCTATTTCTTTTCCATTTTCATATTGTCTGACGTAATATATACTTTAATAATATCCGCTACTAACTCGAATAAAAATATATAAAAAACTAAATAGAATTTAACTTTAAATAATAATTCTAATTAATAATTATTTTTTAAATTCTTTTTATTAATTTTATATAATGCGATATACTTAAAATTAAACTTTTAACTTAAGCATTTCGTTTCAATATTAAATAACCCTTGCTTTTATAGTTTTTTATACACTTTTAAAGTAAAATTAAAATAAGCCGTTAACGGAGTTATCCTAATACTTTCGTAATAACTAATGTGATCAACTATTTAAGCTATTAAGAATTTCTTAACCTAATTATTTTATTCGTAATTAATATAATATCGTAAATATATTTAAAATGTTTAATTTTATCGCTTTTTCTGCCAGTTTATTTAAAATTAAAACGTATTAAATAACTTATAATTCAGGCTAATTTATGTTATCAAGCTTTGCTTAAACTTATTAATATATATTATACCTTTATCCTAATAAATCTCCTGTAATAATTCGTATACGCTAAAAATAGTTCTGAAGAAAACGTACGCCATTAACTCGACATTCGTATCCTCGTTATAAGGTAAAAAATAAAAAAAGATTTATAAATCGATTAATAATTACGAAAATACTATGGTAATATATACTCGTAACTAAATCTTTTAATAAAAAAAGTTTAGTAATAAAATCCATCGTAATAAAATCCTATAATAGTTTTACGATTAATAATAATTATAATTCTCTATATAATTTATATCGTTATATCTTTACTTTAACGCAAATATCGTACTAACGTAACACTTTTTATATTATATTTTTCATTTTAAAGAAATAATAAATACGTTAAAAACGTTTTAAAGTTTTATAAGTCTTTAGGTATCCGTATAATTAATATTAATATATATCGCGTATTAAATCCTTTTAATATTGCTTTAAAACTTATAATTTATTTATTCATTTTAGTAGAAGGTCGTTATATATTTTAATTTTCTAATATATATTTGAAGGGTTTAATCATATTCCCGTAATTTGTTATAAACGTAACTATTCTTTTATAGTAAAGTCGAAAACGGTATAACTAACTTTAACCGTTTTTTTAAAGGTTTAATCATTTATTAAAAATATCGGCCCGGTTATTTTCTAAACTTTTCGATAAATAATAACGAAATTATATCCCGCTAATTTTTTAATATAGTAAAACTATCGTATTGTAAATGTTTGATCGTAATAAATTAGGTAAGAATTTTATTATTCGTATAAATCTTAACTTAATATTAATTACCTTTTAAGAAATATTTAAACTTACGAACCGTTTTAATAACAATTATAAACTTTTTATGAGGAATAACGTAATATAATTTAGGTCCTTATAACTTATAAAAGAAAAACATAACGGGGTGTAATACGTTTTAATTATTTTATTATTCGATTATAACGTCTAAAATATATTTTAACGCGTTAGTTTTTAACGTAACTAGGCGACTTGAGTTATATATATTTAATATTAATTAATATGTAATTATTTTTTTATTTTATTAAAGCTTTTTCTATTTTTAAATAAATTGGATTACAAAAACTATTATTCGGCTAAAGTTTCTAATAAATTTCCGATAATAATTAGCGTATCCGAGAAAGGTTTGTATTTTCTTAAAGGTAGTAAACATTGTTTAATCTCGTAGTGCTGCGATTTTCTTAAAGTCTATTTTAATGTATTCGGAAATCATAATATAACCTAGGTATTAACTTTTTATATATAGAATCAACTACTTTTTACGTTAGCCAATAATTTAACATTTTAAAATATCTATAGCACCTTATATACGTACCTATCGTATTATTTCTTTATTTCTGAAAAAATGAAAATGTTATCGAGGTAATATATTATAAAAATATCGAAATATTTTTTAAGGATATAATTAACTATACGTTAAAAAATTACTGGTACGTTAATAAGTCCTATGAAAATAGCGAAATATTTATACAGATTGTATTTAACCCGAAATGTTATTTTTTACTCGTAGCCTTTTTTAATTCGAATTAAGTTATATCTATTTTTAAGGTCGAAAATAATAAACTATTAGGCTTCGTAAAAACCATTTTCTAATTTATTAATTAAGGGCAATAACATTCGATTTTTAATACTAATATTATTAAATTATTGGTAATCTATAATTAATTGTAACTTTTGATTTTTTTTAAAAAATGAGAAATATAAGATATCTAGCTAGTAACTTAAATAATTAAATCCAGTTCTTTTTAAGTCGGTTTTTTAGATATTCTTTAAATACGTATAATTCTGTTTCGTTAAGATTATAAATCGGGTAAAACTTTATTAATCCTGTTTTTTAAGATAATTTTATAATCCTATTCACTATTTTTTAATAATTTTATTTCGAACTGTTTTTTTAAATGATCGCTTATATTTATCATATTATAAAGATATATTAATTAGATCGTTTAATTTATTGGGCTGTTGTTATAAATCGTTATTTAATTGCTGCAATTTCGTTTTAATAATAGCAATAATACGTCGAATTCTTTTATAATACCTATTTCTTTTCTCATATCGTTTTTCTATGAGCAATAAAGTATTTACCGTATCTTTATGCCGGTATTCGACGCCATTTTCGATCGAGTATTAAAAATTTTATCGTTTTTTTATAGTTATCGTCAAATTTTAAAAAAAATTTTACTTAACCAATTTCCTAATCTATTAAGGGGTTATATTAGCGTAATTATATATTTTTTTAAAAATCATATGGTAATTCCCTAACGGTACGATATCGAAATTAATTATTATATTTCTTTTTATGATAAAGATATTAAAATAATTAATATCGCGTATAATTCTTTTGTTATTGTAAAAAAATAGTTAACTTTCGACGGTATCCGTAATATAAAAATCCTTCTTATATTTTTATAATAGCGTAAATCGGTTAATTACATTTTGTATAATATAATTACTTTCTAAAGCTCCGTTATTTATTATATCTGCATACCAAAATATCCTATTCCGTATTTTTAAGATAATAAGGTCGTCGTTATCCCTTATTACTATTAAAACCCTTCTTGGAAGCTTTTTTTATTTCCGGTTAATCTCGCTATCCTGCGGTTTTTTTATAAGTAGCTTTCGTCTTTTAGGTATTTAAGTTAATAAATCTATTTATCGTATCATTTATATTCATGCTGTAGTTATTTAATAATATTCTATTATTTTTTATTTTCGTTTTCGAATTCTTTAATTCGTTTTTTATATCCGCTTACTTAGGTATTTAAAGTTAATAATTTATTAGCTTATAAATATATCTCCTCGTCTTATCGCATAAAACATTTTCTCATTTTATGAATAATATTCCACGTAATGTTAATTTTGTCGTTGTTTTATAACTGTTAAAGATTTTTACATACTTTTAACCTTTTTTTAAAGTTTATAATAATAACTAACTAAAAATATAGAGTAGCAATTAGCTGCCGTATAATTAAATTAAGTTCTTCCTAAACGGGTTTTTCTTGCTATTAGTCTTTACAAATAATATAAAAATAAGAAAAATTTCTATATAGACATTTTTATCCTTTGACTAACTTTAAGCCGCTATTAACGTATTTATCGTTTTTTCCCTATACTTCGTAAATACCAATATTATCGTTAATTTCGAGGGTCGCTTCCTTATTGCTAAGCGAAATTAAACCTTTATTTTTATATTCGTGCAATTATTTAAAAGATATAAACTTTGTATTTTTCGTATTCGGGATATCGCGTCCTAGTATAGTAAACGGCGTAAAGTTTTCTATATTAGTTAACTTCTTTATGTAAAATAGGTTTAATTTATTCTTAATAATCCTTTAGTAAATTTTTTTAACATTTAGGTCGTATATCGTTATATTTATTTTTACTCTTTTCGTAAAATCGAATTTTTCTTTATAAATCGTACCCCTCTTTCGTGATCTTGCAGCTATTATTATATTATTAATTATCGTATTTTATTTTCCTACACTCTTACTTACGAAAGCTCTTTGGCTTTTCGTTAAACGCAGTATAATTCGTTATATAAAAGTTTTAAAGAATTGTTTTCGCTTCGAATTATAACGAAGATTTTCTTATTTTAGTTATTTTAAGGTTATCCCATAAGTATTAAAATTTATAATTTATCTTATTAAAGTACCTTATAGCCTATTTTGTCATAGTTCTAGCATTTGCTTTACCGTTTACCTTATTATTATATAGCTCCAATCTTTATAAGTCTTAATTTTGTAATCTACAAGGTATTATTCTTTTTAAAGGTACTAGTATTTACTAAATATTTAAACTTATTATTATAATTGCAAATACCTATCGCTAAGGTAAATCGCTCTTATCGCTTTTATCGTTGTTTAAATTGTCGATTATTAAATTTAATAACTTTCCCAATATACTTATTAAAAATAAATATCCGTTTTATTCGAATTATTTCGTTTTTAACGTTATTTTTAACTCCGTTATAAATTATGTCGATTAAGGCGTTTTCCTTTTTATTTTTCTTATTTTACTTTAACGATTCAAGTTTTAAAATTAACGGCGCATTTAAACGTTAATCCTTTTTGCTTAACGTTGAAAATATTTTAAACAGAAAATCTTTCTTTATTTATATTGCTAAAATTTAAGCGAAATTTATCGTTAAAATTTATATATAAGGAAAAGATTTAATTAATTAATTTCTCCCGGTCGTTTTTTACATTTTCTAGGTAATTTCGCGTAATAAGCTTAAATTAATTAATTGTATTTTTTATAAGATATGCTTGTATTATAAAAATTACCTTAGGTATATTATTAAAATTTAAAAACCATAAATAAATACGTCCTTAAGTAAGGAAGGTTTGTAATTTTTTTTGTTATTATAAGGTTCTATCTTTTTAGGCTTTATCCGGGTAACGATAATTAGTCCCATTTGTTGGCAGATATGTTACATTTAATGTCTGGGTTAGTATTTTGATTCCTGGTTAACCTTTCTTATCTACAACTAGGGGGGAAAAGCAGCCACATATAGCTGCTTCCTGCTTTATTTCTGCAATCTTAGGACTATAAACTAAGCCCTTTATTTCTAATAATAAATCTACCGTATCTACTTATACGCCCTTATGACCTTAAGCTTATTATAAAACTATTTAAAATTTCATTACCGCTCTTAAGCTATTAAAAAGTTAATCCTCCGTTCGGTTTATCGTCCGGCTCGTACAAATCCTTAAATCCTTCTGGAATAAAATATACCTCATTTTATTATTCGCCTTTCCGTTTCTTTGAGTAGTTTTTCACCTTATATCCGTATTTATTATATTTAAACCAAAATAATTACCCATTTTTATCCTAAACAGGTTTATCTTATTATTATCGCTTTACGTTATATATATTTCCTCTGAATTATTTCGCATTTTTATCTCGAAAATCGGCGATAATCTCGTCGTATATTTAATTTATCGCTATAGTTAAATAGTAATAAAATACTCTTTTTATTCGCTTTTTTTAAATTTTATCTTAATTTCGAATCGAATTAATAAATATAATAACTTCTTATTTAATATTAATAAATATATTAACTTTATTATATAGTTTTACTAAAGTTTTAATATTAACTATAACGTCTTACATAAGCTCGTCGGCTATATAAACACGTTAGCCGCTTTTTAATACGTCGCGATAATAAATTCGGATTAAATAAATATAATATATTAAATTAATTCAAATTAATCGGATTTTCTATCGTTAAACGTTTTTATATCCTCCTTATAAATACGAGTATTTTATCCGGGCTTGCCGTAAACGTTATATTTTCGTTTTTTAGCTTGAACCTTTTTACGACGATTACCTTCGGTTATTATTAGTTGTAATTATTTATTATTACTTTTTTTTGTAATTATAAAAATTTGTATTTTTTTGTTAATAAATATTTTTAAAAACGTTTATTTTTAATTTTTCGGCGTTTATTAAAAATATGGTTCGTTTCGTATAATAAACCGTATTTCCTTTTTTAAAAAAAAACGTTTTCTTATAATAATATTAAGTTATTTTTTGTTAAACAATTAACGGATTGCATTATTTTTGTTAATAAATTGTTTTAGTAATTTTTAATTTAGCTTTATAAATAACGTTTTCGGTAAGATATTTTAGTAGTATTTTTAAAAGTTTTCGTAATTAAGAAAATAATAAAAGCAGTAAAAATAAGTAGAAAAACGGTTAATATAAGTATAACTAAAATTTTTAGCTCGGAAAAAACGCGATTAGAATCGACTAAAACGAAATTAATTACGGCGAATTCGGATTTGATATTATTAATTGTTATGATAATTTTAAACGCGATTTGGAAACCGGCGATAAAATCTTTTTCAGTAATATAAATAACGTAACGTCGTATAAAACTTTAAATATATAACGAATAAAGGCATTTTAATAGAAAAAGAAATACGTCGAAAATTTAAAGTAAATAAAAAAAATAAAAAAATATACAAAATATAATAATGTTGAAATTACCGTAGTAGTTTTTAAATTATATTAAATAATAATTTTTGTAATCGTTAAAAATAAAAAAATATTTCGATTTTTTCGTACACGTTTAAATATATTAATCACAATATTAGATTTATATTAAATTTGATTACTATATCATTTAACCGTTATACTTATAATAACTTTTTAATCGGGTAAAAATGGGCTATCGTCGAATTAACGAAAAAAATATTTTTTAATAAGGATAATAAATAAAAATAAGGCCTAATTTTAAAAATTTATAGTTTATATTTTTATAAAGTATTTTTAATTTTTTATTAAGTTAAAATAGATTTTTTACGTTTCTTAATATTAAGAATAATTATATTAGTTATTATAAAATATTTTTTTAAAAACTTTATTTTATTAAAATTGTAAATTTTCTTTGTTATAATATTGTATTTTGCGATTATAACTCGAATAAGATTAAACCCTTTTTATAACATTTTTAAATTTTCGTTTAAAATCTTTTAAAAATTTATTTTTCGATTTAAACGCGTTTCGAATTTTTATTACTATTTAAAAAAATTAATTACTTAATTAACTCCGACGTATCTGGTAACCCGTTACGCGAATAGCAAATTCGCTATATTTTTAATATGTTAATACCGGATAGGATACGTTCGCGTATTTAGCTTAAAAATTCGGTCGATAATTAATTTCTTTTCGGTCGATGTTAATTTTCGCAAATTAGGGATTATATCGGCTCGAAAAGGTTGACCGTTATATCGGTTCTTTAAAGTAATTATAAGAATATTATAAATAAAATAAAGCTTTTTATATCTAAATTTTCGGCTTTGTTTTTTAGTTTAAATAATTAAATTTCTTTTAGCTTTTTTATAAAACGTTCTATAATATTAATATTAAGAAATAAATCTTGAAAGTTAGAAAGTTAAAAAGTTAAGAAAAGCGGCCGACGAGCTTATACGGCCGACGAACTTATGTAAGACGTTATAATTAAAAATTAACCACTTAATATTTTACTTAATGAATTAAGATTAAATCTAAAAGTTCATTTTTTTAATCGATACTTTTAATTCTGTACGAACGTTTTAAAGTTTTAATTATTTCCGCACCTTTCGTAAATTTTACTACCATTACTATAAAGTTTTTCTTAACGTTAGTAATAACTATAACGGTTAACTTAATTTTATTTATTTAGGTAAGTTTCGCCGAATTATCGTTCCGGTATTTAACCGATGCAAAGATTACTTAAATAAACGTTTTTTATATTTCTTAATTACTATTTTCTTAAAATCGATTTTTTTATATAAGTTAAATATAAAACTTTTCCAATTTAGCTATATATTTTTATTATTATTTTCCCTTAATAATTTTGTTATTACCTTTTTTAATTGCTTTAAATCGACATCCCCCCGTTAATTTCTTACTTTTTTTTCCGAACGCTATAATTTACCAAACGTTATTTTATTTCTTTTCGTTAATCTTCTATGAAGGATTTTTTAATCTTTTTTTAATCTTTTTTTTTAATTTTGTCTTTAATTTTTTCGGACGTTACCGGATTAATAAACCTTTATTTCTAATCAGTTACGCCTATTACAATATTTTACAAACGTTTATTTTAATTAAATAATTCGAAAATACCCGTAACCCTTTTTTTAAAACCGGAACTTATTAATATTCCTTATTTCAAAACGCTTTTTTACGCTAAACTTACCGTTCCAAACTTTCCTCCCTTTATTCTAGAAAATACCTTAAGTATAATATAAAATAAATAAATCGAGATATTAATTATATTAGAGAACGGCACTAAAAGTCTTTTACTATATCGGTAAATATATTACATTTAATATTTAAATTCATATCTTAATTCTTAATTAAATTTTTAAATTTGCAATGAAAAAAAGTTTCTATATATATTTACTTCCTGCTTTATTTTTACACTTTTAAGGTTGCAAACTAAACCCTTTATTTCTAATAATAATTTTACCATATTTACTTATACGCCTTTATAACCTCAAAGTTACTATAAAACTATTTAAAACCTTACTGCCGCCTTTAAATTATTAAAGAATTAATCCTTTATTCGATTTATCATCCGGTCTGTATAAATTCTTAAATCCTTTTAGGGTAAAATATACCTCATTCTACTATTCGCCTTTCCGGTTTTTCAAATAATACTTCGCCTTATATTTGTATTTACTATACTTAAAACAAAATAATTAATTATTTTCATTTTAAAAAAATTTATCCTACCGCTATTGCTTTACATTATATATATTTTCTTCCGATTACTTTATATTCTTACTTCGAATTTTGATGACAAAATTGTCGTACACCTAATTGACCGATATAACTAAATATTAACGGAATACTTTTTTAATTCTCTTTTTCCAAATTTTATCGTAATCCTAAATCGAATTAATAAACATAATAACCTGGTATCTAACGTTAATAAGCATATCGACTTTATTATACCGCCGTACCACAATTTGAAAATTAATCACATAATTAAAGGTCAACTGTTTAATATCCTACTTAACGAACTAAAATTAAATTTAAAAATTTATTTTTTAATCAATACTTTTAACCCCGTATAAACGTTCTAAAATTTTAATTATTTCCATACCTTTCGTAAATCCTATTATAATTATTCTAAGGCCTTTTCTAACGTTAATAACAACTATGGCAGCTAATTTAACTTTATCCACTTAAGTAAATTTTGCCAAATTACCGTTACAATACTTAACTATTATAAAAACTACCTAAATAATCGTTTTTTACATTTTTTAATTATTATTACCTCGAAATCGATTTTCTTCGTTTAATTTATATATCTTTTTTATTACTTTCGCTTAATAATTTCGTTACTGCTTTTATTAATTACTTTTAAACGAAATTTTCTAATTAACCTTTTATGTTCTTTCCGGTTTTATAATTTTATTAAACGTTATTTTAACTTTTTTTTATTAATTCCTTTCTTTTTAAGGTTTTTTCAATCTTTTTTAAAGGTTTTTCGTGTTTTTATTTTATTTTCTTCATCCTTTCGCACGTTAGCGTACTGATAAACCTTTATTTTTAATCGGTTACAGTTACTATAATATTTCGTAAACGTTCGTTTTAATTAAGCGATTCGAAAATACCCGTAACGTTTTCTTTTTTAAGGCCGGAACTTGTTAATATTCCTTATTTTAAAATATTTTCTTACGCCGAACCTGCCGTTCCAAACCTTCTCCTTTTTATTCCAGGGAATACCTTAAGTATAATATAAAATAAGTAAATTAAAGTATTAATTATATTAAAAAACGGAATTAAAAAATGTTACCACATCGGCAAATATGTAGCATTTAATATCTAAGTTAATATTTTAATTTTTACTTATCTTTTTTCATCCGCAATTGGAAGGGAAAAGTAGCTATATATAGCTGCTTCCTTCTTTATTCCTATAATTCTAAAGCTATAAATCAAGCCCTTTATTTCTAATAACAACTCCACTATATCTGCTTACACTATTAAGGTAACTTAATTACGTTTCGTAATACTAAAGGCGTTTTGGGTAATGAAGTTATATTACAAGTTGTCGCTCTTTAATTATAAAATAACGAGTGTATATATCTTAATTCGGTTTATTAAATTACTATTAGTAAATTAGTAATGCGAGTTATTGGATTACTACTGGTAAATCAGTTATCTAACTTGTTAGATTATTATTAATAAGTTAGCAATTCGACTTACTGGATTAGTACTGGTAAGTTAGTAATCTGTTACGTAATTTAACTTACTTACGTTCTTAACCCCCTATTAAGACCGTTTTTAGAGGCCGTGGTTTATTAAGTTATAATACGATCTTCTTTATTTATGAATTTTATTTTTAAAATTTTTTTCCATAAATGTTCCGTAAGTCCTTTATTATAGTTTCGCATGGTTCCAAACGTCGATCTCCAAAAACCTTTTAACGTATTACTTTAGCTAAGCGAATTAAGCTGGAAAGGTTTAACGTTATACTCAATTTTTTTTTTCGCGTAGTATTTTTAATGTTAAATAATAAAAGGAGTTTTACATTTTTATAAGTATATATGCCGAGGTTGGTCCTGCGATAATATAGCCGTTCTTATCGCTATAATTAACTATTACGCGGCGGAAATTAAACGTCTAAAAAAAAACTAACGGCCGAAAAAGTTTTGACCCAATTGTTCGCGCGTTTTTTTCGTATACGCCAATAGCGTTAAGACTATTAGTCGAAGGATGCAAAACTGGTTAACCGCGCTTTTTAATCCCTAAACGAATATAACGTTAAGAAATCCGTTTCCGTAATAACTGTTTAAGCCTTAAAGGATATTAACATAATTAATTAGAGTACCGTAGATTAGGCGTTATCACTAGATAATATAAATTAAGACGTTATTATTCCTAACAGCTTTGTTATTACTAATGGAAATTCTTTAATAGTTATTAAACATTTATAAGGTTTTTACGAGTTCTTAAGTATTTTTATATTTTGGGTAAATTTTCTATTTAATTAGATATTAGGTAAGCCCGTTGATTTTTCGTATATTAAAAACTTTTTTCTCTTTATCCGACGGAGGGCCACAGGGAGTTAGTCGCAACAATTCTTTAGCGGGTCAATTCGCCGAGAACAGCAATTAGGCCCACTAAAGCTCCACTAAGGTTGCGCTACTTCACAGAAACGCGGGTGCGAAGGTGCTCCCGTACTGGTTATGGAAATCCCTTTGAATCTACACTACAAAATCTCAGCAAAATCCTCTTCAAGCTGTCAGGTTTGTTTAGGGCACTCTTATCGTAGTACGCGGCGAGTAGGGCTTCAAATTGCAGGTGATAGTGTTGTAAATCGCCAGCTAGCCCGATGGACAAGGTCTCGTTGTGCGGAGTGCAATGTAGTGATTTGTAATAATGACCGGTGTTGGTACTTGTATCATAGCGCGAAATAGGGTGTGGCTAAAGGTAGCTTTTCCTGCCGAAGTTGATTGGTTAGCATGGGCGAATAAAAATTGAGAAGTTGCCCACCTTCAGAAAAATTGTTGCGACTAACTCCCTGTGGCCCTCCGTCGGATATACTTATTTATTCTTTATCTTTATGTCGTGTTATTTAATATGTATTTTAATAATGTCCGTTGTTAATATAAGTAAAGATATATGAAAAACTAGATGGAATTTAACTTTTAGTAGTAATTTTAATTAATAATTTTATATAAGCCAATATATTCAAAAATAAATTTTTTGACATCGGCGTTTTATTTAGATATTTTTGATAATTAGGTAAATTATTTTTCTTTTTGAAAAAGTTAAGTCTTTTAACCGTTTGTAGTTATAATACTTTTTTATTTAATTATATACAAATTTGAATTTTGTTTTTATTTTTTAATGTAATTACTTAAACTTTTTTGACGTCAAAATAATTTTAACATTAAACGGCTTTCTTTTTGAACTTTTCTATAAATCTTTAAAATAAAAGCAAAATTAATTATTAACAGGGGTGTTTTAATACTTTTAAAATAACTAGCGTTATAAGTTATTTAAATGATTAATAACTTTATAACTTAATTATTGTACTTACAATTAATATAGTATTATATATATATTTCGAACCTTCAATTCTGCAATTTTATCTACCAGTTTATTTAAAATAGAAACTTACTAAATAATTTGTAATTTAGGCTAATTTATATAATTAAGCTTTATCAAACCTTAGAGCTAAATTTTATACTTTTATTTAAAATAATCTTATATGATAATTCGTATATGTTAACAATATTTTTTAAAAAAATGTACGTTATCTAGTTGGCGTTCGTATTTTCGTTACAAGATAAAAAATAAAAGAAACTTATAAATAAATTAATGATTATAAAAATGCTATCGTATTGTATATTTATAATTAAATCTTTTAACAAAAAGAGTTTAATAATAAAGTTTATCGTAATAAAGTCTTATCGTCACTTTGCGATTAATAATAGCCGTAATTATTTATATAACTTATATCGTTGTTATTTCTTTAACGTAAACATTGCACTAACGTAAAACTTTCTGTACTATATTTTTTAAATTATGCAAATAATCTATACGTAAAAAGCGTTTTAAGGTTTTATAAATTTTGTCAGGTGCCAAGGTGCGAACCCCTTTCGGGTGTTATGAACCAACTAGTGCAGAACTTGGAAACGGTCACGCTAGAACCGAAACAGGACTCAAGTAGGTCAGTCACGAAAACATGTATACATTTAAGCGAAAGGATCCAAACTGCTCCATCGGATCATAATAAATCAAGTTATATCTAAGCGAAAAGATCCGAATTACTTTATCGGATTATAATAAATTAAGGAAAAAATATATATATTCGTTTAAATACTTAAATAAGTAGTAACAATTTATAATATAATTTCGTTACCTAAAACATTTCTAGTATTACAAAACGTACTTAAATTACTGATTATTTATTATTTAATTTTTTATATTATTTTATTAATTTAAACCCGTTAACTTAAATTTAATAATTAATTAATTAGTTTAACCGTTATACGTTACAAGTTTTTATTTAATAATATTATTAAACTTTAAACAATATCCCGAGATTATATTTCTTAATAAATAACTTATATATAAAATTTTAGAAAATAATAATATAAACTTAAATAAAAAAATAATCGCTTTCCTTAACCAAAAAAAATCTTTTAATACCTGGACCTTATAAATTAACACATTAGCTAACTTGAACGAAATAATTTGCAATTTACCTTAATACTTCAGGTTTACCCGGACCCTCCTAAAATAAATACGATAAACGCCCGGTAAAACACCCGTTATTATAGAATAATTTATCTAGATAATATCTAATAAACAACTAGAAAAAATGCTAAAATTCCTTAAGCCTAAACCGTTTAATAAAACGTCCATTAAATTATAATTATTTCTTACCCAATATTGATTTTATTTTGGGTATTTCCTAGTACGCTTCGTTATACTAATTATACGAATTAAATTTGTCGCCGGACGACTTTTAAGTTATATCGTTATTTAATTCGAACCCATTATAAGGAAATACGTTACTGTACTTTCAAATTGACCAACCTCGGAAATAATACAAATTTACGACAATTATAAAAATTCAAGCAAACCTTTTTAAAAAAGTTTTAAAATAATAAAACAAAAAACAAAAACGGAAATTAGGATTTAATAATTATGACAAAAAGAATTTACCTTTAGTTATGGTAACGAATTAATTCAACTTTTTTCAAAACTTAATTAAGGATAAAAAAATATTATTAACTCGATTGTTCGACGGTTTGGAAAAGAAATCCAAAAAAAACTATTTAAATTAAATCAACCAATATACTTAACCGATTATATCGCGATAGTAATAAAAATCGATAATTAATAATACGCCTAGCGAATTCGTAACGCAAAAAAAAAAAATTTAACAACAAACCGCGTTATAATCCTAATATTAATACATCCCGACGATAAAATACATTATACGGAATTAAATTTGAACTTATAAAAATTAACGTAATCTAATAACAAAATATACGACGTATTAAATACTGAAATTATAGTAAAACGAGCCATAAGGTATCCTAATATAAATTATCTAAAAAACCACGACAAAATAAATCCTGAACCCCGGTACTTACGGGATAATTACAGCGTATCTAAAAGAGAAAAGTTTTTACTACGATATAGTACGGAAAAACTTACCAAAAATTTCAAATAAGGAAATATAATAAAAATAAAAGGAAACTAAAAAGTTTTTACGAGCAACAATCTAATAACATTTCGAATAACCGCAACAACTGGAATTTATATAACCAATTTTATAAATATAATAAAAAAAAAACCAGCGACGATTATCCTAGATAATAAAACAATGGTTGTAAAAATACCAAGGATAAACGGAAAATATCTGCCCTAATACGCCAAACAAATACGGGCGAAAGTATGCATTTTATTACTAACGACAACAATACCCAAATTACGAGGGATGAAAACGATCTATTTACAAACGTATCACCCGGATAACTAAAAAGAAAAAGTTTAATTTTCCCAATCGGACCGGTAAAAATAAGCAAAACGAATAATAATATCAACATCTCCGTATTATTAACTTTTAAAAAGATATCGACCAAAAAACAATATTATATAACTAACCTTTAAGAAAACGATATTTACAAAAAAACCCTTTTTGCCATTTTAAATAATAGAATTACCAAATAGAAAAAAGTTAATTTAAAGAATAATTACCAAACATTATTAATAAGCGATAATTAAATTACAAATACCAATTGCATATATTACCGACCCGGAAAAATGATAAATACTTAAAAAAAATATAAAATAATATTTTATCTTGGAAAGCATTACTATAAAATATGTTAGTAAAAAATTATTTTAAAGATTTTAAAATTTAAATGCAATAATAATATAACTACTTATGGCGATTTGGATAACAAATTAGGCAACTTTAAAAAAATATGGAATTATAATAACGGTATATATAATAATTACGATAAAAAATTAACCGATTATAGGAATAAAAATAAAACTCAAAAGGTAAAAGCCGTTTGTAAAAAAGCAATACGGCGGTTTAAATCAAAGGAATTAACAAACATTTATTAGAAAAACTTTAGTAATAATAAGGAACGACGATAATCCTATTATTTTAAAAATACGAATCGGGATATATTGATATACCGCTATGGTAGATAACGGAACTTTCGGAGGTAATTATATTATATCTAAAGTAATTAACCGATTTAAATTATCATAAAAGTATAAAAAAAAAACGTTTATATTACGAATACCGCCGAAAGTTAATTTTTTTTTTACGATTATAAAAAGATTGTACGCGAAATTAATTACTTTAACATTTTTACTTTAAGGAAATATATAATAATTAACTTCGATATCGTACCGATAAAAAATTACTATATAATTTTAAGAAAAGTATAATTACGCTACTATAACCTTTTAATCGATTAAGAAATTACTTAGGTAAAATTTTTTTTTATAACTTAGCGATAGATATAAAAGAAAACGATAAAAATCTTAATATTCAATCGAAAATAACGATAAATATCGGCATAAAGATACGAAAAAAATTTTATCACTAAAAGAAATAAAATATAAAAAGAAATTGGGTATTATAAAAGAATACGACGCATTATTATTACTATCAAAATAAAATTATAACAATTAAATAACGACTTATAATAATAACCTCAGAAGTTAAAAAAATTAACTAACGTACTACCATAATATTATAAATATAAATATTTATTTCGGAAAGAATTCGAAACGGAATTACCAGAATATAACGAATAAAACCAAAAAATTATCTTGAAAAAAAAGATTTTTTCCAAGTTTTACCCTATTTATAACTTTAACGAAACAAAAATATATGCGCTTAGAGAATATTTAAAAGATGGACTTAAGAAAAAATGAATTTAATTATCTAAATTACTAACCGGATACTTTATGTTTTTCGTCCCTAAAAAAAAAATTACGATTTGTAATAAATTACCGATAACTTAATAACGTTATTATTAAAAATCGAATATTATTATCTTCAATTAGCGAAATAAGGGATCGTTTTTATAAAATTTAATAGTTTACTGTTTTTAGTTTTAAAAACGGATATAACTTAATTTGAATTAAAAAAGGCTATAAGTAAAAAACGGTATTTCGAATTAAATGTGGCCTTTACGAATATTTTATTATCCCTATAAAACTTATTAATATTTCCGTTACTTTTTAGCATATAGTGAATTATATATTTAAGGAATATCTTAATATTTTTGTTCTATGTTACGTTAATAATATCCTTATTTTTATCGAAAACTAAAAAATAATACGAAAAATACGTTTATAAAGTATTATAATTAATTCAAAACGTTAACATGTTAATTAACGTAAAAAAGATTTAATTTTACATATAAAAAATTAAATACCTGGGTTATATTATTACTTTTGAATATAGAAAAAGGGACCCTAAAAAAATCGCTACAATACGAGATTGGGTAACGCTTATCATAATTAAGAAAATATAAGCTTTCTTCGGATGCGCCAATTATTATCGAAAATTCATTAAAAACTTTATGAAAATAACGATACCATTAAATAAACTTACGCGAAAAAGGGAAAAATTCTAATAAATGCTAAAAACGAAAAAAAATATTTAATAAATTAAAAAATGTAACGGCTTGGCTAATTAACCAACTATTAAACCTAAGTCGACGGGTTTATGTTAGCAAAGTATTGTAAGAAACTGAGCAATAAGGTAACCGATAATTTGGTCACATCTCGTAATACCAAAAATACCTTAAGTAACGAAGTTATATTACAAGCTATCGCTATCTAACTAGGGAATTATAGACGTATATATCTTTCCCTTGTTCCGTTATAATCCGACGAAGCAGTTCGAATACTTTTATTTAAATACATGCGTATTCTCGTAATTAATTTATTTAAATTCTGTTTGGTCTTAATCCGACCGTTCCTGCGATTTTTTATTGGTGGAACTGTAATACGATTTTCTTTTAAAAAAATTTTCGCCCCGACAATTTTTGAAATGTAAATTATTCGTTATTTTATTATATTTAATCGTATTAATAAATTTCGTAAATACCGCGTTCGAAAAAAGAAAGCTGTGTTAAAACGTAATTAAAAAGAAGAAAAAAAAGGCGCTTATTCGTTTTGTTAATTTTAGTTTTGAAGTTATACCGTATATTCTTTATTTTCGCGCGGGGGATTAATACGTTATGTCGGAAAACGTATCGCGTTATAGTAACTGCATCCTTAAAAAACGATATTACGACGGTTTTGGCATTCCGTTATTTTCGTTAAATAATATTAATAAAAAAATAAAACGTTTTAAATTCGAAAAATCGTTAATTCGTTAATAATTACGCGATATTCGCGGGAAATTGGAAATTATTTCGCATCGTTTAGACGAGATTTTATTTCTTTTAAATCGTTTTTATATATAACAGAAATTCCTTCGCAAAAAAGGTATTAAAATAATTAACCGAAAGCTTTAATCCTTAAATAAGTTGGAGAAATAGGAGAAAGTAAAAGAATTAACGGCTGAAAAATAATATTTAAAGGCTTTTTTATTTATTGCTAATTCCGATTAATAATTACCTGAAGGGTTTTTAGCTAATTTTAACTAGGATTCCTTTTTGCGGGATGCTGCTATTAATAAAATTTTTTTAATAAACGCTAAGTACCAACCAGATTTTTAGCGGGTTTTTAAGAAATTTTAGAATTTAAGTAATCTTTTTATTTAACCAGATATTAGGTAAGTCTATTAACTTTTCGGATATCTAAGATTTTTTCTATTTTATACTCCTTTTCGTTTTCCACCTCCACTTTATCTTATCCTATATGTACCTTGATAATATCCGCCGCTAATTCGAATAAAGATATTTAAAATTTTAAATAAAATTTAACTTTGGGTAATAATTCTAATTAATAATTATTTTCTAAAATCTTTTTAATAACTTTATAAAGGCCGATATATTTAAAATCGAGTTTTTTTTGGACGTTTCGTTTATATATTTTTGGTAGTTAAATAAACCATATCCCTTTCCGAAAAAGTTAATTTTTTTAACCGTTTTTAATTATAATATTTTCTTATGTAATTACGTACGAATTCGAATTCCGTTTTTATTTTCTAATGTAATTATTTAAACTATTCTGACAAAAGGATTACTTTAATATTAAGTAATCCTTCTTTTTATAATCTTTCATAAATTTCTAAAGTAAATCTAAAATTAACTATAAATCATATTATTTTAATATTTTTATGGTAATTAGTATTATAAGTTACTTAAGTTATTAGTAATTTCTTAACCCAGTTATTTTGTTTATAATTAATATAATATCGAAAATACGTTTCTAATATTTAATTTCATCATTCCGTTTATCCGTTTATTTACGGCCGAAACGCGTTAAATAACTTATAATTTAAGCCAACTTATACTATTAAACTTTGCTAGAATTTAAAAGTAAACATAATTTCTTTATCCGAAATAATTTCGTATGGTATTTTATGTACCCTAAAAATATTTCGAAAAAAAATATATACCATTTATTCGGCGTTCGTATCCTCGTTATAGGGTAAAAAATAAGAAAATTTTATAAATCGGTTAACAACCATAATAATATTATCGTAATATATACCCGTAACTAGATTTTTTAACAAAAGGAATTTGGTGATAAAATCTATCGTAATAAAATCCTATAATCGTTTTACGATTAATAAAAATTGTAACTTTTTATACGGTTTATGTTATCGTACTTTAACTTTAACGCATATACCACATTATCGTATTAATTTTTGTACTATTTTTTTTATATCTGGAAAACGGTAAAATCGTCGTAATTTTTTTAAGGTTGTTTTAATACTTAGATATCTGTATAAAATATATTTATATAATTTTCATATCAAATATTATCGGTATTTTTTGGGCCTTTATACGAATAATAAGTTATCTATATTTTATACGTATACGTTAAATTCCCTTATTACTTTATACATTTTAAGTAATATTATCGTAATCGTAATAACTTATCGTGAACGTAAATAGCTTTTTATAGTAATATCGAAAATTATATAACTAATTTTAGTTACCTTTTTTTCGAAATCTGGTTATTTGTTAAACGTATTAACTTAACCGTTTTCAAAATTTTTGCGATAAATAATAACGAAGTTATATTCCGTTAATTTTCCGCATAACGGAACTGTCGTACTGTAAATTTTTTAGTTATAGTAAAATAGGTAAAATTTTTATAATCCGTATAAACTTTAACTTAATGTTGGTTACCTTTAAGAAAATGTTTAAATTCGCAGAATATTTTAATAATAACCAAAAATCTTTTATCGGAAATAACGTAACGTAATTTAGGTTTTTGTAATTTATATAAAAGAAAGGTAATAAGCTATAATATATTTTAATTATTTCGTTATCCGATTACTGCGCCTAAAACGTAATTTAACGTATCGGTTTTTAACTTTATTAAGCGATTTAGGTCGTATATAATTAATAGTGGTTAATTCGTAATAGCTTCCTTAATTTGTTAAAAAGTTTTCTTTTTTCAAGTATTTATTAAAACTTCTTTTGTTTTCGTATAAGTTTATTTAAAGATATAATTATTTGGTTAAAATTTCTAATAAATATTCGACAATAATTAATAAATCCAAAAAAAACTTGTATTTCCTTAATAATAATAAGCGTTATTTATTTTTATATTATACCAATTTTTTTAAAGTGTATTTTAATATGTCCAGAAATAATAATATAATTTAGGTATTTAACTTTTTGTATATGGAATTAACTTTTCTTTACGTTAATTAATAAATTGGCGTTTTAAAATAATTATAATATTTTATAAATATATTTTTCGTATTATTTCTTAGTTTCTAAGAAAATGAGGATATCGTTAAAGTAATATATTATAAAAATATCGAAATGTTTTTTTAAGACGTAATTAATTATGCGTTAAAAAGTAATAAGTACGTTAATAAGTTTTATAAAAGTAACGAAATATTCGTAAAAGTTATATTTAATCTGAAATGTTAAATTTTTTTTTGTATTTTCTTTTTAACTGGAATTAGATTATATCTGTTTTTAAGGTTAAAAATAGTAAATTATTATGTTTTATAAAATTAATCTTTTATTTTATTAATAAGGGGTAGTAGTATTTAGTTTTTAATAATGATATTATTAAACTGTCGGTAATTTACGATTAGACGTAAGTTTTTATTTTTTTTAAATACGAAAAATATAAGGTATGTAGCTAATAATTTGGATAATCGAATTTATTTTTTTAAGTCGATCTTTTAAGTATTTTCGGAATATGTGTAATTTTGTTTCGTTAAGGTTGTAAATAGAGTAAAATTTAGTCGATGTTTCTTTTTTTAGGCTAATTTTATAATTTTATTTATTATGCTTGGGTAATTTCGTTTCGCGCTTTTTTCGAAATAAACGTTCGTATTAGTAATATTATGGTAGTACGTTAATTAATCTTTTTAATCTTTCGGGTTATTATTGTAAATTGTTATTTATTTATTATAACTTTATTTTTATAGTAATAATAATATGTTGTATTTGTTTGTAATGTTTATTTTCTTTTTTATATTGCGCTTTTTTTGGTGGTAAGGTTTTTATCGTACTTTTATGCCGGCATTTATCGTTATTTTTAATCAAGTATTAAGATTTCCGTTATTTCTCTTTAGATTTGTTATTAGGTTGTAAAATAAATTTTACCTAGTTAATTACTTAATCGATTAAAAGGTTATATTAATATAATTATGCTGTTTTTAAATTTATGTCGTAATTTTTTAGCGGTATAAAATCGAAGTTAATTGTTATATATATTGTTAAAACAAAAGTATTAAAGTAATTAATTTCGCGTATAATTTTCCTATTATGGTAAAAGAAAAATTAACTTTCGGCAGTGTTCGCAATATAAGGGTTTTTCTTTTATTTTTATAGTAATTTAAGTCGGTTAATTACCTTAAATATAATATAGTTACTTTTTAAAGTTTCGTTATTTATTATAACGGTATATTAATATATTCCAATTTGTATTTTTATAATAATGGAATGTTCGTTATTTCTTATTACTGTTAAAGCATTTTTTAAACGTTTTTATTAATTTTTTGGGGTTTTACCAGCTTATGGCTTTTTATAGGTGGCTTTTTTCGTTTGGGTACTACTTAAGTTAGCGTATTTATTTGCTTAAATTAACCGTTCGATTTCGTAACTGTAAAATAATATGTCGTTATTATTCGGTTTATATTTTTAACTAATAAATACGCGTTTCGTATTTGTTTTTTTTATGTTGAAATTAAATTATTCGGCTTTTTTATAATTCGATAATTCTTTTTAGTCGGAGTATTTTTTTTACTTATTATTGTATTTTTCGATTTTATTAGGTAAATTGTTTTTCCATAACGTAAACCGCATTTTATATAAAAATGTTTTTATTATTTTCTTATAGATTTTTAATAAGTTGGGCCAATTTTGCTAGGATTTTTTTTATTAAGGTCCGTAATAATAGTTAATTTAAAATAAAAATTGGCGACTTGCTATCGAATAGTTAAATTAAGTTCTTTTAACGTTATTTCATTTTTTAAATCGTATGTATATTATTTGTAATGGCAAAAAGGGTTTCGTTATAAGTATTATTTTCCTAAAGGCCAACTTTATAAAGATGTTTTTTAATTAATATTTTTTGGGGGTAAATGGTATAAAAATGTTAATATTATTATTTATTACATTTATTTTTTCTTATCTTATTAAGAAAGTTAAATATTTTTCTGCTTATCCGTATAATACGTTTGTAAATAAATCGGTTTTATTTTTTATAATTAAGATATTATTATCTTCGGTAAAAAAATATATGTTTTCTTTTATGGATATTTGGGAAACCGGGATAAATATTTTCCGTCCACCTTTGATATTTTTTTAATTATTCCTTTATTATCCAGAATAGTTATTACTAGTACCTTTTTTGCTATATTTGCGAGATTGGTAGTTCTATATATTATTATACTCCAGCTTGAAAAACTTTTTAGCTTTTTTCTGTTTTTGGCGTATATCTTAATGGGAAAGTTTAACTAGATTTTATTTTTTTCGTATCATGGCGAAAGTTTTTCCTTTTTTATTACTTAATAATTATCTTATAAGTACTGGAATTTATAACTTATTTTGTCGAGGTTTTTTAAGTAACCTACATTTGGGGGCTTTATGGCCCACCTTATTATAATTCCAGTATTTAACTTATTAAAAGTTCCGTAACTAGATGGCTCCAAGTTCCATGGGTCCTAGCTCCGTCCCCAACGAGGTATTACCCTTTTTAATGGTATTAATATTAGCCGTATGTCGGGATTTTTTATTGCTCCAAATTTAAGCTCCCGGGGTAATACGTTTTTGTCGTTTTTATCGTCGTTTAAATTATCGGTTATCGATTTTAATAATTTTTCTTATATATATAAATTTTTTCTATGCGGATTATTTTATTTTTAACGTTAATTTTAAGTTTTTTATAAAAGATATCAACTAGGGCATTTTCTTTTTCATTTCCTTATCCGGTTTTAACAATCAAAATCTTAAAATTAATAGCATATTTAAATCCGAGTTTGTTTTATTTAGGATTAAGGATTTTCTGGGCCGAAAACTTTTTTTTTTAAATTACTAAAGTTGGAGAAAAGTTTATTTTCGAAGTTCGTATATAAAAAAACATTTTATTAGTTAAGTCTTTCCGTTTATTTTTAATATTTCCTAAATAATTACGGGTAATAAGTTTAAATTAATTAGCTGTATTTTCGGTAAAATATATTCCCATAATAAGAATAAACTCGGGAATATCGTTAAAACTTAAAAACCGTAAGTAAATGCGTATTTACGTAAAAAGCGTTTATAAAATATTATTATTATTATAAGGCTCCGGTTTTTTAAATTTTATTCGAAAAATTACAATAAATATCGCGAAAATTATTTTAATTTATTCGTTAACCCGTTAATTCTTTTTTTTCTAGTTCCCGAATGCAAACCTAAAATTATTACGAAATGGGTTCCGAATTATTAATTAACATTTTAATAGTATTAAATATTGCTTAAAGTTTAACGATATTATTAAATAAAAATTTATAACGTATAACGGCTTAATAAATTGATTAATTATTAAACCTAAATCGACGGGTTTATATTGACAAAATATTATAAGAAATTAAATAATAAGGTAACGGATAACCTAATTACGTTTCGTAATACCAAAAATGCCTTAAGTAACGAAATTATATTATAAATTATTATTATTTAATTAAGGAATTACGGACGTATATATTTTTCTTTTATTCCGTTATAATCTGATAAAGTAATTCGGATTTTTTTGTTTAAGTATATACTAATCCGTTGTGATCTGACGGAGCAGTTCGGATCCTTCTGTTTAAGTGCATACGTATTCCCGTAACTGATTTACTTAAATCCTGTTTCGGTCCTAGTACGACCGTTTCTGCGATTTTTTACTAGTGGAACCGTAATAAAAAAGTAATTACAAATTAACTAGTACTAATTATATACGACCTAAATCGTCTAGTTAAGTTAAAAACAGATACGTTAAATTATACTTTAAACGCAATAACCGGATAAGGAAATAATTAAAATATATATTACACCTTATTATTATTATTATTATTATTATTATTATTATTACTTTTTTTTTCTTTTTTTTACAAATTACAAAAACTTAAATTACGCTATACCATTTTTAACAAAACATTTCTAACTATTATTAAAACATTTCGCGAATTTAAACATTTTCTTAAAAGTAAGTAACATTAAATTAAAATTTATACGGATTATAAAAATCTTACCCGGTTTATTATGACTAAAAGACTTATAACACGATAACTTCGTTATACGAAAAAGTTAACGGAATATAACTTTATCGTTATCCATAAAAAAACTTAAAAAATGGTAAAACTAACGCTTTTAATAAATAACTAATTTTTTAAAAAAAAAGACGGTTAAAATTAACTATACAGTTTTTGATACTATTATCGAAAAAGACCTACGCCCGCAACAAGTTACAATAATACGAATAATACCATAAAACGTATACTAAAAAATTACAACATATAATAAATAATCTACTTAAGAAAATAAACAAATTATAAATCCTAAAAGAATAAAAGGAAAACTTAATACGAAACATATATAAACATCTATTATACGAATACCTAAAAATCCACAAAACTATGAAACGTTTTTAACGTATATACGACTTCCTTAAAATGAAAAATATAGTACAAAAAATTAAATAGTAATACGATATCTACGTTAAAACGAAAATACGCCGATATTAAACCTTATAGAAAATTATAACTTTTATTAGTTATAAAACGACCGTAAAAATCTATTACGATAAACTTTATTACCAAACTTTCCTTATTAAAAAACCTAATAATAAGCGTATATTACGATAATATTTTTATAATCATTAACCGATTTACAAAATTTTCTTATTTTTTACCGTATAATGAAAATACTAATATTAAATAAATAACATATATTTTTTTCAAGAATATTTCTGACATATATGGATTACCACATAAAATCATTTCGAATAAAAATATTGCGTTTACATTTAAGTTTTAATAAAATATAATAATATAAATCGGCTTAAACTACAAATTATTAAATACTTTTTAACCCTAAACTGATAAACAAATTAAACGACAAAATTAAACTTTTAAAACATATTTACGATATTACATTAATTACTAATTACTTAAATAATCTACAATACTAGTTACTATAAAAATATCAAAATAACCCCGTTCATAGCAAATTTCGGCTTCATATCAAAACCTTACAAAAAAGTACAAAAAAACCACTTAATATTAAAGCCATCCTAACGATAAATAACTTAAATAATTATACCAAAAAATAAAAACAAAACTTGAATTCAAACGAAATTAAATAAAAAATATTATAACTAAAAAGGTTAAAAAAATAAATTTTTTCAGAAAGAAAAATAATTTATTTAATTACTAAAAACATTTAAACGAAACGATTAAATCGGAAACTTAATTTCAAATATATCGGCCCGTACAAAATCGTTAAAAAATTTCATAACATAATTATTAATTAAACTTATTACTCAAAATTAAACTCCATCCGGTTTTTTACGTATTACCACTCAAATTAACTGCAAACTTTATCAAGGTATATACTAAACAAAACGAAATAAAAATAGAAAATAAACAAAAATGCAAACCAAAAAAAATATTATATATTCGAAAGGTTAACGGACTTACGCAGTATTTAATCAAATAAGAAAATTACTCAAAGTTCGAAAATATCTTAAAACCCGCTAAAAGTCTTATCGGCGCCTAATGTTTACTAAAAAACTTCCACTAATAACGACACTACGCAAAAAGACAATCTCAATCAAAATTAGGAAAAAATCTTGCGGGAAAAAACTAATCCGAATTAAGAATAAGCAAGGAAACCTTAAAACGTTACTTTTCCGCCTTTAACTTTTCAGCTTTCTCCTGCTTTTCCAACTTATTCAAAAATTAAAACCTTCGATTAACCATACTAACTCCTTTTTTACGAAAAAACTTTTGTTATATATAAAAACAATCTAAACGGGACAAAGTTTCGTTTAAACGATACGAAATAATTTCCAGCTTTTCGCGAATATCGCGTAATTATTAACGAACAAATAATTCCTTCGACTTCAAACATTTTATTTCTTTATTAATATTATTTAAGGAAAATAAAAAAACGCCGGAACCGTCATATTACCGTTGTTTAAAAATGCAATTATTATAACGAGATACGTTTTCGGACATAATACATTTATCGCCGGCGCGGAAATAAGAAATACAAAGCATAACTTGAAAACTAAAGTTAATAACAAATCGAGCAAACGCCTCCTTTTTTTCTTTCTAATCGCGTTCCGATACCACTTTTTTCTTTTAAACGCAATATTTACGAAATTTACGCATACGGCCAGATATGCCAAATAAAAATTACTTACCGAAAAACAAGAATTTTCAGGGCGAAAATTTAAAAAGAAATCGTATCATAAATTAACTAATGTAAAACTTGGAAACGGTTACGCTAGAACCGAAACAAAACTCAAAGAAGTTAGTTACGAAAATATATATGCATTTAAGCAAAAAAATCCGAACTACTTTACCGGACCACAATAAATCAAATTACATCTAAATGAAAAAATCTAAACTACTCCGTCGGATTATAATAAATTAAGGAAAAAATATATACATTGGTTCAAATATATAAGTAAGTAATAATAACTTACAATATAACTTCGTTATCTAAAACACTTTGAATATTACGAAACGTAACTAAGTTACCGATTGCTTCGTTACTTAGTTTCTTATAATACTCTGCTAACATAAACCCGTCGACTTAAGTTTAATAGTTGATTAATTAGCCTATCCGTCACATCAAGACACCAGCCCACAGATCAAGTACAACACATTTGCCGAAATTTTTTAAGTTTAATAATCGTATCATTTAAAATAGCAGAAAGGGTTTCCTTATGGGTATTATCTCCCTTTGAGCCCACTATACGCGGCTATTTTTCGATTTATAATTTTTTAAGAACCGATAGTATAAAAATATCGGTACTATTTTTTATCGTTTTTATTCTTTCCTTTTTAATTAAAAAATCGAATCTCTTTTTAACTATACGTATAATACGTTAATAAATAAAACGCTTTTATTCCCTATGGTCGAGGTATTATTAATGTAGATAGTAAAAAACATACGTTCGTTCATATTAACCCGGAATCCCGGGGCAAATTACTTTTATCTATCTTTACTATTTTTATAACCATTTTTTGATTATTTTAGCCGTTCGTCATTAGGTTTATATTTGTTATTTTTATAAGAATAGTTTTCCCCTTATAAGTTCCTCCTCCGGCGATTTCTGTTATCGTTTACAATGTTATTATATTCCGGTTTAGGATAACTCTTTAGCTTTTCTCTAAGCGTTTTAAAATTTTGTATGCGAAGGTTTTGAAGGGCTCCCTTTTTGTCATATTATAGCGAGGGTTTTCCCCTATTGATTATTCTGCGGTTGCTCTGTAAGTATTAGGGTTTATTGTTAGCTTTGTTATTATTTTCTAAGCGATTATATTAAAGGTACTTTATAGGCCATTTTGTTACAATTTCAACATTTAACACGGCGCATATTTTGCTACTAAAGGGTTCAAATTTTCTTAAATTCGGGGTCCGTTCTATAAAATCTATTTTTTTTAAAGGTATTAATATTTACCAAGTATTAAGGTTTGTTATTACTGCTTCGAATACCTATTCCTAAGATAAATCGTCCCTATCGTTTTTAACGTTTTTTAAATTATCAGTTATTAATTTTAATAACTTTTACAATGTACCGGTTTAAGGTTATAAATCGTTTAATCCGGACCATCTTATCCTTAATGAGATTTGTAAAACCTTTATAAAATATATTGATTAAAGCTTTTTCCCTTTTATCTCCCTATCCGGCTTTAATAATTACAATCTTAAAGGTAATAACGTGTTTAAACGCAGATTTCTTTTATTTTAAATCAAAACTTTTTTAAGCCGTAAATCGTTTTTTATCCGAACTGCTAAAGTTAAAACGAAGCTTATCCTTAAAATTATTATATAGCGAAAAGATTTCGTTAAATAATGTCTTTCGGTTTGCCTTAACTTTTTTTAGTAATTTTTCATAATATGTTTAAATTAATAAGTAATATCCTTGATAAGATATGTTTTGATAGTAAGGATCTAATCCAGAACGTTATCGATATTTAAAAAGTGTAAATAAATACGTATTTATATAAGAAAAATTCACGAGTTCTTTTTCTTATTATAAAGCTCCGGCTTTTTAGGCTTTATTTTTGCAACAGCGGTTATTACGAGCGAAATACTTTTTACCTTAATAACAAATCGTTAAAGCTCCACTTTAAGTTATTAAATACGAGTACGGCATTATTAAATAAAGATTTATAACATATAACGGCTAAGTTAATTTAATTAATTATTAAACTTAAACGTATGGGTTTATGTTAATAAAAGTATCGTATCGTTTAAGTGATAAATAAATAAAGTAACTTAATTACGTTTCGTAATACCAAAAACGTTTTAAGTAATATAATTATATTACAAGCAGTCGCTTTTTAATTATGGAATTTGACGAACGTAAATATCCTTTCGTAACTTCTTATGCTCCCCCCGGAATTACTCGAAGCTATACCCTTTAACTATATATGCTTTTTCGCGCTCCCTCGGAGCCACTTGGAGCTATACCGTTTAACTATATGCGCTCCTTTACGCTCCCTTAGAACCACTTAGAACGCTTCACGTGATCCGACCCACTTGAGCCCTATTTCGGTCCGCCTAGAGACCGTTTCCTAAGTCTTTACTGGCTGGGTCGTAACATTTAAGTATTTAACGAATTCTTACTTCCAAATTATAACGTTAGCGCTTTAGTTCTAATTAGGTATAATATAATTTATCTAGTAATTTCATGATATACGTTATTAGGGTTTAGGTTAAATCGGGCGAATCGTGATATAAAAAAAAATATATTTACTTACGTATAAATTATTACGTACAAAATAAAACCGATTGTTTTGAGTATTTATTAGTAAAACTTTAATAGGTTAAACCAAGATTTGATAATAATTTTACGTTAGTTATAAGCGTTTTTAAAAGCTTATTTAAACTTTCTTTAAACATTAAGTTAACTACTTTATTTATAAAGTTAAATTAAAATAATTAACTTTTCTTTATTAAGTTTATTTTAATTATTTGGATGTTAAGAAATTATTATAAATGCTTACCTTCTGTAAGGGTACCGTTTCCGTATTTATTAAATTAATTAATCGACGAAGTTTTAATTTTTTTTTCGCAATACGTTATAATAATATCGTATATAAAAAAATAATAAATAAAAATACTTTATAACCCATAAAAAAATTAGGTTCGTACGGACCGAGGCTAAATTTTAACTTTTTAAACGTTTTAAAAAAAAATTTTATTATTGCAAAAGTAATTTTTTAATCTATAAAATACCTCCCTAATTAAGAAAATTTTACAACGTTATAAGTACGCTTAAGGCGGGACGGCTAAGGCTTATTTAACTTACTGTTATATTTATATTCTCTACCTAATTAGATTATTTTACCTTATTTGTTATAAATGGCGTAAATACAAAACTGGTCGAAAGGGGGTTTCGCATATTACAGACCATATTACGCTAATGAAAAAAATAAGTCGTGGCCCTTATATCCGTGCAATATCCCCATTGCTTATTTCTCTCTGCCCCATGTCCCTCTGCCTGGCAGCTTTTGGGAGGCCAGAAATGTTTCTTGCAGTAAGGAGTTCCGTCGGTGACGACGTTGTTACATCCCTTGGTACCGCAACTAAGGTCTAGCGTCCGGTTTGCGGCGAGACCTTCCCATCCAGTGGTATACTCACGCTGCTCGCAATAATCTCACACGAAACCATTCCAATGGGCCTCGCAGCGGCGCTGACAGCCAATAACCTTGCAGGACCTGTGCTAGGCGCGATGTTCGTCACGTACACTTTGGGCTTGACATCCGGGGACGGCGTAGTTATGCTGGTAGCAGAACGAGTTATACTCCAAGGGCGCATAGAGGCACTCTGCCGCCGCACATATAGGGCGTTCTTTGCAAACACCCAAGCCCTCCAGCATCTTGCCGCCACAGCCGTCAACTTGACACTGATCTATAGTTGCGCACGGGGATTAGCATCTAACCATGCTCCGGATCAGGGTTCCTCACGTTCATGGAAGAACAGGGGAATGTTTTTATGGGTTGCCCTCACGGCATTGCTTGCCACAAACACCGCACTCTATGTCTACGATCAATATTAGTAGGTCCTGTCATCCTCGGCCGAACGACTTACGGGAGCTGCACAATATATATCTCGAGTGCTTCATGCAGGGGCAAATCGTAGAGCTCGGCAGTAAAGCTCCGCAGGTGTCGACGATGGTTAGTCTAAACCGACGCTGGTTACCTAGTGGGGTCGCAATGCTTACGATTACGGCAGAAGTCAGAATAACTCCTCTCACCTCTTCCATTCGCTACGTTTGGTTTGTAGCAGGGTCTCTCTGGGCAGCCCTCCACTTTGCATCTCGTTTCTGACTTTTCCGAAGTACCCTTGGCAGCCTTGGTCGAACGATGCATCGCGGAGGGCTGAAGGTGGTGTAGTCGGGAAAGAAATTATGCCGCCTTCGATGTCCGACACTACAGAGAAGGGCCTTGAGAAGACCCGGGGTAGACTTCTGGCATTAATTTATATTCGACATTTTCTGGCCGTTGAACCACCCAAACCGGGATATGCATGACTGTATGTGCAACGTCAATTCTGCAGACATTCTTTCCGTGAATCACAGCGTCTATAGGTGCCGCTCCGGACGACCTCTACCGAGAGGAATTAGTAATCAGCGCCTCTCCGCGATGGGTTCGAGCTATGCCGGCGCGATGAACCTGTGATTCACTGGTTTTATGGACACGACTCTCCGCTGGTGTCTAAGTCAGTGCCATTCAAAGTGTCGTAAGTTCCTGGCTTTCCGTTTCCGTAATCGTCTTCAACGATTACAGCTGCTGTGTGGCATTATCTTGTTATTCACTTCGTTAACACGTGGAGGCAAACATTCGGTTGCACTATCTCGTTCTGTACAATCTGGCCCCCTTTTGTGGAGGCAATTCTCTAGTGCCAAACCGGCAACCGCGCATGCACTGTGCTACCGCTAGGGAAAGACATCGCATGTAGACCTCAATTCTTCGTACCTCAGAAATCCGTTAGCATCAAATCTGCTCATGTACTGCACACGCGTGATTCGTGATTCATTTAGCAGAAGAAGAGTCTTTGTTGAAAGTTCCCGCTCGCACAGACGCAATATCCATCCTCATGTGCTTGCCGTGAGCTGACAAAGTACGGCCTACACAATGACCTACAAATCGCCTAGAAGTTTTAGGCAAGGTAGACAGCCGCCAATAGATGGCCTTCCTCTTTGTTAGCCGCATACGCATCAGCCTCGTGCCCCTTGTTCTGGTGGACCCCTGTCGTGGGACGACTTCCCACCAGATTCTGCTGCATTATATTCTGGGGAAGCCTTGCATGCATGCTACTATGCCAATTATCATACGATATATCCCAAGCAGATTTTTGCGGGAATTTCCTTTCGGTGCCTGTATAAATGGCACCGTCCGACTTCATATTCATCCGTTGCCCGCCACATATGCCTCCGGATTCAGGAAACGTTCCGGCACCCACATGACCGCGGATGCGCTTGCGCGACATTCATATGTGGATTGATGGCGTACTGTGGAGTATTCTTCTAATCCACCAGAGGATTACACCTACATGGCTTGCGCGATATTTCGCTATCCATGTCTCTGCGCGAAATTCCATGTTAAAGCAACTGATCTGCTTCAGCGGGATACAGCATGCCAGAATCAAGGGCTTCTGCTTACGGTCAGTCTATTTTTACGTTGTACAGCAACATCAGACCCAAGGATTGGCACGAGATCCCTCCGAGTCGAGGTGCGCAAGATGGTGAAGACGCACAGATCCTGGCATTGACAGCTTGGGGAAGTCGCCGGGAACTCATTCCCTTACAATTGGCAAGTGTTACTCCCTGGTGCAAACGACATCTGGCTCCAGACTCGTCATGAGCTGCATCGGTTTTCAAGGGACCAAATGCGCCATGAAAGCAGTTCTCTGTTACAACCCCTTCAAGACCCGTCCAAGCCTGCCTAAAAAAAAAACCAGCCTCCAATATATCATGTCCTTATTCAAGTATAAACAGTCGATGGTGACGACTCTGTGCACTCCGTGGGGCCGCATGCATGAGCCGAAAACGTTCCGTCATACGGCCCACAGCTGCTCCCCCGGGCCGCGATCTTCTGGGAACAGCGGGGACGCAGGGGGCCGCTCCCCCACAATTGGACCTTTCTAGACTCCACCAATGACGTAGAGAGGAATGATTGGGATGACGTCAGGGCCAACATCTCCCGACTTCCTGGGAGTTCAAATAGCTTTCCATAACCGTCATACTATTAGAAGCAGTTGAGCATTCTTCAAACTCAGAACCACTGGAACAGCGACTCTACCACCGCAGACACCTACCAAACTACAACACACCTACCACGCATCTTCCAAAGAGCCACACATACACAGCCAACATGCCTCGTGACGGAAGCGGACGCGCCCACAACGCTCAGGACCTCGGTCACGAGACCGACCACAACATCGTCCACGGTGCCACCGGCAACGCTCCTCAGGTGAGTACCTCTACGGAACTATCTGAATACTTAGATGGCCGCTAACAGAAGATGATTAGGACTCCCACGTTGCACGAGCAGACAAGACCGCCCCCATGCCGGAGCCGGAGCACGGAGCTGGCATCCAGGGCATGAACGCGAGCGGCGGCCAGAGCCAAGGCCTAGCACAAGGACCCGACGCGGGTCAGGGTGGACGAGGAAGCAAGAACTAATGTTTTATGACTCATAATGACGGCGTTGGTTCATGGGATTGATTGCTGCGATTGACGGAAATCGAGCACTTGTATAAAATCACAAACAGAATAATGGAAAGAATTGGAATGGGCGAACAAGATTTCAAAGCCCTGAAGGATCTTACATGTGTAACGTGCGTTTGCTTGCTCTTTCTGGTTTGCTTGTATCGCAAAATTAGACCAGGCGTAAACGGCGTTTTACTACACTGTTCCAGACGGCTTGGTATGGAAGTTGATCGAATCGCGAAGTGAAGGGTAGCCGTCAAATCCTGCATTGACGCTATAGGGCTAGATTATGTGGAGATCTCTCGTGTACGGCTCCGTCACGCGGGTAGTATAACTGAGCTGCAATAGCTCACCTCATGGTGCTCCGAGGAGGGCCGGCAATCTATGGCTATGAAGGTAGCATTGCTTTCCGGCATGAGCATGTACACATTTCCCGGCGAGTCTCCCGCGAACCATTGGCGTTCCTACCGCTCTGGCCTAGACTCTTGACATTGTCCGACGCCCGTTTGTTCGCCCTGGGATCGCTGTTCGAGTTGGCTCTAGGTACTTCTTGTCGATGAGATAGAGATAGTTTCGTCGCCAGGCCCCAGTAATACAAGACCTAGTCGCTTCAGTTTACGTTACTAGCACAAACCCCTCATTAAGCGGCGCTCTTACGCCGCCGTATTGGTCGAATTTAACGCCATAAAAGTCTTCCTGCTTGAACCACAGAGGATAATCTCTCCGGCCGGAGTAAAAAGGCAGGTCCTGATAACTGGGCACCGCCTTGAAGACTCGAAGCGTACTCGGGTGCTGATCTGGCTGGCTCCAGTCCTCCCCCGTCGCGGCCAGGTTCATCGCGACCAGCTTGGGTCGGCGCACGCCGTGCTGACCCGCCCGGAAGTTGGCCATCGGGCGGCCCTTGCCGAGGACAGAGGGCGCCGTCCGGCGTCTCGTATAGGGCCTGTACGCTGACGAAGTGGCCGCTAAGTCTGCACCTGAAAGCGACGCCGTTGGACTCAGCGTAAACGCCCCCTGGTGGGTGTTCAGCTCGAGGCTCGGATAGGGTGCCTTAACCATCCCGTTGATGACCTCGCCAAGCGAGCGGGGGCACGTGCCGCGGATGTACCACGTAAAGACGCGCCACGAGCCCGATAGGCCATTAGTCGTAGAAGTAGTGGTACTCCTCGACAGGCTGTCTGTACGGTGCACTTGTGGAAGCGGATGTTGCGGGTCCCCGCTGTGCCGAAGGTTCTGTCCTGGTTGAGGGGAAGCCGGGCTAGCATAGCACCCCATATAGTATGTAGAGAACTAGCAAGCAAAATAAGACTCCACCATCGTAACGTTACGCCAAAGACATAAAGCGACAATGCATGGATAACTTCATCGTCTTATATGTATAATGCCGGACGGCCGTTGCACCTACCTCAGACCCACACAACAGTCTTACGTTAAAATAGAGTTACTACTTCCCGATCCCCAGAGTGCAGCCTGGATAACCAATCGGACTTAAGCAAGCCTACCCTGTCGCACGCCTTGAGTAAAGGTTTGGCATCTTGGTGGAGCAATCGAATAACGCGAATTCGGTATATCCTATATATATATATAGAATTTCACAGCATTTGGACAGAGCCAGCATCGACAGGAGTAGTGACAGTTGGTGGGAAGCTCACATTAATATTCCATTGGTTAAAAGCCTTTCCGTCAGCATCCTAGCGGATGCCGCGGAAGACACCTAACAAAACCTTGGTGGGCTTCCTACGTCCGGAGCTATGGGAATAAACATAGGATAAAACCGTGGAAGCCAGGTAGTCGAAAGATGGGAGGTAATTGAAAAGCATCCGATTTCTGCCATATGGTCCATTGTAGTGGCCGGTAACCCACTTTTCACCCATACTCGCCCCCTTTCCCCCTTAGGTTACGCTACTCCCTAGCGCATTATATGCTTCCGCCTTAGTATATCCGGGATGCTAAACATAATAAGCCAGACTAGCTTGTCAAATATAGGTTGAATACCCGTTGGATTCCGTACTAAGTTACCAGCCTCTAGCTAGGGAGGACTACACATCTATATATACACAAGTGATGTGGGGCGTTATACCCCTTTACTCTAACATAGCTTTCAGGTGTATATGCAGGGCTACAATGCCAGTGCCTGCTGGAAACACATGTACAATGTGACGGCTCACTTATGATATAGACATCTACATAGTTTACTAGACACCGCCTCGCCAGAAACGCTGTTAATCAATGCCTCATATGTAAAATCGCTGTTAAGCGAACATCAGCCAAAAGTGCTAGGATACATAAGTAGAACGGGGTCTTGAATGACCATGTTTGCTCTCCTGTACCTGTCAAATCCACCCCGGTAATCCCCATCGCCAGAACTCCGAAGATGTTGACTCCATCAATATCAATGCATCTAAGACTTCATCCTCTTAGCTCTAGCCTCCATGACCGAAATAGCATCTTCCGGAATGCCAATGCTCTTAAGCAGTTTGCTGACCTGTTTCTCCTGGTCAATCGCGTCCTTGACCTCCTGAATAGTCCTCCCGAAAGTTTCCAGGTCGGCATCGAAAGCCCAGGCCAGGATTCCAGTGGCAACCTTGACCCAGGCAGCCGGGTAGTCCTCGTCGGAAAGGTCCCCGTCTCCCTGCCGAAACTCGATCGTGCGTTTATACTCAAGTCTGCGGTTCTCGGAAGCCCCCCCCTTCTGTCTCACGTCGTACACAGTTCTGCGCATGTCAACGCCCTTCAGCCACTGACCGAGCTCTATGGTGCTCTTAGCCTTCCAGAGGTACTGCACCTGGGTCTTGATCCTGCAGGGGTCATTCTCGAGATCGCAGGCTCGAAGCCAGGGCGCGCCGGCTCCTTCCGCGCGCGCCTCGACCTCCTCGCGGTCAATTTTGAGCCTGGCGAGCTTGGTGTCGGTGCTGGTCCTGAAGCAGGGCCATTGATCTCTTCGATGGACTGGGTGAACATTGTCGAGGATCCGCTCGCCACCCAGCAACAGGAGGCATGTGAATTTTTGCAGAGGCAGCAGTTCGATTCCCGCATTCCCGCGCCCGACATGCACGTGGAGGCCGCAGCTATCGTTGAAGAGGACGGTCTCTAGCTGGCAGATGGCTTTCACTGCCTTAGCAAGCTCCTCGTATCCCTTGGGCGTATTGGGGAGGACCGGCGATGCGACCTCCATCCCTGCATACTGCATGTCCCCAATCCTTTTCCTGACCGTGATGTCTCTCTTCACGACCCAGGTAGTGCATTCGAGCTCGGCGTTATCCCTCAGGGCTATGTAGAGCTCTTTTGTGACTTGGACGGGACTTAGACCGGCCTCCTCCAGACGGTTCTTGACAATATTTGCTACCTTGATGGTCTTGATTGTCGGAGATGTGGAAGGTATAGGTATCGATGAAATGTTGACCGCGTTGGCTTCTTCCGCTCTCAGGGACAGAAGTTTGTCGATGTCGACGAGGAACTCGAACTCGACGCCGAAGGTAATATCGGATTCAGCCATGCCTGCTTCGCTTCTTGTATTATATTAAATTACAAAAAATGGTGTTAACCAACTTGGTGGCAGTGCTGAGTACGGTGATCATCGAAACCAATTAGCTCTTGAGGGATTGTCCCTGGCAGAGGTTATATAGACGCGAGAACAGGAACATTATCCAGACATATAGTATTATTCCCTTCATTTTGGCTGATTTAGGAAGAAGACCGTGATTCAAGGCAGAGTGTTTGCCCACTCGACGTGGCAGCACGCTTCGCACTATAGGATTGCTATCTTCAGCTCATCCGACGTAAAACAAACCGTTATACATGAGGGGAGCGGATTCCCTTGGTTCACCATGCAAGATCCGGAAATATGATGAGCAGAACCTCATCCGTTCTGCGAACCAAACTATATCAATGATGAGCAGGACTTTCCTGGACACATCAGCGACACATTCATCATTCTCATTCCCGACACGCCTGTTATAGGCCAAACCAGTGCTCTATTAGTTTAACGACCTCGGAATTCTAACGAATCACAAAAATATTCAGCGATGCCGTCAGCCTATTGTAGTAGTTACACGCGGCAATATTCTCCTAAGAGCAAACATTGCATAGCTAACTATGTAACCAGGGACCTTGCGTCTGATTTACCATCTTATCTGCATATCGCCTACCAGAGGTATGGGGTCGAAAAATCATGCCTCTTTTGGCAACTCTATCCGCCCCATCTGGTGCTAGGTGCATATTCTGAACGCGCCTAGCTCCGACATTACAGGCTTCGATGAACAGACTCGGGCGTCACGAACGCTTCTTGCAGCACTCCAAGAGCTGCGCCTCGCCCTACGCTTTAAAGAGCCTCTAAATGCCCCATAGGTTTGCAGCAAACTTGTAGGTCTCTCTTGGAGGCTTGTGAATCGTTCCTAGCCTACCGTCGTCTTCCGTGAGCTTGGAATGGAGTCCTTTCAACACTTTTTGAATTCGAGTGCCTCGTTGATCTGCTCATGTGGAGGCGGCGTTGTATTGCGGCGCCGATCGGTTGTCCGATAGCAAAGCATAAGTCAATGCCGAACTATGCGGTGCCCTCTGAACGGATCCAGGAGTGTGTTAACCACTGCCACTTGATAACCCCTTTGTCCGGACTGGGATAGCTAAAGTCGCAAGGAAATCTCGTCTCTATTTCTCTGGCTTCTAGGTCAGCGACTGGCTAACTGGAGAAGGCGTTCATACGACTGGAGTGATGCAAGAGTTTGAGGGATGCCTGTCCGTCGGCCTGGAGATCCATGTGACCTGAATCTCCATAGAGGGGGCTAGGACGAGCCGCACTACCTCGATGCCTTCAATAGACTCACGCGCTGAAGGAAAGGAGTTGCCGGTTCGAACCTCTCTTGGTAAGAGCCCGTGGGCCCTATGACCACTGCCACACAATGGGCCCTTCTGCTGGGTCGAACAGTGTCACTGGGCGCTCCTGCCCTATGCTCTTTCTCTGCATGGGCGGGTATTGAGATCGATTTCTTCATTGTACCCCCATGGGCCCTTAGAAGGTAATTAAGATCATCGGATATAGGAACTGTGAGTCCGCCATTGACTCACGTATATGCTCACTTGAGAGGACCGCAAATGTCGAATTAGGTTCAAGGATGCAACCATGGTCACAGGGCGACTAGCTCCGGACACAACATAACAAGAAGTTGCTCCCCATTCTGGTCAAACGAAAGGGGGCCTCAATCGGCTATAACGCTTTTTATATGCAACATTCTTTCAATTTTAACATCAAGCTGGTTTAACCATGAGGTAGCACGAAGGCCAGTGAACCACGTGAAAGAAGGATAGTATCCAAGACAAAGCAGCCCGAAAGTCGTGAAAGAACAGAACGCAGCATTGTTTAGCAGCCCCAAAACAAATACTGAAAGCCAGCTGTTTTGCTTATCAGCTCATAGACTCGGCTACATTCTGGAACAATGTCATTCACTGGGGATTTTGCATCCGCTGATAAATGCAGTGGCAATTCCAACATTTTCAAAGACAGCCAAGCCAGAACCACGCGCAGTTAGATCCAGCCTCTGTAAGCGCTGAAGAAACTACAAGGGTTTCCATAGTCGCTACATCATACCTCACACAGTTCGATCAACCCCAGCATGGCTCCGATAACTTTGGACAGTCTATACAAGAAGGCTCGGGAGGCCCAAATGCTCAAAGCCAGAGCCAAGCCCCAGCCCGTCGCCAAATCCACACCCAGCATTGTTGGTGAGCAGCGGGCCTACCCCAGCATGCAGGTTTCCCCAACACCCGCAGACCCCAAACCAGTCGCCATCAAGCGGAAGCAGACCTTCCCCAAGGTTCCCATCACGCGACCCATACTCCGAAGGGAAGTCACCACACAGACCGCGAGCACGGGGCCTGAGCGGATCCCTTCCAAGCTTCCCGTTATGTCACCGAAGCCCCTAACAGACGAGACCACGACACAAACCCCGGAAACCGTCAGCGCTGGCCCAAAGACGATGATGCAGGATCTTCTGCACGGCTCCGAGCCCGACGCAATCCCCACCAATGTCTCCCCGCTGGCCTATTCGCCGACCCAGCCCTTAACAGTAGACGCCGCAACACAGACGCCGAAGCCCATTACGGGCTCCTACCGGGCCCTGTCCTCGACCAAGCGCCAAGGCGGAGCTGCCGCCGCGCAGACACCGGCCGCCGTCGCCGCCGACCTCATGCCGGTGCTGCCGAACCTCTTACAAGGCTCTGAGCCCGACATGATCCCTATCGCCGTTCTCCCGCCGGCCCTAACGCCGGCCCTGGAGGAGCGACCCACGTGCACGGCCATAGCGCAGTACCACTCCTGCGGGTGTCGGGCCGGCGGAACGCCCATGTTCTTTTGCACAGACCAGTACTGTAAGCACCCGCAGCCGGCCCTCGTAGCTATTGCCCGGCTGCCCTTCAGCTGCACGACAAGGTACTCGGGCAACGCGAGGCCGGGGATGGGGCGCGGCCACGAGTGCCGCGCCGCTGACCCCAATAGCGTGTTTTTCACGAGAGAGGCGGATACGGCGGAAGCGTTTTACGCAGACGAGCTCCTCGTTTTGAGGGGTGGTGCTGTCCGGCTTCGCGATCTGCCGTCCATGTTGCCCTGTCAAAAATTTTGGAGGTGGGCTTATGAGGTGAGGCATCGTTACGAGAACGAAAAGTCGCGGAAGGGCGACCCTATCGCTTGTGGCACTATGGCTCCTCCCCCTGCCCGTACCGTGCCGAATGCGAGAGGTGAGACTATCAGAGCGATGCCGCAGAAGGGCCAGAAACTCCAAGGGCAGTCTGCGAAGCAGAAGCAACAACAGCAAAGTGGGGCCCAGCCCGACGAAAAGTCGGGAGAAAAGAAGCCTCTCCAGAAGAAACCCCGCCAAAGGAAGCCGCGATGTGCGGAGACGTAGAACTAGGATATACAGTCGAGCGGACTTGAGCTCAAACCTGAGCCTATGACGGCTTGAGACAGTGAAAACGCATTGACAGTGTCGGATTTCCAAGAGTGCTTGTGAGGAGCCCCCAAGACCTAAGTAGCAGAAAGCCATGATAATGAGGATGAATACAAGGATACGGAGTCTGGACTGCTGGACGGGCTCTAAATGGACTGCAACTATGATTACTACACGGTGAGGATAGAAATTGTGATGAACATAAAAATGGTATTTTGTTACGGAGTGGTCATGAGAAGCATGAATGGTAAGGCTCCGAAAGTACATGCGGGCTACCTTAAAAGTCTAATATTCCAAGCGCAGGTCAGGGTTTACTGAAAAATAAAAGGAACCTAAACACTGAAGTGCTGTAACTTATTGAATTGACTCTGCGCCTAGTGGGCAACCCAATAAGATCTGATTAATCAGAATATAGCTGCTCATGCAGCCTAGGAGAGATGTCACCTGGCGCCTCCCCCTTTTCCATGGCGTCCACCCACTTCTCGACCAGCATATAGGCAAACTCGTTATCACAGTTTTGCACTGCCGCCTCGAAATCCTTTTGATCTGCGGTCTGCCGATACGTCTGGAGCCAGCCGGGGGACAGCCACTTCATCTCATCGAAAAAAATCCTGCGACACGCGCTTATCTCATATTGCCTCCTGTCCCTGTAGAAAGAGGTGAGCACCGGGAGCTCAAAGGTCTCCTCATCCAGATACGAATACTCGTCTGGCGCAGTGTACGGCAGCTCGGTGTCGGCGGCGCCCTTCATCTGGAGGAAAGCGGGCAAGTGGCAGGCTTGGTGCAGCGGGAGACACGAAACACATTCCCAGTCAAGCACGCCCATGAGTACGCCGTCTTTAACCAATATGTTGTCGAGGGATAGGTTATCGTGCCAGAGCATTGTGGGCTCGGGTACCGGTGCGGATGGTCGTTCTTCATCTTCTCTTTGTTCATGAGTGGCATCGGGGCGGGGATGGTTGGGAAAGAATTTGTGACCCAGATTTCTAACCCGATTGATGAGTTCCAGCATACGAGCACCCTGCTGCCAAGCTCGCTTCTCGTCGTACCCTCTCCGCATGAACTGCATGGCTGTGGACAGATTCGAATAGGAAAACCGGAGGCGGGTTTCGTTCCACTCACGAGCGTTGTGAAAAGGCCCACGCGGGTACTCGAGGTATCCGCGCTCTCCCCAAAAGAAGGGCATCCATACCAACTCCCCTACCCGCGGCTCAGTGTTGTCAGACTCGGGTGCAGGTGGGTAAATATTGCCTATGCCTCCATTGAACTGCTTATTGAAAACCGCCGCCGTGTACTTTGCAATTTGCCAGATGAGGCGCTGAAGCGACCCGTCACTCATGCCGTCCCAACATTCAGCAAGCGGTTGTCCCCGCATCCGGTCCACCAAGCTCCATTCGAAACCTATTGGGTTGTCTCGCGAAGAATCGTAATATTTCACCTTAGGAACAGGCAGTTCGGTGTTGTGATGGGCCCAGGCCAGCGTAGCGACTTCGCTCTCAGTCTTGAGCTTCGGCCATATCGGTAGAGTGATTTTGAGGACGAAGTGACTTTCGTCGTAAGTGACAAGGTAGAACTTGTTATAGGGTCCGTCTCGCCAATGCTTGACATGGTATGTCTTATCCGGACCGATTCTCCCCTGGAGTGTCTGAATGATGGATTCGATTGTTGGCACGACTGTCCAAATAGGAGTTAGAGAAAAGGTGTCCCTTTCCCACCCAAGGCCGTGCTGGGGGTTTTCCTTGTACGTGCAGATGGTCACCGAGGAAGCTGTTGTCGCCAGAGTGGCTGTGTCTGAGCGGGTATCCTCCAGGTGGCCTGAGATTGCCTTGCTTGCCAGTAACTTATCCCGAGAATGGCTATCTTCAGAAAAGAGGTTGTCGAAGTCGATATCATCATATGTTTCCCCATCTCCGAATAAAGAGTCAGTATCATCCTCGAGCCCCTTGTCAGGCTCATTGTCACCGGCCATAATTGGGTTTAGCGGCAGGCCTGGTATCATCAAGGGTGGAACAGTGAATACGGGGCGTTGAGACACTATGATAGTGCGTTTCAAAACCTGAGGGAGATATTAGATAAGGAATATGGTAATCAGGGCTTGAAAATGTCAGGGTGGAGGGCGCTTTTATTCGTGCCAAAGTTCACACGTCGAAAAAGGGGGCGCTGTAGGCATCGACTGCTGTGGTCTTACCTCGGGGTCTGCCAAATAACTTTAAGTGTCATATATGAGTAGTTGATAGTCAGGTATGGTTAGACACTGTTGGGCGATCCGAACTGAGTAAAGAAGTCTGAACATACCACGTCGCCTGAGTCTGCGGAAGGGTGATTTCAAAGTTCGTGGTTGGTTTCCGCTTTTGTTGTTGCCGTGGCAGGCAGTAATAACACTCCATGAGATCAATAAGCGACGAGATCTTTATGGTTGACTTGTGATCCTCCTTCCAGTTGAGGACCTCTGAACTGTGCGCTGCAATCTTTATTGCGGAAAGAGATGAATATAGACAAGGCATTGCCTCTGTATGCAGCAGGCCGGAACACAGAACATACCAGAAGCAAGCGGGTATCTTTGAGGTATATGCCGGAAAGTTGCTACTGCCTGCGGCTTGAGCGGTAGCCTCATCTTCTAGGCTGCGTTGAATGAAACTCATTGTGTATGGACAGCTCTTGTTCGGTCTGGCAATAAGTCTGGCGAGCCATCATTGTCTTTCTTTTCCTCCAGATTTGTGACAGTAAAGCCAGCATGTGCTCGTTAACAGCGTTGCATTAAAGCTACTAAAGGCTTGAACTGGCAAGTATCAGGCGCTCTCCGGGGCCTTTCGATTCCGTTAGAGCTCAGTAAGGACAGGCATGAGTATAAGATTGTCACTTGTCGAAGACCAAAAGATTTAAACTACGGTTGCAGTTACACACCAGAAAACGCGCACGCTTGTTCTCATATATGCCTTGGGACGGAATATCACTGTAGGACATATAACAGGTGATATTTCCGTCTGTCAAGCTTTTAATAAAAGGTGATACTGCTCACAGGAGACATCCCCAGGTCACATCTAACACACCGGCAGTGATGGGCAGCCAGACTACAAGGCGTCGTGCTAGAACTTCCAGTCATTTCTCGTTGTGATAAGAAGCGCCCACTACAGCCTCAGAGGTGCGGCTGCTGGGGAAGCTGCAGTAACAGGCCAATTCTATATCTGTACTCCCTAGGTAGCATCCTTTTGGCCCACTATTTGCTGGCAGTGGTGCGAGCTGTTGGTAAGTCGACTTCCTTTCATGTCAGGGTTGGTAAGCTTATGTTCATGTTAGTAATGACCGGTCTTCCGTCATGGGCTCCTGGTAGTTCTATTGGAGCGAGACAGGCCCCACTAATTTCACACCGTGACGTATAGTCTCAAGGTTTGACTCCTGGCGCCTCTGGTAATTTCGAACTTTTCGTAGTTTTCGAAACTGGAAGCAATTTTCTGGCCGCAGGTGCAGCCGCGGTACCCATCATCGACGCTAACGTACGGGGGGGCGTCGCTGTGTTGCAACTGGCGCCGGTTTCGTTCTGGGCCTTTAGCGATGCCCTTTTTAGGGACCCCGAAGGCGTACTTTGACGTTAGTATAGTAAGCGAAACCTGCAGTTCGGCATACCGCCGTTTTGCTCGCTTTGCTGGCGAGATTACCGGTTTCAACGAGGATAAGGTTTATACCCGTTTCACAATTCCCGAGAAACCCGGTAAGGACAGAGTGTAAATGCCGGGGATAAAGTTACGAATAACCTTAAGGTTTTAGTTAAGATGGCGAAGTCGGTAAGCGCGTCTTCCTCCAACCATATTTGATAGTATCGTTGTTAGTGATATCTCGAGCATCTAAACCAAGGACCAGTGGGAAGAGTGGTTATAAAAAGAACATTGTGTAAGTAAGACAATACCCCGTCCTTTTTGAAACATTGCAAAGTCTAGGTAGGGTTAGGGAGAGTGACTGCGGTTAATGCTAGTGTAGACGTAATTAGACGGGATACGTCGGTGAGAATGGAAAGGGTGCGTCATTACTATGATATAAAATGGTATGCCATGACACGCTTATAAACAGCGTGTAACACCCTAGAGGGTGGACGGCAACGTCAAAGCTCTACCTCCACGATTGGTCCTTTGTAAACTCTTTTGCCCTGGACCGAATACCAGATGACCGCGAACAACGCTGTCGCACCAAATGTCAGTATGCTAAAGTTCATGGTCTCAGGCACCACAGATACAGCTGGAGGCCAGAAGGCCCAGAACCATAGCAAAAGCAAATAAATGCAAGCGAAGATATTGTTGACCACTCCTAGCATTCCGGGAATCCTCCAGGGTCCCCATTGCAAGTTTCCTGAGCCGATCTTCCCAATATGCGGGTTACACGGCCTGATCCCCCGGGGTTGAGTGCGCCGCCAAAGAAGTAGGACGCAGCTCAGGAGGTAAGAGGAGTAGAGAGCGGCAGCGCTGAGGTTGACGATGTTGTTAAACGCGACGCTTGATCCGAGGGTGATAAGCGAAAGGAGCACAGACACAGCGGTGGTGAAGGCGATGGTGTAGACAGGGATGGAGGTGCGACGGTTGAGCTAATTAAAGGCAGACATCAGTAACAACAGTCGGACCATTCGAGTGACAAATTCCTTACCCTGATAAAGTACGTCCAAAAGGGAACACCGCGGTCTCTCGCAAAAGACCATAACATTCTAGAGGAAGACGCCAAAACGCCTACGGTACTGCAGACCCCAAGAGACACTATTATCAAGCCTATCGTCGCTGCTCCGCCCGTGTGAGCGGGTGCCGGTTTGGAACACAAACAAGAAGGGGTATCCTATTGTTGCCTGAGATTCCAAAGCCGCATCAAGGTCTCCAAGACAGAAGAGATATTGCGATCAGCATCACAAATCCCAGAACGCCATTCAGCGTGATACCAATGAGAATAGCTCGCGGTATCACGGTGGATGCGTCTTTTATCTCCTCGGCCATCTAAATGGTTTTCTATAATCTGTAAAAGAGCGACCGCCCCCGGAATGGGCTAAATTACATGTACAGCTGAATCAGCCCCTTGAGCGAGGTCAGCGAAGTTCATCTCCAATCGCCCCGTACTCAGTTCTACCTACCAATATGGGAGAAGATGGAGGCAGGTAATCCGACCATAAAAGATAAACCCTGACCCGACCACCCTCCCCCATTGATAAAGGTTGTAAATAAAGAAGTATCGCCATGGGGGGCGAGGTAGACCAGAGGAATCAAGACGGCGAAGAACCCTAAGACGTGAAGTACCAAGATAAGCCCTTCGAAATGGGCAAGGGTCTTGCTAGCGACTGTGTTAGTAAAGACTGCGAAGCCTAAAATCGACCATAGAAAGAGCATCGTCTGCCAGGGCTGAGGGTCATAATCCGGCTTAATCATGATGATGATGCTCTGTAAGAGGCTTCCAATTAGGTAAGCTGCAGACGCAGTCACTGCCTGCCAACCGGCGAACGTCATCCATCCTAGACAACGTTATCTCAGCTGGAATTTGTTGTTCGGGGGTTCTCAGACCAGTGATGTAGCATAAGGAGCGTTTAGCTGAGTCGGGGGCCAACATAGCGACCCAACTGTCGTGATATTAGTAACGAAAACGTACGGCGAGGACAGCTTTAATGATAGCTAACTGATAGTGACCACCAGCGGTTGGCGCCCTGTTACTGGGTTAACCTCCACCATCTTAGGGGCTAGGGATTTACGCACATAGAGGCGAGCTCTGACAGAAGCGTGAACGTGGATAAGGTGCCGACCCATACGATGAGGTAACCCCAGATGACGCCGGCAGGACCGCCACTACTCGTGTCAGTTGAAGAACTGTAGCTTTATTTGGAGGCGTACTTGAAAAGGCTCTGGGTTGAGACTCTGCGCTCCGTTCGTTTCCATCCCCCTATGCGGGTAGGATTTCATTGGCCATTAACGAACATCAACATTCCTTCCCACGTGATGAGCACAGTGCAGGAAAAGCCCACAATGGACATAAACACAAAGTTGCGCTGCCGGGAGTTAGAGAGCTATCAGTGACGAGGAAAGAGGGGCGTACCTTCAACACTGGCTTCTTGCCCAGTCGTATCAAATTTATTTCATCTCTTGTCACAGTTAGGCTGATCGCGGGAAAAGGTTGCATAAAGTGTGTGAAGTGTAAATTGTTTTAGATAGTTCAGGCTTTAAAAAGCAGTAGCTAAAGAGCTTTACATATAGCTTGGGAGCCCCGGAATAACGTTTTTGCGGGGTGCCTATAGGTGCTTAATGATTAATTACGTAACCCTCATTTTGCGATATACCCTTTAAGTAAAAGGGAAATGCTTTTTTAAATTTGTTATTTGCAGTTTTAGTAATTTTTAAATAATTTTAATAAAAAACGTAATTAATTATTGTAATTAATAAAAAGGTAGGCCGTATGTGTTTTAAGTGCGCGGGAGGAAGTTATTAATATATTTCCTCCTTTTATTATCGCCGTAGTAATAAGTAACATAATAATGGGTTTACGTTTTGCTGTTATGTTTATTTATTAATTTCGCGCGTTATTAAATTTTTTTTCCTTAGTTCGTATAATAGTTTCGTAAGCGTTTTAAGTTTAAAAAAGATAATCGCAATGGTTAATAATTAATGCAGAATTATTATTACTATTACCATTACTATTATTATTATTATTAAAAGTAAATGTTTTTTTGATTTTTTACGCGTACGTTATGCGCGTTACGAGCTATGAGATATGTTAATTATTAATTACAGTTATTATTACTAATAATAATAATAATAATAATAATAATAACGTAAGTGCGGTTATTTCTGGGTAGTATTATATAAGCTTACTGATAATTATGGTAAATACCTTTTCGTACGTAACGTGCCGTTGCCGCCCGCGTTCGCGCGGCGCGCGTAATGCGCGCGGAGGCCGTCGCCGCCGACGTCGCCGCCGCCGATGCTGCCGCCGCCGCTGCTGCTGCCGGTGCTGCCGCTGCTGCCGTAGCCGCCGCCGAGCCCGCCGAGCAGGTCATCCCTGCTTCGTCTACGCCTGCGCCCGCCGCCGGTGTCGCCGCCGCGACTCCCGCGCGCCCGCCGCGCCAGCGCCCTGCGCGTGGCGTACGCCGCGCCGAGCCCTACCTCGGCTGCCTACGTTTGGCGTTCGCGGGGCGCTCGGACGGCGTATGTTACGAAGCCGCGGTAAGAAGTCGTTATTGGCGTTGCGCCTCCGGGTATACCTAGGTCCCGGTATACGTACCTTCTTGCTTTTTAGGAGCCTTTTTTTTTTTTTTTTACTAACCATTATTCGTAATTTTATTGTTATTCGCACCGTGTTAAAGCGTTTCTTAAAGGCGTTTAAAAACGACGCCTTCCGCCGTATTCGTACCTTTATATCCCTATTTTTATGCTTTAGGGAAAGTATTAACCGTAATTACAAAAGGTGGACTATTTTTAAACGGTTATTTATATGTTTTTCGAAAAGTAGGAAAAAAAGTAAAAAAAGATGGTGGGTGCGTTTGTTATAAGTACGCCCGCCGGAAGTGCGTTTATTATGCGCGCGTAAGTTTTAGCCTTGGTAGGGTAAATTCTTAATTTACCTTTTCCGTAAATGTAATAATAGTAGTAGTAATGGTTTCCCTATTTTTTTTAAACAAAAAAAGTTAGGGAAAGTTTTTCCCGGAGACTTATTATTTAATAAAATATTATTTATTTTATTTGTTTTTACGTTTTGCCGATTATATTTGCTGTAAATTTTATAAATTAAAAAGTAATTTAAAATATTCGAATTTCTATTTAAGAAAAACCTTCCTTAATCCGTTAACAAATATTTAAATTTTAAATAAGTACGTTACGTTAAACGATTTACAGATTTATTTTTAATGTAATTATATATTTTATATATTAATGGAACGTAATATAATATTAATTTTTTCGTTTTTTCTTATTATTACTTTAATTACTTATTTGTTATTATAAAAATATTTTTACAAGTAACTTAATTATAACTTTAAATTGTAAAATAAATATTTAAAAGTTATAATATTCTCCACTTTATATTTTAAAGCAACTAATTTGATTTTTATTATAAATATCGTTATTATTATTTAACGAATTTTTTTTATATAATTACTTTTCTAAAAAAAAGTTATTATATAACCTTAGAAACATCGCCACGTTTTGCGATTATCGGTAAATAATATGTTTTTAATAATTAATAAAGCTTAAATTTTTTTTTCGTATTTTTATATACGATCGTAAAAAACCGTATATAGTAAAAGTAACGAATTATCTATAATAGTATGATTCTAATCCTGCGCCATAAAAAATACGAGATTGCATGCATCCGATGGCTGGGTCCGAACGTGGCTGGATTTTAATTCCCCTCGAACGGTGCTGCGTGAATGTATATGAATTAAAATGTTTATTATCAGTATCGATATTGGTATCGGTTGTTTTAATTAATTAATAACAACCTTTAATAACTTTTAATTGTTCCTTATTTAAACGGCGCAAATTCTATGCGTACGTTATCGTATAGTTTTATACGTATACGTTTTATTAATGCTATCGATGGAGATTAAACCGACATATTTTGTATGGCGCTGTACGTTTTTGTATAAAAATGTACGTAAACGTATAGTAATATATAATTTCGTATGATATGATATAATATGGATTTTATTTTTTGTTAAAGTGTTTTTTATGTTTCCCCGTTTTATTTTGTTCCCGTTTATTTTGTTCCCGTTTTGTACGTTTTGTTACGAAACTTTTTTATATCGTTCGATTTGATAGGTTGTTATACGTTATGTTATTAGCAGAAACTTTTGTTATATTTCGTAGCTGAATTTAATTGTATACGTACGAGATAGTTATTACCCGGTTCGTTATAATTGCAAACTTTTTATTATTATTATATTTTTTAATTCGAAATTAAATGTTTCCGTATTTAAAAAGTTGTTTTCGTATAAAATGGTATTAAAGTTGTTTTTAGTAATAAATTTTATTATAGTTTTTTATTTTCGTATTGTCGTTATAAAAAGGTATATAATTTTAATTACTTTTTTTATTACGTTTTCAGTATAAATAACGAATGTATTTTTTTTATTTTACGAAATTATTAAGATTAAACGATAAGGTACGAAAATACGAAATGAATTAGTTTTAACTTTTTACCGGTCGCGTATTTCGTTATTATATATAAGCCGAAACGTGGCCTAGCCGGTTATATTAAGGACGCGTTATTTTGTTTATAGTTTTTTATATTTATATAAACACTTACGTTCGAAATTGGAAGTAATAATTTAAAGTTGTACGGGTATTTCCGCCGGAACCGAAAACTTTTCATTAATACGGCTCTTTCGTTATTAATATTAAGGTTGTTTTTGTATTTATAATTTTTTTAGTTTCCGTTTTTATTTTCGATTAATATCGTACGTTAACGGCCGTTAACGTATCGGCCGCCGAATTTTCCGATATCCAGGATATTTTAGTATAACCGGTACCGTTAAGCTTTTTTAATATCGTATTTTTATAATATACTTTTAAACCGGTTAAAAACGTTTAATTACGGACGCATATTACTGCGGAACTTATGGCGCGTATGGCGATTTTTATTAACTTTATTATGGAAATATCGTTAGATAATTCGGATAATAATTTTAATTGCATATTTTCGTAATCGAATAAATTTTACGTAATTGTTTAAAGTCGTCCGAATATAAACTGTATTAACCGGACCAGAATAACGCATTAACGGTAGTTACGGCGGTTGGTTCGAGTTTTATTCGTAAAACTTTCTCGGTTTTTACTTTTTTTTATTTAAGTCGTTATTTTTTCCGCCGTACGAGGTTTTATAAAGATATAAGGAACCGTCCGAATTTATACGATTATAGTAAGGCCAGATTGGGACGTTTGTTATTATAATCGTAATAATTGAATTAAGTCTTATTAGCGATATTTCGTAAGTTAACTTACCGAAATCGGACGAAAGCAATATACGACAGCCGTAAAGCAATTTATGAAGTTATTTTAACCGTACGTATCGTGTTGAAAAACCGCTATAAAATATGTTATTTTTAATAACGTTGTTAACCGTTAGGTTATCGGGCGATATTATATATTTTCAAATGGAACCGTACGGACTTATTATATTTAGGTTAATTGAATATGGGTTTATAAATACGCCCTTCATTTTTAACGCGTTATAATTTTTGGATTTTTTTAATCCTAATAACGTATTTATAACTGGACGGATTTATACGGATTTCTTTTTTACGTTATTACTTACTGTATTATTTAAGATCAATTCCGAAAGTATTATACATAACGACAATGCTTAGGAATAAAATTGTTAAACGGTTCATTACGGGTATGTATTTATTTTAATATACGTAAATTATATACGGAAGAAATTATTTATTTATTTTTGTACAGTTATTTTTAATATTGTTACGTATAAACTCGTATATTATTAAAAGAATAACAAGGTAAAGCGTTAATTTGTTTTTAAGATTTAAACCGGTTTTTATCAACTTCCGATTACTTTACGTATTTAATAGCTTTTATTTATTACTATATGTTATTATATGCTAACGTACGCTTTCATACGTAATAATTTAGTATTTCTTATTTCCTTTTTCGGTTTTCTTTTTCTCTTTTTTTTTTAGCTTCCGGTTTCCTTAACTTTTTTTACCCCTTAAATTTTTTTTTCCCCTATAATATTTTTCTGTACATAACTTACTTAATTTGTACGTTTATATATTACTATTATATTTGAAGATATTTGTTACTATTATCGGGGTAAATAATTTTTTTATGTAAAATTCGTATTAAAAACATTATTTATAATACGTATACGCGTTATTTAATATAAGTTCGGGCCGACTTATATTATATAATATAAAACTTTATTAATTACGTAAACGTACCGTACCGTATAAATTTACGATATTGGCAGGAAACTGTCAGATTAAGTAATTTCCTTATTCCGTATTAATTATTTCGTTATTTATATTTTTTTACGGTTTTATTCACGTATATATTTACTCGTTTATAATTTCGATTTTCCGTACGGTTTTTTTATGAATAATAATACTTTATCTTCGAAGTTTTTTTTTGGGAAAAATATTTAATTACGTTTTATCCGAATCAGCTTTTTATTAACAGTAATTTACGTATGGAGTAAAACGATTATGAATATATGGGATCAGTTACATACGAATATTATAAAACTTTATATTAAATAAAGGAACGGTTAAAAAAATCTTAAAGTAAAATCGTCGAATTCGGTATTTGTTATCGGTTTAGCTAAATATTTTTACGAAATTAGAAAAAATTACTTAAATTTCTATAATATTTATTAAATTCGGATATATTTCGTATGAAAAAGTTCCGTCACGATATTAAACGGTATAATATTATATTAATTTCTACGTTTACGGAATATACTAAAAGTAATACTTAAGTAATTAATTACAGATCTAATTATTTTTAAATTTAAAGTTACATGTATTATCGCATAAGTTCGTTTAAATTTAAACAAAATATTATATTATGTTACGCGTAACTATGTTTCCTAAGCCCGTATAAAATTCTTTGGTAATTTTTTAATTTAAACGAAAATTTCGATTTGGATATTATAAATATTTTTTCGAACAAAATCGCATTTCGTAATCCGTATATTAATCGGTATATTACCGTACGAACTTATTTCGAAAACGTAATTTGCTATATGGAAATATCCGAGTTTTTTTACGATTAAATCGACGTTATTTTACGTCCGAATATGAAAGTTGTCGTCGAACCTTATACGAATGAACGGCGAAAAGATTTTCCGTTTATAAACGAAATTGTTAAAATTATCCCGGATATATATTTAAACGAACGGTAACGTAATTTTATTTTTACTTAACGTAATTTTGCCGGCGGGATTCCGTTTTTTTTATTTTCGTATATCTGTAAAATGTTTTTCGTACGTTCCGTTATTTTATTTATTAATATTTCCGTATGGATATACGTCGGATAATACGTTTTTATAAATTAATAATATTTATGATAATTGTACGAAATTGGAAATTATATTACGTAAATATTTCCGATATTTTTTATTTAACTGAAACGATATTAATATATTTTCTTTATTTTTAACCGACTATTTTAATAGTTCTTCGTCGATATTCAAACGGCCGTTAAATAAAAAACTTTAAATCATATTCGTATAAACTAACCAAAATTTCGTACGGTTTTGTATGTAAGATTTCGGGATGTTTTATATTAAGGCGATACGAATTTATTTAAATTTAGACGATATATTATTTTATTTATTACTTATATAAAAGGTTAACGTTTTATGTAATATTATTATTAAAATTTTTAGGTTATTATATAACGTTTCAGCCGTTCGTTTTTATTCGTAACGTCTATTATAAACGTAAAATAACCCGAAATTATTTGTAAATTATATTTTATATAAACCTTAGAAAATAAACCCGATTTTATTTCCGGGGTTTTTATATAAAACTTTTAATATTATTACGAAATATTACGTAATTAAATTATTGCGGTTATTATTTCGGATATATTTGGACCGTCGAATACTAAAAACGTAAATTTCCGTACGTATATTACTTAATTTTCCTAAATTCGTACGATCGTAATCGGTTATTTTTGTTGGGAAACGTCGATTACGTTATCCGTTTAAAGATATTTATCCTTAATTAGGATCCCGACGGAAAGTTACGAAAGGTTATACTAAATTTGATAATTTATAGCCCGTATAAAAGTATCAATTTTCCTTCGCTTTATATAGTTATACGTTTTCGTTTAAAAAGAAATTTGTTTTATAAAAAAAATTTTTTTTTTCTATACGAAGTTTTTTTTTAAAGATTTTACCGACGTAACGACCGTATAAAATAATAATTATTTTTTGTACCGTTAACGGAATACCGGCGTTTATATTAAATGAATAATATCGAGGGAAAATAGTTTCGTATAAGATTATATGTAGAACCGTTAAGTTGTTTTATATTTCCTTATTTTTTTGAAAAATGTTTAACACATATTAATATAAAACTATATACGACCGTATATATTATTAAGTATATCCATAAATATATTTAAAAAGGCGGTGATCGGATTACTTTTCAAACCGTATACGGTTACGTATAAAAGGATGAAATTATGGACGAAATTACGTAATATTCGAAAGGCCGATATATTTCGTCCGCGTTAATATGTTAAAATTTGTACGGATGTTACGTTTATGGTTAATATTTGACGGTTGTATAATTTGTAATTTATTTGGACGAAGAATATTTGATTTTTTTAACCGAAACGTATAAGCCCGGAAGTTCTTTTTTTTAATTAGAACGGTTTCATACGACTTTATAAGCGTAGTTTTAATATAATGCGGTTCGGGATATCGACGATCCGTATCGTTCCGTTTTGTATTAGGATTTTCCGTTCCGGTACGTATAACATTTTAAATTAAAGATATAGCGCGTTCGTAAATAAATCCGTATGGTTATCAGCTGTATAGTTTTCGTCCATTTTTCGGTGGGCGAACGGTTTTATTTTTGTTTATTACTAATTATTATTTTGGGCGTAATCTTTTTCGAATATTTTCGTATGGTAAATAAACACTTTTATATAATTTTTAAAAAAGCTTGTTTAAAATTCGATTTATTTAAAGATGATAAGTATTAATGTAAGTTATTTTATAAATAAAAGTAGTCGTTTATATTCGTTTAATTTTGCGAATTATTCGTTTTTGTTTGAATCGAAAACGAACTTAATTTTTTTCGTATTTAAAAATAATTCTGTATTAATTTTTGAAAGGATTTATAGCAACGTACGGATTTGTACGTTTATTGTTTTTCGAATTTGGTTAACTTTTATTTACATTATGGTTTATATTTTTTCGAATGAAGTTTTATGAATCGGAACTGAAATTATTCATTTACAGGTTTTTTTTAACGATTTAATTTAATTAAGATTCGTACAATTATTTAAAGTCCGTATCGGATCGGACGGAGTTATATAATATTACATACGAACGTATTTAAATTAGCTTTATTTTACGTATTTTAATTACCGAATAAAACGATGATTTTCGAATTATTACGGAGGCGATTAAAATTAATCCAGAAAATATTTATTGTATTTTTTAAGGATCCGCCGGTTGTAATAAAATATATTTATATTAAGTATTATGTTATTATTATCGCGCGCGCGGAAACGTTATATTATTTGTAATTTCGTCCGGGATTATTATTCTTTTATTATTTTAGCGTTATACGGTTTATTTAAGATTTTAATTTTTTTTTTTTAGATATTAATAAAAGTTCGGTTTGTTCCGTAGAAAAAGATACGCCGTTAATTAAGTTTATATTTCGAATTTCGTTAATAATATAGGACGAAGGTATTTTATAATACAGTTTTATTTTTAAAATTATTAATCGTATATTTCGTAATATATATTTATAAAACTTTTTATTCCGCGGTATTTTATTATATTAAGTGGGGATTTCGTATAAATCTTTTCGGTTCCGTTCGAATATAACCGCGTTTACGTTATTAATGCGTATTTATAATTTTTTTATATATGATTTTAAGTACGGCGATTATGTTTTATTCGAAATATGCGGTTTTATTAAGTTAATAAGTTAAATCGTACGTATACGGATTAATTAAGCCGTTTTTCGTACGATAAACGGTAATATAAATATATTCGTTTACCCGATTATATTTTACGATATTAAATTTATAAATTCTGTACGATGCCGCATATCTAGATTATCTATTAAATAAGGTACCGTTTAATTTCGATTTCTTCCAGTTACGGGTTTTTTTAATAATTATAAATAAAATAGTACGGATTATTAACAAATAATTACTTAGTTAAATACCCGGTACCGTACGTTTATATTAGGTTATTAACGCCCTTGTTAAAGGTAGTAGTTTAGAAAAAAATATTTTTTTTGGTTAAATGTTTACGGATTTTTACGTTTAATGCTTTGTTTTTATTAGCGTTAATTTTAAAAGTTGGTGTTCCGGTTATCATTTTATAAAATACTAACCCGGACGGCGGTTTATATAATAGTACAAAAGTAATTATTTAAAAATTAGGGATTTACAGTATTAAAGTTTTTATATTAAGCGGTACTTCTTATAATTACGTACGAATTATTATAAGGGTGAAATTATTTATACCGGATAGGAATTATTTAGTTAAATAGTTTCGTACGTAGTTATGATTAGTTTTATGTTTTGTTATAATTATTAATAAAGTATAAAACTAATCGTTAAATATTGTTAGTATTAATATACGCAAATCCGTATTTATTTATAGTTAATTTTATATCGTTTTATTTCGGGTAAGGGACGTATATAACTTAATAGTTAATATACGTCAGGTAAATTTATTTGTTTTAAATATTATATATAAAGAATTATTTATTTCTTTATAAACTTTTAATACGAATGTAATGCAAATATAATTACGTAGGTAAATGAATAAAACCGTATGGATTTATTTAAACGTGTAATATATTAAGCTTATAAAGGTAAATTATTTAATGGTTATATTACGTATGGAATGGTTTAAAATTTTACGAATTATTTAATATGCGTACGTACGAATGTTATACGATGAATAATAAATAAGCGGGATTTATGTTCGGCCGTATAACCGTATACGTTTTTAGCCGACGGTTATTTACGGGCGAAACGTACGTGCGCGTATTAAAGTATTAAATGTCGAAGTAAGTACGTAAGCGTACGTAGGGTAAAGGTTTGTACGAATACGATTATTTTAACCGGCGGTTTTTTTCAGGCGAACGGATACGTACGTAACGAATGTTAATAACGATGTACGAATTTATAAGTAGGATTAACGGTTATATAAATTCGTTAAAGTTTATAACGTTTTTTAAGCGAACGAAAATAACGATAATATATAAAATTTCGTACGACATTAAATACGTATAAGATTATGAAAAAAAAAATTTAAAATTATTAAAAAGAGAGAAATTATTACGTATATTAACGTACGTAATCGTACGAATTATAATTAAAAGGAGCGGGTTAAAGGTAATATGTACGAAATTGTACGGATTTAAACGCGTACGTATATAAGGCCGTAAAAACCGAATCGAAGAAAATTGTTGCGTATATTTATGTACGTAATCGTACGGACTGCGGTTTAATGTGGCAGGTTAAAGGTAATATATACGTTATCGTACGACTTTAAGCGAATGCGTATATAAAGCCGTAATAATTAAATTAAAACAAGTTTATGTATTTTACCGTACAATGATATATGGATAAAGAAAATATAAAAAAGGTATTTTATAAAAGTAAGCGATAACGTACGAAAGTGTGCAAGGGAAAAAAAAGAAAAAAAAGAAAAAAAAAACGCCGAACGTTTATGTACGATGCTGTATAATGCCAAAATTACTAAGATGCGGAAAAAAGAAAAAACGAAAAGATATGCAAAGTTACGTACGTAATTATACGTTTTTATTTAGGCGCTATTTTTGTTATTATTATTTTCGGACAATATCGTATTACCGAATATATTCGTTATTATTACGGCGTAAAGATTTACTGTATAGGTTAGTACGTATTTATAATTTTTCATTACATAGCCGTAATTATATTTAGGTGCTTTTTGTAATTTAATTTCGAATAAGTCGTAGGTAGAAAATTATTACGCGGCGTATTAAAAACGATTTCGTACGTATTAATACGAAATAAAAAAAATAAAGGCGTACGGAAATGTATAAATATATATAATTTTAAATAAGTATTTCGCACCTTAAGCATTGTATTTATATTTAACGTAATATTTCTTTTTGTATATTACCATAAATATTAGTAAATAACCGTACGGGAAAAAAAAAACGTAAAAAAAGGAAGGTTTTGTATAATTATATACGTATTAACGCATTTTTATTTTTACGTTTAATGTCGTATGTAAATGTTAATACAAATTGTAGTATTTATTAATATAATATAATACGTAAATATATAAAAATGGATAAATACGTACGGCAAGATTTTATTAATAAAAGAGTTTTAATACGCGCGGAATCGTATAATTATTTTTGTAATTTGTACGGAATTATATAAAACGTGTCGATTAAATATTCTTCAAGTAAGTTAATGAAAAATAACATAAATACGTAAAAATGCGTACGAATTTTAATTGCGTAAATTATTTTATTTATTTTGCTAATTATATTTTTCGCGCGTAAATATATATTTACGAGTTGATTTATTTTTAACTGTTAGGTTAGGTTACGTTTATCTTGATATTAAAAATAATTTTATTAAATTTCGTACGGGTCATTTTTTTAATTGTTTTTGCGCATTGTCGTACGGGTTCGTTTGGAACCTTTTTATTTAGGTCTTTATCGTCGTAATCGGGGACGATTTCGTTAAATTTCGTACGTACGCGTTTTCGTACAGGTTCGTTCGAGATTTTTATATGTTAGTTATTATTTTCGGGTTCGAATTTACGTTCGAGTTCGGACGATTTTTAACTAAGGGCGTACGAAATTACTTGGTTTGCGATTTAATATGTTAAAGCTTTTTTTCTATATGTACGGCCCCGTTTAAAAACGGGCGGAGGTTTTATTAATAATAGTAAATATAATAAATAATTAAGCGGTGTTTTGAAATCGAATAATTCCGTACGATTACGTTTATCGGTTTTCGTAAATTTATTATTATTAGTTATAGGTAAAAATGGACCTTTGTAAACGTACAGAATTATACGTATAAATTTAAATAAGTTTGCGAACGATATTATATATAATATATTAATAAAAATTAAAATCGTAAAAAAAATCAAGGACGTACGGGATTATATAATTAAATATTCGTTAATATATGTACATAAACGTACGAAACCGAACGAATTACGAGGAGTTATTAAAAACGGAAGTAATAGTAAATGGGACAGGTAAAAGTGGGTTTATATAAGGATGGGAAAAAAGGTAAGATGGAAGTTAAAAATCGACGTTACAGTAAGGTCGTACGAAGCCGTCTGGCTAAGAAATGTAAAATAACTTCGATTTTATTTAAATAATTATTATTTTAAGTTTTTTAGTCCAAGGATTTCAAAAATTATGGATAAAACGTGTTAAAACGATTACGCGTTAAGTTATAGCTAATTTAAATTATTTGTATTTATTTTTATAATAGTTTGAAAAAAAAATAGTTAATTCAAAAAGCCGTAAGAAAAAAGGTACATTTAATTTTCTGCAGGGCCATTTTATGTATGAATTACTAGCGGCGTACGATTATATTCGATATATATATATTAACCTCAAAATTTAATTTGTACGGTTATGTAAGTAGTTAACTTTCTTTATAATTAAAGTTGAAACACGAGCGCAACGCGCCCGTTTTTTCAGCGAGTTTTATTAATAATTTTAATATGTTTTTCTAATAAATTAATTAAAAATTTCGGTAATAAAAAGATTACGTAAATTACGTTTAAGTGGATTATTATTATTATCTGTAAAATAAAGCTTACGTATTTTTAATAGTTTTTAACTTATTCCTTTAAAGTTATTCCGGTAGTAACGGTAAGTTTTTTAAATTTTAAAAAAGTTAGTTGTACGTAGGTATGATTTATGAGCTTAAAACGGGTGGCGATTTTTGTAATATAAAAGTTGTATACTAAAAGAATTTACTTTTTTACTTCATTTCGGATTATCCAACTATTAAAGAATTAATTTATTTCGTTTTAGTTTTGTAATTCGTAGTTCTTTTTAAATTTTAGGATTAATTTATCGGTTTTATTTTAATATCTTCGGTAATAAATAAATAATAAATTATTAACAAAAATTATAAATATAAACGTACGTTATTCGTTATAAAATAAGTATGGTTTTTTTAAAAATATGAAAAATTTTATTTTTTTTAAAACAGAAAAAACATTTCGATATTATAATAACGGTAAATCCTTTAGTTTATATAAAGCGTGTTTAAGTTTTATATACTTCGTTGTTTTAAAGCCGTTTGGGAAAACGTAAATTATATTAACTTATCTTTTATAAAAAAAACTTTAAAAAAGTTATTTTTATATTATATTAATAAATTTTAAGATTTTATTTAACGGTTATAAATATAATTATTTTAAAAGCTTTAGCCGCGAATATCATAACGTTAATATTAATAAACGAATCGGTTTTTTTAAAAATTATTACGTTTATAAATACGTAATTTATAACGTTTTAATTAGTGATTTTTCTTAAATTTATAGGTATATATTTATTTTAAAGGGTTTAATTTAAATTTAATTTATGTAATCGGTCTTTCTTTTTATATATCGCGTTTTATAAACGCTTTAATTTTTTAATATCTTTTTTAAAGCCGTTTTTTAAGAGGTACTTTTTAAGATTTTTTTATTATTTAAGTGGTTTAATTAATTAATTTTTATAGATGTTAAATCTGTTAAATATAACGCTTAATTAATTTACGTTTCTTTGTAATATCTTTATTACTATTATTATTTCAAAGGTATGTAGGTTTTCGTGTTTCTATTTTACTATATAGTATAACAACGAGAATAAATGAATGATTTTTTCCTAATTTTAATTTAAAGTTAAATATATTTCGCTATTTTGATAAATTACCGTAATATTGATTAAATAAACGTTATCGTTTTCACTATTATTAAGAATTTCTTTTTTTCGTATTTTTTCGTTTTTACGAGTCAGTGCTTACGGTTACTTTCTTTTATTTTTTTAGGTTTAAAAGTAAAACTGGTAAAATTTTCTTAATTATTTGGTTTTTATTTATTCATTAAAGTTCCGAGCTTATCTTAAAATGTAGGCGAATGGGTTAATTTACATATATATCCTATTAAGTGTATTTTCTGAAAGGTTTTTTTCGTATTTTGTTTTTTACAATAATTTACAGAAGTTCCGTAGGTTTAATATTTTTAACAAGTAATTAAGATTCGGTTTTAATAAGTAGTTAAGTTTCAGTTTTAACAAATAGTTAAATCTCGTTTTTTAAACGTTTGTTTAGACCTTACTTTGCGGATTAGGAATGTTTTTAAGGGTTAAAAGTTTACGATTAATTCCAGTTTTGTTAGTAAGTTTTTTTAGCCTTAAGTTGTAACTTTTTAGTTAATTATTTATTAAAACTTTTAAATTAAGAGTAAAGTTTTTTACGTTTTTTAAAGCACGGTAAGTAATATAAAAGTTATCTTACGGGTTAAATATATCGAAAATTCTATCTTTTTTAATTAAGTTTTTAGAGATTTAAAAATTTTATGCAAACTTTCGGTTTATAATTAAAGTAAGCGTTTTTTGTTTCTGTTTTTAGTTAGTAAAAGATATTTTCGTCGAATATAACGTTATACGTAGTAATAACTTTCCGAAGTTCGATTACCTAAATTCGGTAAATATTAAAAGTTTGGTATCTTATTAAATATGCGATATAAATTTTCGCTTTAGTTTTTTATATTCGTTTTTTATTTTATTTTTAGTTTTTTTTATTAACGGATACGTTTGTACGTTATATTCTTAAATTTTAAATTAATTAAGTTTAAGGTTTGTAATAATCGTATTAATTATAGCGGGATTATGTTAATAAAAATATTACTTATATTAATGAACTAATATTTAATTAAGTACGAATAAATCGTAAGTATTACTTCAATTTATATTATATTATTACGTAATTACTTTAATAGTTTAAAATAAAGGCTTTTAGAAAGATTTATTTTTAGCTTTATTTTAAAAGTTTTATCAATTAATTTTTAACCTGTGTATTTACTTTTTTTATAGGTTTGTTAATATCTAAAGGGGGTAATTTAAGTTTAATTTCTTTTTTAATCTATTATATTTAACAAGTTGTAATTCCGTTTATTACGATTGTTTTAATGTTATTATTTTACTTAATTTTGCAGACAAGGAATTTATATTACTTACGTATTTAGTATTTGAAATTTTTAATAATTTAAAACGTTAATTTTCGAATACGACCTATAATTAAAAGGCTGAAAAGCTTTTTATTATATTCGTTTTAAATTATTAAAAACTATTTAAAGTTATCGTAGCTTATAGGATAATTAACATAATTTCACGTTATTTGCCAAAATGGTTTAAAGGTTTAGTTTTTAAATATGCGCTTTAAAATTAAGTAAAAAGCGTACGTACAAGTATAGGCTTTATATTTTAAAAGCGCCGTCTCTTTTATAACGACGTTTTTAATATTTTTAGTAAACGATTTTAACGCTATAAGTTTTAACTGCTTAAATTTTAAGTATTAAAGATCTTTTGTTTTCTTATAAAAGCGTAGGTAATTTGTTTATTACTTTTACAGTTTTTTTTAATTTCTTTTTATTTATTATCGGGTATATTAATACGTTTGTAAAGTTTTATAAAATTATTAATAAGATGTTCGAATAAAAAAATAACGGTTTATATTCGAAAAAACCTAAGTTTTAAATTCGTACGAATTTTATTAAGATAATATTTAAGCTGATTTTTTCTATTTTAAAGAACTAATTTAACTTATAATATTAGATTTTAACTTTACGAAATAAAGCGTATAAAATAAGGTTAACATAAAGACTTTTTACTATTATTATATTTTTATGGATAAAATTATGTTTTAATTTATTAAACGTTTTATTTAAAACTTTTTTAATTATTTTTTGCTTTAGTCCGGTTATTGGTAGTTAGGAAATTTCCGTTTTTATTATTTAACTTATAATATTTAATATACAGGTATTAAAAATAAGTAAATTTCTTATATTTATTAAGTATTTTGTTTTATAACTATCGATTAAAGTAAATTTAAATACCGAATGCCTACCGAAATAAATAATAACATAAATTTTTAAAGCTAGATTTAAGGTAATAAAAATTATGTAGATTATTAAAAGCTGCAGTTATATTACCGAGTTGCGTATTAAAGCTAGGATTTATATTAAAGCTAAAGTTGGTGTTAATATTAAGCTTTAATTGTTTTATAACATTCCAGATAATTTTCTTTTATTTAAGGAGGTTTATAAAATTATTACGAAGTTTTTTTACCTATTTTATTTAAACCGTTTACGAATCCCGTTTAAATCTTTTTAGTTAAAATGGCGTGTTTTTCGAATAATTATTTTTATAACTAAATAACATAGACCAGCATAATTGTTGGGTTTTTATAAGTGGGTCTTATTTAACGTAGTTAAGTATAGATATTTATTCTTTTTTTAAACGTTTTTAGTTTAAAAAGACTTACATTAACTTAGAATAACGCTTTATTTTTAAGCTACGATCTTTATAATAACGTAATAAAGATTTTTAATTTTTTGATTTTAACTTTTAATTTATTTTCATAATATATCGTTGAAAATTTATCGTTAAACTTTTTTAACGTTATTATAAGTTTATTAAGTACATTATTTCGAACGAAATTAAAAAGTTTTTTTTACCCTTAGTTTAATACGAGACGTTTCGTTACGGCGTTTAAGAAACTTTTTACTGTAAACGATTTATTAATTTCTTAAAGGGTGTGCGTTTTCGTTTTAATATAAGTAATAAATTAGGTTTTATGTTATTAATTAAGTTTTATATAACTTACGTTAATTAAACGTAAGGCTTTATAGTAATTTTCGCGTATTATTATAATAATATTTATTATAAAAGCAACGTATTAATTCTTTAATTTTTTACCGTTACGTTAATTTATATCTAGACATTAACATATTTAACTTTAACCTTAGAATTTTTTTTAACTTTTTCCCGCTTATTTTTTATATAAAGTTTAAACTTTTTATCGTATTTATTTTTAAAAATTTTAATAGGTAACTCTTTAAAACCTTCCGGAGTAATATTTTATCTGTTAGAATTTTTCCAGTTAATTAAAGCTTAAGTATGTTTTTTTTTTTGCTTATGTTATGAGTTATGTAGTATATTCTTTAAGTAAAAAAAGTTTTCGAAGGCCCGTAAGGCGATTTATGTTAAAAGTATTAAGGTCGATAAGATATTAAATACCGCGGGAAAAAACGTTAAAACGTAAAAAAAACATTAATAGAAGTAGGTAAAACGATTTTTAAGAGATACGTTTTTAAGGATGAGAACGTTTAATATATTAATAAGTAATATTATTAGATATAAGGGACATCAGTTGTTATTATATTGATAACTGGTTGCAAGTGCTTTAAAGCGCGTACTGCACTTTAAGATAACCTTGTTACGGAATATGTATTGTTCCAATTAGAGGGATTTTTTAATATATAGGGTGTTAACGTACCCCTGCTAGCCGACATACCCCTTTAACGTTTTGAAGCATTTACGGCGTTGATCGTTACATTTCTTAAAGTTACAGTTATCCATTCTACCTTTTCTTTAGCGATTAAATTTTTTTTAATCAGTTAATTTCTCCTTTGAAATTACCCGTAGGGCGTTCCTTCGTTAATTGAGAGCTTCCGTAATATCTATTAATTCTAGTTGTTTTTGAAGTGCTGAAAGGGTTTACGTAATAGGGTTTTAATTAGTTCGTTAGTTAATATGTCGCCTATAGACGTATAATTTATTTTGATTAAATCTTTTTTTTGTAGCTTTTCGTTATTAATAGTTGTATATATTTTTATGCTGCAGTTTCGTTATTAATAAGGCGATATCGGTGTTAATAAGCCGTATAATTTGTTAGTTATCGTATTATATATTTAACAGTTTTATATTTAAAGTAACTTTTAGTTTTTTAATTAATTTAAAGCTGAATAAGGCTTTTTTATAGCTTACGTAAGAGATAATAATTCTGTTTTTATTGTAAAAGTAGTTATTATGTTTTGCCTATTCGTTCCTTATTTTATTACTTTTTTAAATAGTTTTATAACATAAACCTAGAAGTTTTTTCGATCCACCGTATTATTTGCAAAAAAGGCGTCGTTTTAAGTATTTAACGAATCGTTATTCTCGAATTGTAACGCTAACGTTTTCGTTCAGATTAGATATAGTATAACTCGGTTAGCAGCTTTATAATAAACGTCGTTAGGGTTTAGGTTAAATCGGGCAAATCGGGATATCGTAAAGGATATATCGGGTTACGTATTAACTGTTACGAAAAAAAATGGAACCGATTTTTTTTAAATATTTAATAATAAAACCTAAATGGGTTAAATTAAGATTTAGCAGTAGTTTAACATCCGTTATTAACGTTTTTAAAAGGTTAATTAAACTTTGTTTTTAATTATTTCGATGCTAAGAAATAATTATAAATCCTTACTTTTTGTTAAAGTATACCGTTTTTATATTTATTAAATTAATTAATCAACGAAAGCTTGATTTATCTTAGAATATATTATAATAATATCATTTATGAAAAAAAATAAGTGCTTTTTAACGAATAAAATAATAAGGTTCGTAAATAATAAGGTTAAGTTTTAGTTTTTTAAGTATTTTAATAAAACCTTTCTGCCATAATAAAAGTAATTCCCTTAATCCATATAGTGCCTTTTTAATTAGGAAAATTTTACGACGTTACGGATATCTTTAAGATGTTTTTATATATATTTCGTAAGATAAGTTGGCATTTGTAAAGGCATTTATAACGTTAAATTACTTAAATTTTAAATCGAACTTAACTGTAATAATAATTAAAACTTGGAACGACTTTTTAATAAATATAATTATACAAATATCGTTATAAACGTTTTTAAGTTATTAATCGTTTCGTATAACAAAACGGGTTTTATATTTTTAAAGCTAGTTATACTTATTAAATTTGTTAACGTATATTTATGTATACTTTAAGATTTATTTTCTTTTAGTAAAAAACTGATTAATAACTTTTTAAAAATGCATTTTTTTATAGTGTTATAAATAAACCCTTTGGGCTTTACGGAACATCTTTTTTAACGGGTATATACTTAGCTTTTTATAGCTTCGTAATAACAACGGTAAATTACGCCGATATATCTCGTTTTATAACTTAAATACCTTTTTGTATACCAAAATATTATTACCTTTCCGATTAAGGTAACGTATACTTCTAGTAAATAATTTTCTTAAATTTTCGTAACTTACCGGCCGGTTATCGTACGTACTTACAAAAGGGGTTAAACGTCTTGCATTAAATATGGCTTTTTACATTTTATATTCGTTTCGAATAACATTTTCCTAATACGGAACATACGGGGAGCTTACGTTTACAACTCGTAAGATGCCTTCGTTATTTTCCGTTATTTTAGGTTAAATAATATCCGACAGAAGGCGACAAGGCGTTAATCGCAACAATTTTTCGCTAGCTTCTCGGCGACACTTTTTAATTCGCCCAGTTAACCTAATTAATTTTTTTAAAAAGAATTACCTTTAGCCATACTTATTTTATGTTATAATATAAATATTAACATTAGTTATTATTATAAATCGCAATATTATATTCTAAATAACGTAAATTCGTTTATCGAATTAATTACCGATTTATAATATTATTACTTATAATTTAAAATTTTATTTACCGTATATTACGATAAAAATTACTTAAATAAATTTAATATCTTAAAACGGATTTCCTTAAAATTTTATAATATTAATTAATAAAAATTTCCATATTATTAATACGAAAGAAATTTCCCGAAACTTTTTGTTAACCGTTAAAAAATACTTCGAAATATCGAAAACTTTTATTAATAAATATTTTACAAAAAAGTATAACGTTTCCGTAATAAAATTATTTTAATAATTTATTATTTCATTTTTTTAAAAAAAATAATTATTAATAATAACTTAAAATAAAAAATTATATATAAAAACTTACGTTATATTCTGCCGAAAATTATAATTTTATTTAAATTTAAATTTTCGTTAATTACCGAAATTAACGTTATTTATATTAAAATTATATTTATAAATAATTCGAAATATTATAATTGTTTTTTTTATTTAATTTCCGAAAAAATTATAAATAAAAATCTTATATTTATTTTTTATTTTAAGCTTTTTTCGAATTAATAAAATCCGTTTTTTCGCCGTTTATTTAATATTAAAAAATAAAACGATAAAATTATTAATTTAAATAATTTAATTTATTTTATTATTAAACGTTAAAAATTTTATCGCAGGATTAAAAAATAAAATAATATTTTTAATTTTTTTAAATTTACGAATTATTTCGTAATTCCGGATTTTGATTAAATTATATTTATTATTATTAAATTTTTTTCGCCTAATTATAAAAATAATTATAATAAAAAAAATTTATTAATAAATATATAATACGGAAAATTAGAAATTTTCTTAAATTTATTTATAAAATAAATAATTATACGTTAAATTAAATTTAATAAATTATTATTTTTTTTATTAATTTTTTTAAATTTTATTTATAAAATACTAATAAAATTTTCGTTTTTATTTAAATAATAATTTATTTATATCACAAATAATTTATAATAAATTAAAACTTAAACCAAAAAATCCGTATTATCGGTTTTAATCGAAATCGTAATATTAAAAAGTAATTTACCGTTATATTTTACGATATATTTATTTACGTTAATATTAAATATTAAAACGTAAAATTTAAATATTTTCGTTTATATTTATTTAATTTATTTATTATAATATTTAAAAAATAACTTAAGTTAACGTTCGTAATTTTAAATTCGGACTTTTCGATAAATCGTTTATTATCGATTACAAAAAAAAATTAATAATTAAGTAATATAAAAAAAATCCAAATTTATTTAATACGCGTTAACCGAATTTTTTTTATAATCGTATATATAAATTAAAATAAAAAAAAAATATAATTTTTTAATATATATATCGTATTATAAATAACCCCGGAAACGTAATTTTTCTTTTTTTTATTCGGACTTATAATTATTTATTTATTAAATTTATTTTTTAATTAATTAAAATAATATAAGAATAAAAAATAATTTTAATAAAATAAATAATAATAATTTTATTTAAATTTTACGTTTATTAATAATTAATAATTTAAAATAAATTTTAATTAATAAATTTAATAACGCGTTAAAATTAAAAATATTTTCATTTATAGGTTTTTTTTTATACGTATTAAGGTTTAACTATATTATAAGAATTTTTAATTTTATTTTAACGTTTGTAATTTTCCGTTTTCGTTTTATTTTGGGTTAATTTTATACTAAAAATTAATAAAAAATAAGGCGTTAAACGGAAAGGAAAAAATAATAATATCGTTAACGTTAACACTTAAAATACTTTCGCACTTACGTTTCTGTAAAGTAACGCAACTTTAGTAAGCTTTAATAGGCCTAGTTGCTATTCTAGGCTAATTAATCCACTGAAAAATTGTTGCAACTAACGCCTTGTCGCCTTCCGTCGGATAACAAAAACCTAAAACTACTTTTACTATTTCCGTCGGCATAGTAATCGTAATAATTATTAAGTTAAACACTTGTAACGGTAATAATTTAAGCAACGGAAATGGTTTAAATATAACAGTTATATAAAGATAATTAATCCCTTACGAATAGGTTTATTTTTCGCTATTCCGTACGCATTTTACGTTAAAACTTTTTTAAACCCATTCTTTTTACTTAATTGATAGTTGAATTATTTCGTTTAAGTTTTCATCCTTTTTTTATATATAAATTAAATAGTTATAATTTTGGTTAAGTATTTTTATTTATCGAAGTAACTTTTGTAATTTTTTTATAATATGCAAAAAGTCGTTTTTTAAATTTTTAATATTACTTAAAAAAGTAACCTTTCGGTTAAATATACGTCTCGAATAGTAATAGCTTTATTAATTAATAGGTTTTAAATTTTGTAAATATCCGTAAAGCGGTAGTTAACAAAGTAATTAATTTACATTTTAAAATTTAACTTTTAAAGTTTTTATTTTTTTATAGCGGTAATTGTTATAACGTTAGCCATATAGCCGTATATTCGTAAGTAGGTTTATTAAAACTTTTAATTAAATATTAACATATTATTTCTATACGCCAAGTAAATATAATAAACATTATATAAGTTTTATTAAAAAAAGTGCGTATTTAAAGGTACAATTATATTAATATATTGCCGTTTTAAAGATATATGTAATTAAAAACGAGGGTAACTTAATGCTATTCCGTATTATAGTTGCTTTTTTTTTAATTATCCGACGGAAGGCGACAAGGCGTTAGTTGTAACAATTTTTCAATAAATTAATTAGCTTAAAACAGCAACTAGGCCCACTAAAGCTTACTAAAGTTACGCTACTTCACAAAAACGTAAGCGCGAAAATGCTTTAAGTATTAACGTTAACAATATTACTATTTTTTTTTTCCGTTTAACGTTTTATTCTTTATTAATTTTTAATATAAAATTAATTTAAAATAAAACGGAAATAAAAAATTACAAACGTTAAAATAAAATCAAAAACTTTTACGGTATAATTAAACCTTAATACGTATAAAAAAAATTTATAAATAAAAATATTTTTAATTTTAACGCGTTATTAAATCCGTTAATTAAAATATATTTTAAATTATTAATTATTAATAAACGTAAAATTTAAATAAAACCGTTATTATTTATTTTATTAAAGTTATTTTTTATTTTTATATTATTTTAATTAATTAAAAAATAAATTTAATAAACGAATAATTATAAGCTTAAATAAAAAAAAAATTACGTTTCCGAAATTATTTATAATACAATACATATATTAAAAAATTATATTTATTTTTTTTATTTTAATTTATATATATAATTATAAAAAAAATTCGGTTAACGTATATTAAATAAATTCGGATTTTTCCTTATATTATCCGATTATTAATTTTTTTTTTCGCGATTAATAATAAATAATTTATCGAAAATTCCAAAATTAAAATTATAAACGTTAATTTAAATTATTTTTTAAATAATATAATAAATAAATTAAATAAATATAAACGAAAATATTTAAATTTTATATTTTAAAATTTAATATTAACGTAAATAAATATATTATAAAATATAATAATAAGTTATTTTTTAATATTACGATTTTAATTAAAACCGATAATACGGATTTTTTAATTTAAATTTTAACTTATCGTAAATTATTTAAAATATAAATAAGTTATTATTTAAATAAAAACGGAAATCTTATTAACGTTTTACGGGTAAAAATTAAAAAAATTAATAAAAAAAATAATAATTTATTAAATTTAATTTAACGTATAATTATTTACTTTATAAATAAATTTAAAAAAATTTATAATTTTTCGTATTATATATTCGTTAATAATTTTTTTTTATTATAATTATTTTTGTAATTACGCGAAAATAATTTAATAATAATAAATATAACTTAATTAAAATTTATAATCGCGAAATAATTCGTTAATTTAAAAAAAATTAAAAACGTTATTTTATTTTTTAATTAAGTAATAAAATTTTTAACGTTTAATAATAAAATAAATTAAATTATTTAAGTTAATAATTTTATCGTTTTATTTTTTAATATTAAATAAACGACAAAAAAACGGATTTTATTAATTCGAAAAAAACTTAAAATAAAAAACAAATATAAAATTTTTACTTATAATTTTTTCGAAAATTAAGTAAAAAAAATAATTATAATATTTCGAATTATTTATAAATATAATTTTAATATAAACGGTATTAATTTTAATAATTAATGAAAATTTAAATTTAAATAAAATTATAATTTTCGGCGGAACGTAACGTAAATTTTTATATATAATTTTTTATTTTAAGTTATTATTAATAATTATTTTTTTTAAAAAAAATAAGGTAATAAATTATTAAAATAATTTTATTACGGAAACGTTACGTTTTTTCGTAAAATATTTATTAATAAAAGTTTTCGATATTTCGGAATATTTTTTAACGGTTAACGGAAAATTTCGGAAAATTCCTTTCGTATTAATAATATAAAAATCTTTATTAATTAATATTATAAAATTTTAAGGAAATTTATTTTAAGGTATTAAACTTATTTAAGTAATTTTTATCGCGGTATACGGTAAATAAAATTTTAAATTATAAATAATAATATTATAAATTAATAATTAATTTAATAAATAAATTTCCGTTATTTAAAATATAATATTACGATTTATAATAATAACCGGTATTAATATTTGTATCATAACGCAAAATAGGTGTAACTAAAAGTAATTCTTCTTGAAAAAGTTAATTAGGTTAGCTGGGCGAATCAAAAAGTGTCGCCGAGAAGCTAGCGAAAAATTGTTGCGACTAACGCCTTGTCGCCTTCCGTCGGATATCTTTTAAATGCTTTGCACCCCTGTTTTAAATTTAGGTATGCGGTAATAAACCTTTAAGTTTAATATTAAAAAAAGGCGATTAAAATATATTTCGAAGTTAATAATTTTTTAAGATTTTGTTATCGCATTTAATCACTTTTAGAAAAACTTTATCTTAATTGTTTACGATTTTTAAAAGGCACTAAATCGTTATAATTAATATGTTTTGCTTTCGATTTTTTAAGTAAATATCTTAAATAAAGCTTAAGTATTTATTGGTAGCAAATATAACGTATTTACATCCTTTAGAGTTTTTTTCAAACTTTATACCATTAACGGCGACTTTTTATTTTAATCGGGATGCTCTTTTTTTTAGCTTACGGTATATTAATTTCTTAACTTTCGTTTCATTACATATTTTGCATTCCATTATTATAAAACCTTTTAAGCGAACTTTTTTTATATAGGATTACAACTAAGTAATTATTTTAGGACTTAAGTAACCTAGTTTTAGGTGCTTTATAATACCGTTACCAGTCCGTAATAATTTCGTTATCTTTAAGTTAACGTTTCGTCTATAGGTAATTAGGGTTATATAAGGTGTTATTATATTAATATTTTCGATAATAAATTTATTAAACTTGTTTATTAATGTAATAATTACTTAATTATGTATATTTCGAATACTGTTATTAATTTCCTTATTATCCTATTAATATTCTTTTTTTCAAAATTATTAGAATAACATTAAATTGCATACGAAATCTTCGCAATAAGTTACGTCGTATAAACGTCACGCTTTCGTACTAATAAGGTTTCGAAAAAATTACATCAATCTTTCCGTACCCCTTAATCGGGACGAAACTATTACCTACGTACATCCCGTTACCTTATACGGTAAATCTAAAGTTTAAGAATTTGTTAATTAAGTTAAAGATATATATCGTAAACCCTAAATCTAAAATGGTTAAATTCCTTTGAAGGTAAAAGAAAATACTTATAACGCTGCATTAATTAATAATTAAAAAACATGTTAATATTTATCGCATCCCTTTTAGTAAATAATTTATTTTTTATGTAATAATTTTTTTTATAATCTTTAATAAACGGTCGATTTTTTCCTTTAAAAATTTATTAGGAAAAATTCGTTTTTAAATAAATATTACTACGTTTTCGTTAAAACGGAAGTTTTTTAAAACCTTGTTAAAGAATGTATAAAAATAATTAAATAATATATAATAACCAGTTAAATACGTTGTGTAACAAGTATTATATACGTTTAATTCCTCACGTTTTCGTTTATTACCGTTTCGGTCTGCGTAAAAACTTTTACGGTTATTACGTTTCGGCTTACGGTTTAAAGTTCTTTTTTACAGTTAAAAGTTAATATTTTTAAAATCTTTTTAATTAAAAGCATCTTAATCCGGGGTATTTATAAGTATTCCGTAAAACGTTAAAATTTAATAATTTAATAAGGTTGCCGTTACTTCTTAATCACTAATCGTACCATTATCGATTTCAGCTTTTTTTACTATTTAAAAGGTAATTATCCAGGTTTTTATAATAAAGGCCAATACTGTATATAAGTTGTTAACTTATATAATCGTTGTTTTCGTTTCCGGAACACTGTATTACTATTCTTAGGTTATAATGTCTTACTATTTTATAATTTATTCGTCTAGTTTCTTTATTAATTTCGAAATTTACTTTAACCGTTTTCGATATTTCCGTTAGGTGTTAATTAAGAACGTATTGTCGTATATTTTACCGGATTCGGCCAAATTAACATATTACTTCCGTAAGCTTTTTCCTGAAAAAAGGCTTATCATTTTAATCGTTAAAAATACCGATTTTAAAACTTATTTCGTAAAGTTGTTAATGTTTTTATAGAAAATATTATACTTCCGATTTTTATATATACATATCGTAAAGTCCTAATTATAAACTTACCTGGCTTCGGTCGTTATTTTAAAGGTATTCGTTAGGTAACTAATATAATCGATTTTTTCGATACTTCTTTCGGAGGATGTAAATATAAAAGAATTACTTAAGGTATTAATTTGTATCGTATAACGAATCCGTCTTTTTAGATAGGAGGCTATATCGGGTTTTATAAGTTTAACAGGCTACCGAAAGTTCTGATTAGGATTAATATAGTTCTAAATATCGAGCGCGTATATTCTAGATTGAAATTTGCCTTTAAAACGATCCCAGTCCTTAAGTTCCTTATATATAACGAAAAGCGTTAACAGTACGGTCGCCATTATTATTATTAACGTATCTCGATAATCACAACTAATCTACAGCTTATATCGTCTTAATAGCAGTTAATTAATTAATATATACCCAAATTAGACGAATAAAACTTTTAATTATCAGATATAAAGAATATTAATTGTTATTATATTAATAACTGGTTGCAAGTGTTTTAAAGCGCGCACTGCACTTTAAGGTAACCTAGCCACGGAACATGTATTGTTCCAATTAAAGGGATTCTTCAGTATATGGAGTGCTAACGCACCCCTGCTAGCCGACAAATAGGGTATAATAAGGTAATGTAGTATTTAAATTAATAGAAAAAAAGTTGCGATTAATTTAACCGTAGTTATTTTACGTAATTAAAATACCGGGCTTATAACTGTTACAATTAGGTTGATCGCGGGAAAAGGTTACATAAAGTATGTAAAGTGTAAATTGTTATAGATAGTTCAGGCTTTAGAGAGCAATGGCTAGAGAGCTCTATATATAGCTTGGGAGCCCCGGAATAACGTTCTTGCAGGGTGCCTATAGGTGCTTGATGACTAATCACGTGACCCCTATTCTGCGACATCTCTGGTATACCCAGACTCGTCGACATGCCTAGTAGCGGAAGCGACCGCGGGGGACTTTCCTCGGGACTGGAGTTCCATGTCCATGGTGGGCAGTTGGTCTCTCGTTCATATGAGATGGAATGAAGTGCAAACGGGACGGCAGATCAGAGCCTGCTTGAATACTCGGGAGAAATTGCGATTGGGAACTCGTAATCAGTAACCCCGGATTCTCTCTGGTACCCCACCTTGTCTCAGGTTTCAATGGAAACCTATCAGCTGCAGGAATTGAATGGTAACAACAACCTTATCTTATGCCATCATCTCAGCCGCCGCGGTGGGTTTCCCCTTGTCTATGGACCTCGGGCATGCCAGGCTCAGACGTGAAAAGTCACGGACATGGATGTTTGCCACAGCCACTCAATCACAACTACATGGGCGTTGCCTTAATCCGGCATGGTGTGCTAGGCGACTTCCAATGGAAAATATTCGCTCTTTTATCGTATGACACATTGCATCCAACTTTCGCGGGTTGCAGGAGAAATCCTTCCGATGTGACAGGCAGCAACTGCAGATTGCTTGCTGCATGTAGCGTCCAGCTTTCGGCAGTTCCTCTATTAACCGTATGGGGACTCGCATTGCAAAGATTAAATAGCGGATGAAATTAGAAGACAACGGTGCCAAGGGATCCTTCCTTATCATAGATGTCGCAGAATAGGGGTCACGTGATTAGTCATCAAGCACCTGTAGGCACCCCGCAAGAACGTTGTTCCGGGGCTCCCATACTATATGTAGAGCTCTCTAGCCACTGCTCTCTAGAGCCTGAACTATCCATGACAATTTACACACTTCTCACACTTTATGCAACCTTTTCTCGCGATCAGCCTAACTGTGACAATAGACGTAACTGTCCGAGTCGTGCCGCTTTGAATGCAGAGAGTGCTTTTCCGCCGTTCTGTGACTCCCGCTATGCTGATACTAACCGCGGTTTCCATTTATTGCAATCGGTAGGAGGATGACCCGTAAAACCGATTTTTGTGAACGCCTCACTATTGGAAACTGTTCAGCGGATTGCAGGTTCGTAGTTTCTCAGGTTATTGAGGAATTAGATCAACAGAACACTCCATATTTCTCATCCATCCAACCAGTCCGCCATGACTCCAATGTCATACCCAATAAGCTTGCAGGAGGCGTCAGCCATGAACACCGGGAGTGCGGCGCCCCTTGTCCAGATTCTCTCGTGGCTTTTCCTCACATTTTCCATTCTATTCGTTGCAGCCCAGATCGCCACTAAACTCGCACTTTCAAGGCCGCTCGGAGTAGCGGACGTAGTTTTGTTCTGTGCACTAGTATGTTACTCCTACTGAACCATATTGGCAGAAGTTTCTGAACCATAGGGATTTAGTTACTAGGTGCAGGCCAAACCGCGACTCTGCTGAGTCCCGCAGGCCAGGTGATTGGGAATTCTCAACAATGACTCCAACCTGAGACGGTGGATCAAGCTTTGAAGGTAGGGGCATATCAACTCCAGAAGTATCATGATACTGAGAGATGCAGGCCCTGTATAGCGGGGAGATACTTGGTATCCTGACGCTCCTTGCGACAAAGGGCTCAATACTCATTGCTATCTTCGCTCTGACACCCAGGTCCGATCATCGCTTCGCTATAAGCGCGGCGGGTATAGTCACTATAGCATGGGCTATTACAGCTACCTTCGCAGTTGCTTTTCAATGTCCGTCGCCATTGAGGTGGGATATATTGGGTCAGGGATGCATTGACACGGTAAGCATGCAGTTCGCAAGTCGTTTAGTATTGAACTGAGTACCAATTATGTTTAGCGAGCTGTCAAGATCTACTCCTCTGTCATGAGCATTCTGACAGACGCCGCGGTGGTGGCCATACCATCGGTAATTATTGTACCAGTTCAGATGCCCTGGGACAAGCGTCTTACGATCCTAGGGGGTTCTGGTTTCGTATAGTGTGGGTTGATAACGTCCCGGTACTTGGGGCTGGATGCAAAGGCTAATATAATTCCTCACCACTTTGCAGGGTAATCGCGGCTTCAATCGTAGAGATCCTCTACATTCGGAACCTTGTATTCGACGAACAATACCTTAAGAACGTATGGCGGACCGTGGTATGCGGAGAGATCATTCAGACCACAAGCATCATAACAGCGTGTATTCCGTTTTTGAAACCTTTCTTGATGAGTTTAGAATCAGGGTTCCTACGGGTTGATGATATGAATCGTCGGGACGCCGCTGGCACCCAGAGATTAGCAGACAAGTCTTCTGGATGGACGTCAAGGTATATCAAGATCCGGAACCAGCGCAGCTCGGATCCTTCGATCAGGTTACAAGATTCGGCTTCACGAGACGAAACATTTAACGCGGGGACAAGGTTATAGGTTCACCATGGTTGGTGTGATGACTGTCAAGTGTTTTAAATATAAAATTTTCATTAATTATTGCCGTTGCCTTCTATGATAGTGTCCTATGATCTATGGAGAAAGCTACCAGTCCCTAGGGCTTAAGCACGTGGTTATCCATTGCTGTAACTCTAAATAAAGGAAGAAGTTCTGGACAGTGCCCCCTCCGTCGTTGACTTAGGTGAGGTGCACAACGCGACCTGAGAGTAAGAAGGTCGGAGGAATGTGTCGGATTTTCTCGTAGCCGAAGTTCGGCGTATATTCCATTCACTTAGCGCACCAAGTCTAGATAGTCTCGGTTAGACCCGTTAACATACACTTTTACGAGCTACCCAGACGTAGGCCAAATTTCATTCACCACAGAGTACGTGTTACTTGTGCTAGGCGGGCCGCATTTGGGGAGCCGCGAAACCTATCACTTTGCCCCTAATCAGATAGGGCATCGCCGCCTAACCGGTTTCGATTAGCACGAATCGGGCTGGCCCGCTCTTAACCAGATATGCTAAGATAGCGTAGGTTGCTTAATTCTACCTCCCGCATCGGATAACATCTTCCGGCCGGATTTCTCCTTCCTCCCCGTACCTCCGAAGGAGTCAGAAATGATGCAGCAAACTCCTATCTCGCCGCAATCCAACAGAACGCAGTGAAGACCGCAGCTCACGCCACCACGCAAGTTTTCGTCCATCCGGCACTTTCGAACAAGTGATTGCCTAGTACAGAAAGCTCAATACTAATCCTCGGGAACAAAGTTAAGCCGGTAGAGTGTTCCCTATAACAAGGTCTTGGAAAGGTAGTATGATCAAGCCGCAGCCTTTTCCTGATTATCGCCGAAGTCCACGCCCCCATCCCACAGAGGAGGGACGGGGCTGCCCCGTTTATCCTTGCCCGCCTACTCGAATTCCACGCCTCCGTCCCATAGAGGCGGGACAGGGCTGCCACGTTTGGCTTTGTCAACCTTCTCAAAGTCCACGCCGCCATCCCAGAGAGGAGGGACGGGGCTGCCCCGTTTATCCTTACCCGGCTCCTCAAATTCCACGCCTCCGTCCCATAGAGGAGGGACAGGGCTGCCACGTTTGACTTTGTCAACCTTCTCAAAGTCCACGCCGCCATCCCAGAGAGGAGGAACAGGGCTCGTCCTCTCTTCGATGGTACCTATAGCTCAGCTCGCAAGTTAGCAAGCCTGTCACACCACGTGGAGCCCCTATTGCACACCTACCCAATGGCATTGACCATGTGCCAAGCGCGAGAGCGACGACTAGGAGACTGTGGAAATGCATTTCAGCCTTTCGATACTGTGTGTAGGGGATGTAAACGTGTAGAGACTGCGGGTTGTCTTTGTTGGCAAACCAGTTTTGAAGTCGGGCGTTGAGTGTGCTATTTATTATGTGCACTTTCCTGTCTACGGCCTGATACTCCGCAATATTATCCCCTCATGACTCTCTGCCTGACGGGGACATACAAGGATCCGCCAAGCCAGCTTTATGAACAACCCCAACGGCTCCACATACCGGCGGAGACCCGACTGTAGTACTCCATGGTCTCGATTGCTCGCAACTTATTGCCCGCATGCAATGAGACCTTGTGCTCCAACGTTTCTGGAGAAGCCCCGTGATGGCGTAGTGAGGCTCCAAGTGAAGGGGGACGAGAGGAAAAGTATAGGCCTTTGAAACGATCTGTGGACGTAACATATGCACGCAACCCTCCGTAAAGTAAAAAGCCACATGTTGAACAGAAACCTCTTCCTACGATTTGCGGAAGATAAGTGGTCCGCTGAGAATCATCTTCGTTGGTGCCTGCGAGTATCGTAACTGCAGAGCCATGAAGGAAGAAAATAGCTCAGGGTGACATCGAGACGGATGCCCGCCAAAACCATATCTCTATTGCCGGGTTTTACATCTCCTGCTGTTAAGCCTGGAATTGTCCGCCCTCTCGTCTCCGCACGCCAATATGCCGGCTGTGGGCGGTCCTTTTCTTCCATACGCCACAATGGCAAGGCAATCCTGGTGGCACAACGTAATATAGCAGTGAGGAGATACAATGCATGCATCTCGTTGCATAAGTCACTCCATAACGGATAGACTTTCATCTGTCGGCAGTTAGTGCTTTGGGGTGCTCACGGCTGGTGGACCCAGGCTGCAGAATAGTGCCTGGGATACCCTTTGTCATGAAAAAACCCTTTAAGCATGGATTATATATGTAAGGGCGGTTTGCCCCGGATTTTTTCAATCTGTAAAATCATTAACACATAGACTACGCCAGTATCCTATATTTAATTATTATAATTACTAACATAAAATAGCATTGTTTATTTAATTAAGAACTTAGTACGTTAAACGAAATAATTATTTAAAAATTAAATTGGTAAAAAAAGCGCGAAATTTGAAAAGATTAAGCAGTTAACGATAGTAAGCAAATAATAAATCCTTAGGCAGCTTTTTATTAAATAAAACGGCCTATTCGAAACTAACCTTTACTTTTTCCCTTGATTAACATTTTCTTATGATAGGAACGTTCATTAAAACGAAAAATTTTATAACAAGAGAAAAAAAAGGAACTTCTATTAAATATAGCAGCAGGAAAAAAACCGACCTTTTAGGCCTTTTTAAAAGATAATGCCCTATTACCTTAACTGTTTTAACAATTAAAAAATAACAAATTTAAAACTCTTATCTAAAGATAACAAACTACTAATAACTTAAATAGGTTTTATATATTATTAAGAATTAACATAAATAGCATTAAACGTAATATTAAAGTACGAAAAAATAAATACTCATAGGTCGAGAAAAAAGTTAAAAATTTAAAGCTTTAAAATAAAAAATATATCAATTTAATAAAATACATAACGTAATAGACAAGCTTACGAGATACATAAGCTCACGTATTATGAGCCAACGAGCTTAGCTTAAACAGATACAGTCGGACTCTTATCGTGCAGACCTCGATCATAGCTAAGAAATGTTACGTAACTTGCTTACTAACAGAACCAGGCCTTTAGCGTAGAAAGTAGTAAGTAGGGTGAGCAGCCATAAGCGTCGTGAGTAACAAGAAGGAGATATATATTCGCCAGTTTCCAGAGTTAAATAATAACAGCTTGTAATACAACTTCGTTATCCAAGATACCCTTGGTATTACGAAACGTAACTAAGTTATTTTTTAACTGTTTAAATTCTTATAATATTTTACTAACATAAACCTATTAATTTAAATTTAATGATTAATTAATTAATTTAGCCGTTATACGTTATAAGGTTGTATTTAATAATACTGTTAAATTATTAACTAATAATTCATAAGAAATAATTTTTAGCAACTTTAAGTACGTATTCGAACTTTAAAAAAAAAAGCTTTAGCAATTTGCCGATCAAATAGCCGGACCCGCTTTAATAATTACTATTACTAAAATAAAGCCCAAAAAATAGGAACCTTATAGTGGTAAAGGAAATCCCCAGATTTTCCTTACCTAAACACGCGTTTATTTAAGTTTTTTAAATCTCGACAACGTCCCGAATTAAATTCTTATTATAAAAACGTATTTTTTTTAGAAACGCGGCGGATTAGTTTAAATCTATTATAAGAAATTATTTGGAAAATATTGAAAATGACCGAAAAGTTTTAACGAATAATATTTTTTCGGCGTAGGGTAACTTTAGAAACAAATTTCGCTTTAATTTTGGCAATTCCGACTAAAAACGATATACAACTTAAAAAATTCTCGATTTAAAATAAAAAGGACCCACGTTTAAATATGTTATTACCTTTAAAACCTTAATCGATATATTTTATAAAAAACTTAAAGATAACATTAAAAATAAAATGGTTAAAATCGAACGACATATTACCTCAAACCGGTACATTGCAAAAACTATCAAAATGAACAACCGATAATTTAAACGACGATAAAAATAACGAAAACGATATACCCTAAAAACAAACACTCGGAATAACAACAAGCTTAAGTACTCGGCTAACATTAATACCCCCAGAAAGCATAACACCTCGTACGGAATAAAATTAGGACCTATAAAAATTAGAACTATTTAATAAAACGTACGACGTATCCAGTATTAAAATTGCGGCAAAATAGGATATAAGGCACCATAATGCAAATTACTTAAAAAATAACAACAAAACCAATTATGAACCCCAGTACTTACTGGACAATTTTCCAACAGGCCAAAAGAAAAAGCTTTTACTATAATACAAAAAGGAAAAAGACTCCTGAAACCCTTCAAACGAAAAAATATACCAAGAACAAGTAAAAGCTAAAAAGCGATCATAAAAGAGCATACGAAAACGATAAAAATAACAAAAATCTCTATATTAATAGCTACGAAATTACGAAATATGGGAAAACTTTTTAAACCGATAATTACGATTTAAAAAACAATAAAAATATTATTAACGACAATCGGCCTAAATAACTAAGGAATAGCTAAAAAAAGTATAAAAAATAGACGGAAACGATTTTACCCGGAGAAATTAACCGACACGGAAAAATCCACGTAATTCATTATGTAAAAACACGATACCCCGAACATGAAAAATATAAGGCCTATATCTTTTAACGGATCGCCTAAATAAATAAATAAAGATTTAAGTTTCCTAAGTAATAAGAAAATAATCCTCAAAACTAACGATAATATTAATACCTGCGAAATATCGGAAAAAAAACGATAAATATATTAATAATAGTAAAAAGTTGGCTAAAAGGATAAAAATATCTTTAAAAGAACCCTTCCTATTTTTATCACACGTATAAACATTAATAATAAAAAATGCAATATAAAAAAGGCTTAACCTAATTATACGATAACTAATCGCTGATTTACACCTTTAGCTGGCAATAATAACGGATCCCGTCAAAAAAGAGATTTTACTAAATCTTACAAAATTTACGAAAAACTTATAAAAGAAATTTAAAAATGCGTTAATATGAAACGTATTACAAGCTATAAACGAAAAAACTCTATAGTTAAAAAAAATCTCGGAAATAAAAAAAAGTTTTGTATTACTTAAAAAAGATATTTGTTATTTTCGAAACTAATACAAATATTATAACCTGGAAAAGAAAGATTAAACAAACCGATAATAAATAAGCATTAAATAGTTATACCGAAATAATTAAAAAACGAATAAAGCGATAAATTACGGGATAAAATGGAACAACAATAAAATATTATCAAATAATTACGAAAAAAAAACGAATAATATAACAGGCGAATTTACCAACTCGAATATCTAAAAAAAACTACTTATAGAAAAGCCGCAGAATAGCAAAACCTAAAAGAGTCAGCAAACACTCCTAAAAAGGGCTCTAGCAATAATAAGAAATAACGATAATCTTATTATTTTGAAAATACAAATTAGGACATATTAATATACCGCTATAGTAAATAACGAAATTTTAAAAAGTAATTATATTATACCGGAAATAATTAACGAACTCAAACTGCCATAAAAATATAAAAAAAACTCTTACATTACAAATACCGCTAAAGGTTAACCATTTCTTTATAATAATAAAAAAATCACAGGCGAAATTAATTACCCTAATGTTTTTACCTTAAAAAAAGATATAACTATTAACTTCGATATTATACCGCTAGGGAATTACGATATAATTTTAAAAAAACATAATTACGCCAGTATAGCCCCTTAATCAACTAAAAAACTGGCTTAATAAAATTCTTTTTAAAACTTAACGATAAATATAAAAAAAAACGATAAAAATCTTAACACTTAATCGAAAATAACGACGAATACTGGCATAAAAATACGACAAAAACCTTACTACCTACAGAAATACAACATAAAAAAAACGAGTATCACCGAAAATTACAACGTATTATTACTACTATTAAAGCAAAATTATAACAACTAAATAACGGTCTATAACAACAGCCTAAGGAATTAAATAAAATAACTAATATATTATTATAATACTATAAAAACGAACGACTTTTAAAAAAAACTCGAAATAAAATTACCGGAACATAATAAATAAAATCATAAAATTATCTTGAAAAAAAAACATCAACCAAATTTTACCCCATATACAATCTTAATAAAATAAAGCTATATATATTTAAGAAATACCTAGAAAATCTCCTTAAGAAAAAATAAATTCGTTTGTTAAAATTACCAACTAGATATCCTATATTTTTCGTACCTAAAAAAAACGGAAAATTACGACTAATTATAAACTACCAATAATTTAATAATATTACAATCAAAAATCAAATGCTATTACCTCTAGTCAGCGAAATAAAAAAACCGCTTCCACGAAACTTAATAATTTACTACTTTCGAGCTTAAAAATGGATAAAACCTAATTCGAATTTTAAAAAGCTACGAATAAAAAATAACATTTCGGATTCAATATGGGCTATACGAATACTTAATCATCCTTATAAAATTTACTAACGTACTAGCAACTGTATAACGTATGGTTAATTATATCCTTAAAAAACATCTTAATGTTTTCGTAATATGCTACCTCGACGACATCCTCATTCTCTCGGAAATTAAAAAATAATATAAAGAATATGTTTATAAAATATTCTAATTGCTTCAAAACGCTAACTTATTAATTAACGCCGAAAAAAATAATTCCACATATAAAAAATTAAATATCAAGGCCATATTATTATTTCTAGATATATCAAAATAAACCCTAAAAAAATTACAATAGTACGAAATTAAGCAACGCCTATTATAGTTAAAAAAGTATACACTTTCCTCGGATTCGTCAATTATTATCGAAAGTTTATCAAAAGCTTTAGCCGTATAGCAATACTCCTAAACAAATTTACTAAAAAGAGGAAAACATTTTAATAAATATCAAAAACGGAAAATATCTTTTATTAAATTACAAAAACAAATATAAATTTTTAGTACTAATTATATACGATCGTAATCGCTTATAAAAATTAAAAATTAACGCAGTCGATTATACTTTAAACGCGATAATCGGATAACGAAATAATTAAATAATATTATACCTTATTACTTTTTTTTAACAAGTTATAAAAATTAAAATTACGTTACATTATCTCTAATGAAAAGTTTATAATTATTATTAAAATATTTTACGAATTTATATATTGTCTTAAAAATAACCGATATTAACTTAAAATTTATACGGATTACAAAAATGTTACCCGATTTATTACGACTAAAAAACTTATAATATAACAATTTCATTATATAAAACAATTAAGGGAATATAACTTTATTATTATCCATAAAAAAGCTTAGAAAATAGCAAAACTAACGCCCTTAATAAATAACTTAACTTTAACAAAAAAGGGTTAAAACTTTTACGTAATTTTCGATATTATTATAAAAAAATAATTACATTTACGGCAAATCGTAACGATAACGATAATATCTTTAAATATATATCAAAAAATTAAAACATATAACAATAATTTATAAAAATAAATAAATAAATTATAAGTTTTAACAAAATATCAAAAGGACCTAATACGAAATATATATTAACATTAATTATACGAATACAGAAAGATTTATAAAACCTTAAAAGGTTTTTAACCCGTATACCGTTTTCATAAAATAAAAAATATAGTATAGAAAATTTTACGTTAATGCGATATTTATACTTAAATATAAATACGGCGACATAAACCATACGGAAAGTTACAACTATTATCAATCGCAAAACGATTATAAAATTACATTATAATAAACTTTATTATCAAACTTCCTTTATTAAAAAACCTAGTTATAAATATATATTACGATAATATTTTCGTAATTATTAACCGATTTATCAAATTCTCTTATTTTTTACCTTATAATAAAGATATTAACGCGAAGCAAATAATATATATCTTTTTTAAAAGCATTTTGAGCATATATAAATTACCATACGAAATTATTTTAAATGAAAAAACAATATTTACTTTTAAATTTTAACAAAATCTAATAACACAAATTAGCTTAAATTATAAGCTGTTTAATATATTCCGACTTCAAATAAATAAATAAATAAAACAACAAAATTAAAAGGTTAAAATATACCTACGATATTATATTAATTACGAATAAAATAATAAAATTAAAAAACTACTAATAACTTAAATAACTTATAACATTAATTATTACAAACATATCACAATAACCGCGTTTATAATTAATTTTAGATTTACCCCGGAAATTTATAAAAAAGTATACAAAAAAGGGTTATTTAATATTAAAATTATTCTTACGTTATAATAACATAAACGATTATATTAAGATATAAAAACAAAATTCGAGTTCGTATGCAATTAAATAAAAAATTATTATAACCAAAAACGGTTAAAAAGAGTCAACTTTTTTAAATAGAAAAATAATTTACTTTATTACTAAAAATATTTAAACGAAACGCCCACATCAAAAAGTTAATTTTAAATATATCGGCCCTTACAGAATAATTTAAAAATCTTAAAAAATAACTACTAATTAAAATTATCTCCCAAGGTTAAACTCTATTCATTTTTTCATATATCCTGACTTAAGTTAATAATAGATACGATTAAAATACGTACTAAATAAAATAATATAAAAGTAAAAAATAAACAGAAGTACGAAACGGAAAAAATCCTTAATATAAAACAATCGACGGACTTACGTAATATTTAATCAAATAAAAAACTACTTATATTTTAAAAACACCTAAAAACCCGCCAATAATCTTATAAATACCTAATACCTATTAAAAGATTTTTATTAACAATAATAAAAACATTCCAATCTACGGTTAACCAATTAATAACGTTAATATTACCCCAATCGGACAACTCCATAACCTATACCACCGCATTTACCGCGGACTCCAACTATTATTACTTTTTATCCAAACGCTTGTACTCTTCCATAACCTCCACATCAAAAACACCTTAACAAATTATTTTAATACTACGATTTATTAATAATTTCTTTTAATTTCGCAAACGAACCAAACGACCAAATAATTCGTTTAAATGTTATTAAACGCGCAAAAACTCTTTTTTCGCTAAACGTTTTACAAATTTCAAATAGTTTTTTTCCTTTAACAATTTATAATATTTACTTTCGATCGGACTAAAAACGTCGCAAAAACAGGCGACAAAAATACAATAAGCACACTTAAACCACCTCAAAAACACCTTACATTACTTTTATTTAAATCGATAACGTAAGCAAAAAAGTATAACAAAAGCAAATCTTTTAATTTATTCAAAAAGCAAAACGGCGTTACGACATACTCGGGACATAAGTTTTTATTTAACTATACGGGTAAATATTATAAAAGTAATAAAAAAAAGGGGAATTTAATTTACCAGATTGGGTAACAAACAGTTTTAATCTTTAAAATAAAAATCTTTAAAAGGAAAAATTCGTATTATAAGCTAACAAACTTAACTTAAACAAACACAATCGGACTCTTATCGTACAAACCCCGAATATAACTAAAAAATATTATATAACTTACTTATTAATAAAACTAAACCTCTAACGTAAAAAGCAATAAGTAAAGTAAGTAACTGTAAGCGTCGTAAACAAATAAAAGAATATATATATTCGCCAGTTTCCATAATTAAATAGTAACAACTTGTAATACAACTTCGTTACTTAAAATACCCTTAATATTACGAAACATAACTAAGTTATTTTTTAATTACTTAAATTCTTATAATACTCTGCTAATATAAACCGGTTAGCTTAGGTTTAATAATTGGTTAATTAGCTTAGCCGTTATATCGCGGGATGGTTTTTGGCATAGTGCGATAATAAATTCAAATTATATAACTATAACGCATTAAATCAATTTAAACTAATCGGATTCTTCGTTGCTAGACGCCTTTATATCCTTTTTAGAAGTACGCATATTATGTCCGGGTTTACCGTAAACGTTATACTTCCGTTCTTTCGTTTAAACTTTCTTATAATAACTTCTTTCAGCCGTTATTAGTTGCGGTTATTTATTATAACCCTTTTGTAAAATTATAAAAACTTATATTTCTTATTTAATAAGTATTTTTCCTTGTAAAAACTATTTATTTTTAATTTTCTAGCGTTTATTAAAAATATAATTCGTTTCACGTAATAAGCTGCATTTCTTAAAAAAAAACGTTTTCGTATAATAATATTAAATCTTTTTAATTAAAAAATTAACCAACTTAATTATCTTATGAACAAATTAGCCTAATAATTCTTAATTTGCTTTTACAAATAACGCTTTCATCGAATTATTTCGATAACATTTTTAAAAGTTTTTACAAATAAGAAAATAACGGAATTAATAAAAATAAATAAAGAAATAATCGGTATAAATATAATTAAAACTTTTAATTCAGAAGAAACGTAATTAAAATCGATTAAAATAAATCCCGTTTTTACGAATGCCTATTTAATGTTATCGGTCGTTATAATAATTTTAAACGCGTTACGGAAACCGGCGATAAAATCGTCTTTAGTAATATAAGTAACGTAATATCGTATAAAACCTCCGATATATAACAAATAAACGCGTTTTAGAAGAATAAATTAAACTACGTTAAAAGATTAAAATAAAGAAAAAGAATGAACGGATATATAAAATGTAATAATGTTATAATTAACGTAATATTTTTCAAATTTTATTTAATAGTAGCTTTCGTAGCGGTTAAGGATAAAAAAACGGTTCGATCTTTTCGTACGCATTTAAATACATTAATCGAAATATTGGACCTATTTTAAACCTAATTTATTTATCGTCCAACCGTTATTATTTATACTGAATTTTTAATCGAATAGGAATATATTATCAGTAAAATAACGAAAAAGATAGTTCTTCCCAATAAAAATAATAAATAAAAACAGGGTTTAATATTAAAAAATAATAGTTTATATTATTATAAACCTTTTTAGATTTTCTTTTAATCTTATTTAAATCTTTTACGTTTTTCAATATTAATAATAACCATACCGATTACTATAAAAAGTTTTATCAAAAACTTTATTTTGTCGAAATTATAAATACCCTCCTTTATCATACCGTATTTTGTAATTATAACTTAAATAAGTTTAAATTATTTATGAAATACTTTTAAATGTCGTATAAAATCTTTTAATAATTTATTTTGTTTAGTTAAATAGGTTTTAAGTTGTTTTTACAGTTAAAAAATTAAGTACTTAATTAATCCCGATACTTTTTGTGATACGTTACGCAAATAACAAATTTATTATATTTTTAACATAGTTATTGTTAAATAGGAAATATCTACGAATTTAAGTTAAGGATACGTTCGATAATTAATTCGTATTCGATCCGCGTTAAAATTCGAGAATTAAAAATGATATCGGTTTTAAAAAATCTAGTAATATATCGTAGGTGCAAAATACAATAGGCAACTCTATAAATAAAATTAAATATCGCATAATTAAGTTTCGGGTTTCGTTTTTTAACTTAGACGTTTATTTTTTTTAAGCCGTTCCGTACTATTTCTGTAGAAAAATTATTAATTAAAGTTAGGTAATTAAAATGTGTTAAAAAGCTATCCCATGAGCTTGTGCATCTGGTAAGCTTGCATGTTACATTAAATAATATGATAATATAATTATTAAGTACGCATTAACCCAAAACGCGCAACTTAAAAAGTTCGCATAATATAAATGTATAATTAAAGGCGTTATAAAGCGCCCCACCTTACGTTAAAGCTATTAGTTTTAAGAAAATACCTATCGTTTTAAAGAGCGGTATAAAAAAAGATTCACTTTTTAAAAAAAATGTAAAACGAAACTTAGAAGATAGTTTACCGAAAAACCTAACCCCCCGAAGTCGAAC
>QJNV01000166.1:0-129338 GCA_004155935.1 Monosporascus sp. GIB2
CCCCCCGCCCAACCCCCCCGCGTACTTTTTACGGCCCATATTTTCCCTCGAAACTCAGTGAAAGCTAATGCAGGCCAAGGCCCCCGTGTTCCAGGTTCTCCTGACGGAATAGCATTTCCTTTCACTTTTATTTGTTACGACTATTTTTAGCTTCCGATCCACTTATCCCAAAATAGCATATTCCCTTGGCGATGTATTTGACCCGTTGCATTAGCCTCTCTTGGCCTGCATTAGCTTTTGCTGAATTTCGAGGGTTAATATGGGTACAGTAAGTGTTAATCAATCAAAATCCAGGTACCGTTAGCCGGTGTTACAGATTGATAAGCTACCTAGTAACAGGCAACTTTTACCTGATTGATTATGCATGCCTCGTCCCAGCAAGTGTCGTCGCCTTTCCTTACTTCCCATCGTCACGGAGACAGGACAGCCACAGTGAGAGGCAACGAACCATTGGTACCAATGGAGATAATGTTGGTGATGCAGAAGTAGTCAAAAAAATCCGTTATTATATAGGTCAGAGTATGCTGGTGGATTACCGGACCGTAGGATACGCAGGCCAAGAAGCTTTTGATATCGATGAGAAGACGAACAAGAGGGCTCATCTGGGCTGTCAACTGTCATATTTTGGCACGCATGATAAGGACCTACTTTATTAGTCCCTTGGACAAAGGCCTGTTTCGGTTACCACGTTTATCCTAGGTAGTTTTACCGCAGTACTATAGCTAACGAAAACATGAAGTACAAGAATTGGTATGCCTAGACAGACGACAGGTGCGACTTCAAACGCAAGCTGCCGGGTACCAACCACACCCGGCATCTCCGCGTCAAGCCCCCTCGGACGTGTTGAAATATTATTTTCCTCCCACCTCCCTCATCATGTTATACCATACCTGCCTTCTTGCCGTTACCTAAAGCCATCACGACTAGTTTCTATTGACTGTCGGAGCAGGACTCATCGCCAGATACATATAACAACGCAGAACCGTAATTTAATACGAAGAGATCGGCTGCACCTAGCAGTAGTATCTTCTACAATGGCAATGGGTCTGAAAGAGCTCTTAGGTTATAGACTCACTTTTTATCGAGGCGTTTCTTCCGGGTACGGACTTTAACCCGCTTTACCGACCGTGGGGCATCACCATCTATCGCATGGCGTACAGCATGCCGGATTCCGATCGACATTGGCAGGCACTCGTTGATAGCATCCAGGCTCATTTGCGAATGGAGCTCTTAACGCGAGATGACCCGGAAAAGGGACAAGGCGACCACGCGGTTTACGCCGCCCGAACCTTGTTGACTCCGTTTCGCCTTGATGCGCGGTCAGAATGCCCAGGCCCTCAGCAGCGCCACCATGGACCGACCGCGCAAGATCTACAACAACGGCGGCGCGGGCGGGGAACCCCTTAATAGCTGGGACGAGCTGTCTGAATCTCGCCTCTTCCTCCTCGCCGATGAGGATGTGCTGGCCAGCGTGGCGAACGGCGAATTCGTAATGAAGTGCGTCGAGGTGGACTACCGGGAGTCTCTGAATCCGGATGTACGGTTGGGTGCCGCCGTTATACTTCGGCTGGATAAGGATAACAACGTAGAGTCTGAAGTTATGGGTTTGTCTAGATTGCGGCGAGAGCTTCCAGATGATCGCAACCCCGGGTCCCCGGACCGATAACAGTATACCCGTCGTGAAAACCTGGACTTGGGGCGACGCCTGCTGGTAATGGGGCGGGCATATCACAAGGACTGTCGACGTAGGGTCGCACTTAAAGAAGGGAGAGAAATAAATCCGGTACATTCAATCTATATGGGTGTGCCTAAATGACCCACGATAATTAAATTTGGGGCATCATATGGTGGTATTGGTCACGATATCCCATCCCCAGAATCGTACTGCCCTCCATCGTGGTGTTCCACCTGTATGTCGGACCGACACATAGAGCCGCGGCCGGGGTTGAGAGACAGTGTGCACGCGTGTGACCGGAGAAAAAGGTTGACGATATGAAAAAGATTCGTCGTAATGCCGTTCTGCAGGCAGATCGTGGTGCACGTATCCTCGCCCGCAGTCTCTCCCACCGGCCGTTAAACGTGGTGCTCTCGGCCGCCGGGACACCTTCGGGCGGTGCTGCGGATTCCGTGTGTATCCGTCGTTTGGTGTAGGGATTACCCGTGGGCGCCGGCGCCGGGACCGTGCCCCGAAAAAGGTGCCGCCCTGTGGTGAGACGCAGATAATCTTTCTAGTAAAAGGTTTAACATATATACATATTTGATTACCCAATTGCTAATCGTTTCTGTGTTTTTATTAAATTTACAGAATTTGAATTTTCGTTCCCGGTTAATTTTGATTGTACACATGTCTATTGATTTGGCAGTACCTAGGACATGAGCTCCAACAATTTCGGAGCCGCAACCTGATAAAACTGTCACACTTCTGACAGCGTGCACTGTTTACTTTCCATTAATCTGTACAAACTCTTGCAACTGCCTACCTCTACACTACTCTGCCTGGATGCCTTGTTCTTCGGGCAGCACTTACTTCCTATTCTTCCCTTCAACTATTCACCTACCTGCCATCCCCACAACTCTAACCGTTCCATCTTCAGTAAATCATCTCATAATTCCACCACTCCTTCTGGACTTCCACTTCCTCCCATCCCACACCAACCCCATCAGCGCCATGTTAAGAGCTCTGGCCTTGATAGTGTGGATTCCCAGCGACCTTCTCATCTGATTGAGAAGAAAACAACACCCCGAATTAATATTGACCCGCTTTGAACTTTGCTGGCGCATCACCTCTTAGATTGGACACTGCAAGATAAGACCTCCGTCTCTCCCGTGTTTGGGGATATTTTTGTCGCCTGCCCTTGGACAGCAATCCGCCAGACCTGACGCCTTGTCACCTTACTGCAGGTTTCCGCTATGAGCGATTCCATGACGGAGGTTGTCGAGCCACTCGACCCCGTCTCCAGGCGGATTATTCCTCAAAATATTCATTTAGGAACCTTAGTACCCCTCAAGACAATCCTCGAGCTACGAGACAACCTTTCTCTCGGCCTTGCGTATGTTACGCGAGCACCTACTAGAGTCACTAACGATGTCGTGAAGTATGTTTACATCCAACCACCGTACTTCATTGCACCAGCTTGTGCGGATTAAAACGCTAACCTACCTTCGTTGACAGTGTTGCGCGAGCTCTGGCCGGTGACGATGCGGCTAAGAACCTTCCTCACTTGCGTCGGTGCTCCAAGCCTTCCGACCTCCCACCTCACCTCAAGTCCCAGTTCATGAACGAACAGAATGGAAAAAATGCCCACACTGGAAAGTCTAATTTCCTCTATATCATGCTTGGCCTAAAGGATGAGATTCCTTATGAGGATCTTGTGCGAGGACTCTCCACCATCGATGCCATTAGGGATGACATCTTTGTGGGCATCGTACCAGTTCCCCTCTTGGCCCCGACCTCTCAGGTCCAAGCGAACATGTGGTCCCAGCAATTCTGGCAGACCGTCTACCGGAAGAACAATCCGCTAGGGCCCCATCCGAGCAATATCTGCCGAACTACGACAACCGTGTCTCGCGACGCCTCAGTTTGGATGACTCTGGCCCACCAGATCGCCAAGAAATCACAGGAAGCCGGATATGGCGAACCCATTGGCGCCGTGATCATCAGACGTACAGTTCCTGGAAAGACTGACGCTGGAAGAGCAACCACCGTAAAGGAAGATGCTACGGCACCGGAGGCGACACAGTCGGCTTCTGTGACAGCCGGATCTCCGAACGGTGACACCCCCAACAGTGAAGTACCAATGAGTGACGACGGCAACACACCATCCATGCGCATCGACGATAATGATAACCAGACTGAGAGCGTAGAAGGCGGTGATCTTAACGCTGGCGGCATAGGACTGGACGTGCAAGATGCCGATACGCCCGATTTCGACGCCGAAACCAAGGAGACCGCCCAGATCGTGGCTATTGCAGCTGATGCTCGGTGGCATCAGCAAGAGAAGATCGGCCACACCGGAAACCCCATGGCACATGCGGCCTTGAGGGCTATCAGCATGGTGGCACAGAAGCTAGTGAGAGCAGAGAACAGACCGCCTTCAACCGCACAGGTCATGGAATTTGAGGCATTCCAAGACAGGCCTTTGTTAGATGACGAACAGACGGTGTTTGAGGCGGAGCATCCGTGCCCCGATGGATACTTATGTCATGAGCTTGAGCTATACATGACTCACGAGCCATGCACTATGTGTGCCATGGCGATCCTCCATTCCCGAATGGGTCGAATCGTCTTCCGTCATCGAATGCCTCTGACCGGAGGTATGTGTTCGGAGGATCGCAGCAACGACTTATGCGGAGCCGACGCATCGTGTACGCAGGGCCCTTGTGGAGGAGGCCAAGGGCTGGGACTTCACTGGCGGAAAGAGCTCAATTGGAGCATGTTAGGATGGGAGTGGGAAAACGATGAGGCTGAGCGCCTTGTTGTCAATCCGCACCTTCACGCCTGATCATCTTCGTCTTAAATTTTCTACAACACCCGAGCGTTGCGTTTTGATTTGGCGACAAGCACAGGAGTTAGGTAGTCCTCTTGTCGGTTTTGGCATTATGAATGAGCCGGCAAACTGCTCTGTCGTCAACGTACATTCCTGGTTTTCGGCATCAGTTACGTTGGCGAAGCTCATGGTTGAGATATGTCATTGGGCTCATCTCAAGCGTCACAATGAAGAAGCATTGTTGAGAATCAGGCAACTGTCCTCGGGATATATCAACAGGGACTTCCCACCGCAGATGTGTCAGGAAGGTTGACAGAGCTTATGATTCGCCCTTCTTCGACCATACCATGCATCCAGGCATGAAGACATGGTCAATGCTTGGTCGACAGACCTAATATCTCTTCCGGCCCCTTGAGTGGCCCTTATGAAGATAGATGATAGTTGTCTCAATAATCACACGATAAGACGTAATATTACCCGCGCCTCTTGTGACTTGGTGAAGTATGCTAAAGGATCATGTGAAGGCTTATGTCTAAATGAAGCGATGGATGATACACCAGGCCACCTACTTGGAGTGTCCGCATACACCTCGATCATTAAACGAACCTCTTATTCCAGTATCAGGGATTCGGGTGCTCTGGGTTGTGAATTGTGTTCTTTGATATCAGACCTGGTAGATAAATTTGACGTCATGTCGAATCCAAGCTTATAGTAAGGCTTATCTTATCAGAGACCCTGCAGCCGAAACTGTCGCATCAGCATCGATTGAGGGTTTTCGCGTTTCCGAGCTGCTTCCACCAGATCGAAGCACGATCCTTACTCCACCCCCCCTTTACAACCTACAAACCGTTAGGAGACAGGCGGAAATCAACGAGAGCGACCAGTCATCCAGGTCTCTTTCAGGGCTTCTTGTTTGTCCCGCATGAAAAATGACAATTCTTTGACTTTCTCGATACCGCTTGTTAAGGACTTCTTGTTCCTCACCGTACCACACGCGGCCCCCCGCCCGTCTCGACCTCATACGACACGTCACTTTCCAGTCGGCCTCCCGGGGTTTGTCCCGCAGATTGTCCCGAAGATTGTCATGGACTGGTCTTATATCGGCTCTATTTAAGGATACACTGCTCAAGGCACGCAAAATGCCTGTGAAGAAGGGCCAAGCGTCAGGCTCTACTGCCACCACCAGCAAGAAGCGCAAGATAGACCCTAACGCTCAGAAATACTATGCTGTTCGAACTGGAAAGAGACCCGGCGTCTATCTAACTTGGAATGAATGCCAGGCGCAGACGGCCGGATACAGAGGCGCTCAATGTATGTTGAAGACGTTCCTCGGTTTGCATGAGCCGACTAAACCTGAACTTCGCCGAACAGACAAATCCTTCCTCAGTCGTTCGGATGCCCAAGCGTTTGTAGAAGGCAGAAATCCGTCTACTGCGAGCGATGGTACCCATGAGGAGAGATATTACGCAGTCGCCGTGGGACGGGACCCTGGAATCTACACGAACTGGGAGGCAGCCTCGGTTGCGATCACGGGATGGAAGGGACCGAAATACAAGAGATTCGACACGCGAAAGGACGCTATTGAATTCATTCGCACACATGGGAACGAAGCTGCACAGAAGGTCCTAAGGGAGCAGGAGGGACAAGAAATAGGGCCACCGGCGAAAAAGTTCAAGAAAAGCTCACCCGAAGCCGAGTCCAATATTCAATGCATTCACACGGACGGGAGTGCTCGTGGTAATGGCCGTCTCGGAGCTCTTGCCGGAGTGGGCGTCTACTTCGGCGCAGGCGACCCAAGGTTTGCCCTACAATCTACAACTTGACCATTCTCACCGGCGGTTGATGGCTAAAATATTACGTAGGAACATCTCCGAACCACTGGAAGGCGAGATACAGACGAATCAACGAGCAGAACTGACAGCCATACTTCGGGCGGTGGAAGGGGTCTCCATAGACCAGTCAATCCGCATCTACTCCGATAGCAAATACTCCATCAGCTGCGTCACCGATTGGTATAGGAACTGGGAGAAGAACAACTGGAAGACTAAAGAGGGCCCGGTGAAGAACAAGGATCTCATCGAGGCTATCAGAGCCAAAATCGAGGAAAGGAATGCGGCTGGCGCGAAGACTCTCTTCGATTGGGTCAAAGGTCACGCGAACGACGCGGGAAATGTGGCGGCAGACGCACTTGCCGTAAGCGGCGCGATGCGCAAGTGAGGGCTCAAACTCAGGGTGGATACACCTGAAGGCGGGCCGTTCGGTTGGGACGACGGTGTCACGGCTGCTCTGCTGTTTTTGTTGCGAATTGCTTCGGGGCGGGAATATCCCATATTCCAGGGTTCTGCTGTCACTTGACTTTTTCAGGTCTCTGATGAACGAGGTCGGCCTTGATTCTCATACCCTTTCGTAATGATATCAGGCGGACGCAATAATACCCAACGCTTGGTACTTTTTATTTCTCTCTCTATCATCGACTTGTTCAAACGCCGAATTGTGGCCTGGATGATCAACGGCCTTTCCGTCACCTCGAGCCTCGCAGGCTGGGAACACTCTGCGTGGATGTTGTGACACGGAGCTAGAGGTTCGACCGATGGTGCCGAGCTCGCTAAAGTTTAGTTTCCGCATGCCGCCACTTCGTACGCGTGCGGGACCTTGGTGTTCTCATCCCAGAACCGAACCGTCTTTCCTGTGCTTTCCTCCGGAGACTCTACTTCTCTAAGACGCATGGTCCGGTGTTGGGTAGCATCGACCATTTACCAGTCGAGCTGCGGTTCAGTCGGTCCCTGCCTATTCCGACTCTCACTCCAGCAGCGTGCATCTGGCGAAAGCAGCTCTATGCTTCCAGGATGATGCCGAGGTACCCCGATCTGAGCAGTGTAACTTGACGGCCTCTGTGCGGGTAGCTACTGTATGTAGCTAGCAACTAGCCTGGCAGGATCGTATTTAGACTCTGAGCCAGACAATTAAGATTTGATCCTGAGTATCAGGCTGAATATTAGCGTCCCTGCCAGGTACTCTCTAGCGTCAGGTTTAACGCTATTGCTATGGTGAATTTCTGATTCCTACAAAGGCCGAAAAGGTTGGTTAATGGAAAATACCTAACAAGGATGCTAAACTTGTCCTACGACATATTTCTACAAGCTGACTCCGCGGTACCGCGGTGCGTATTACTACGGTATTGGTGACCTAGACCTCTAGGCCAAAATTGAGGATGGGACTATCTTGGGCCACTAGTATAGCTTTCTGGGCCAGAACTATCTGCACACACATGGGACTATCCATATCCTGCGAATTTGTTCACGCGGATTTACCACTTACTATTAGACTTGCATGCATTAGTCCCAGCTCGGTCCCTGAATCCTTCATGCATGTAGTGAACCTTTGGCCACATTTTCCAGGGTTTCATCCCAATGTCGTCTTGTCGTACGCGGAATTACCATATTCGACTGCCAGGCTGTGCTGAAGGCGGCTCCTAATTGGACGCCTGGAGTGGATGATCGGCGCCGCCTTACTATTGCTCAGCTGCTACCTACGGTCGGATACGGTAGTCAATCGGTACGGACTCCCTTAGATCTTACATGTATGGTGGAACCCAGTCCTAGAGCTCGAGATCCGATGTAGGTAATCAATTACCCATGTACGGAATATGTTGTAGCATAGGGCCGTTCCATGCATCGGTCTTTTGCTCTGCTTGCGTGACGACCAATGCCCTCCCCAGCTTATTAGCTGCGAGCAGGTTGATGATGTCGAATCGAACAAGCACTGAAGTAATCTCGTACCATATTCATGAATTTGGCAGGCAGCAGGAGAACATCTACAACAAGGGCGTGAGCCGCCAGCGCACACATCAATGTGATCCAGCACGGTCTCGTATCCCCCCGTCCTCTTCCCCGGTCCCAGTACGGGTTGGTAAAGTGCTCTCTCTTGTGGCTTCCAAATTAGGATAGATCTACCAGTGGCTGATCTGCATAGCTCGATATAGAACGTTTGTGTTGCTACGTACCTTTCACCACGTGCGTCGCCACCTAGGCTTTCAGGGTCCTCCTGCAACCAGGGTCCCTGAATTCGAAACCCCCCCCCCCTTCTTTCTCCCACACGCTGATGCCACCAACTCCTTCCAACCCCCGCCATTTGTCCACCTCGGAGGGGCGGCTCTGAGTAAGTAACCCCCTCTGAAGGATGACTGAACCCTGCTTTGCGGATTCGCCTTATCTCTCTTTCTCCCTCCAGCTGGCTCGCTCGTTCACTCGGCTCGGGATATTTCCATCTCTAGGATGGCAGGTGACTTCCGCCGCCCATCAGACACAGGGAGAGAAGCGCCTACGGCTTGGCCGCTGTCGCCGGATAACAGGGCTGATGTGACTCGTAACATCTGCCATCCTTCTTGGCGGTGATGGGAGGGGAGACTTACCTGCCCGTAGCGTTAAAGACGGGCGAGTCTTTCCGCGTTCCCCCGCGCCGGAAGATACCGACGAATACTACGTCCGCTCATCCCAGCACCGCCCGGTCAAGGCCACAGCTGCCGGTTCCTGAACGAAGCGTGTTTTGCGCTTTGGGAGGGCATCTCGCCGGGGGACATGGCGGGACCGAAGGTCTTTGCGATCCTGATGTGCGTGTGTGATCTCGGCGTGTGGTGACCTCGAGCTTGTTGCCGGTGATGATTCAGGTTCGCTTACCTTCCCTGTATAGATCCAGGGAGATCGTGAGTGGAGTTTCGCAGATAAAGCATACTTGACTCAGCAGGACAGCAAACGATCATCGCTGCGGAGATCATGGCCTGTGATAGTCTTTTCCGGATGCCTATTATTACTGTCTATATCTAGCTCCAGTGTAGGGAGTAGCGGGAGGCTAAGCTCTGGAGGTCGCCGGCCTTGCTATAGCCTACTACGCCCTGCTATAGAACATGTTGCACTCCAGGCGAACTATGGGCTATGTCCTTTTTCCAGCGCTAGGGTAAGTCGATAACCGTAGATAATGAATGGGTGAGAAACTGGGTCGACCTTGCGAAGAAGCTTATACCTCCATGGTGCGAGAATGGACTTGCCGCTGATTCTCTCGAGGCGAATCACCTCGGAAGGAAAATTTACCGGCTGCGCCTAACACCGCCACACTCTATATCTCGACTGCCTACAGAACCGCCTTTAGAATTCCTGGGACGGCCGAACACCAGCGCATGTAACCGTTAGTCTGCTCGCAGTTCTGATCTGTCAGCTTATCAGCATCCGTGCCGTTGCTTTATCCAATGAACGTCGTTTTAATGTTCACTGCTACGGGTCTCTATCTCTGTATTCTCCCGTTCCCAATGGAAACTTTGATCATAACGTCGGACAGTCTCCTCGAAAGTCCGTATGGTTCCTCCTTTTCGGGCAGTCCTATAAGGCAATTCCAGGACCACGACCTCTGACTATATACTTAGGTGGTACTTACAGCCAGGTCTGAGCCTGGCTGGACAATCTTCAACCCTATGTTCCACATTTGCCCATCCATTCTCGGGGCCGACGAGCTTCGTAACTGAGTGGCCAATCGTTCAACACTTTACAGACATCATGATACAGTAAAATATCGGCATGATCATCAGTGTCATAGCCGAATATCTTGACTTTGGCCATCTGGGAACGTTTTTTCTTTGTATTATCATAGTAAGGTCACGCTATAGTCCGACAGTAGGGCCTCTGCCATATCCATGATTCGGTGCCCGCGGCCCGGCCGAGTGTTAGGAGGGTAACATAGTCGCTATACACGGCAGGATGGGTCTTGAAACGCATCTTTATTGGCTACCGTGCTCACAGGATACGGGAAACGCCATCGGAACTAGACAGGCGGGGCGACCGGTTTTGGCGCAAAAGATCCCAAACCACGCGAGAGAACCGCGCAGGGGGTCCAACCCGGGGTCAGTCCTTTCGCGGGACAGGCGGAGCCACTCGGTCCCTGCAGGACCCGTTGACCCTTGCCAGAGTCCGGGTACTACCGGATCCTGTAAGGGATCGGCCAATCCCCGAAGCCGGAAGTTGTCAACCTAGATGATGGATCTTCTAGAAGGACATCCGAACACCGGCCAAGTAAAGCCTCAAGAGCCTTCAAGTCTAAGCGGCCAGACGCGCTGCCTTGGCGTATGACACGGAACCCCAGGTCTAGCTAGGGATCTTGGTCCGGCTTGGTCACGGGGTCGTCAACTTCAGTGAATTATTCCGTCAGTCTCGCCTATCTGGTCTAGATTACCGTAACAGCTTAACTTTTGCTGCCGGTCTTGCAACTATCTATGCGCAAGATTTAGCCTCCAACTCCTACGCACCAAGCGAAGGTTCTGTACAGGGATAGAAAAAATAAGGTAAGCCAATATTGGCCCCGAGGACGCATCTGAGCTTCGCTTCCGTCCGTCTGTGGCCTGCATCAAGAACGGAGGCGCCTGTTGTAAACGAGCCAATAGGAACCCCTTACTGTCGGCCGTGTCTATCAAGTCAAAGTACAGTAATATCCTGCTGATTTAATCGGGGTAACCACTGCGGGATGACGAGGGTGTGCCACCTGGCGTAAGGAGCGTAGCGTGGCTCGCCTACCGCTCAGCTCCCCTAGCTGCTTAAAGGGCTTAGGGACCGTTGCCATCTATCCCAAGTATCTCTGTTCATTCCTCCCTGGGGTCCTACCTATGTACCAAGTATGCCGGATACGTATAAGGACGAGACCCGCACCACATGTTGATTGTGTAGGATTCGGTCTTGGTAAATTTTCTGAGGCCGTCGTGATGTCACATGGAGCGAAAGGACTGAGTGACTAGGGAAGCGACTGCCGCTCTTTCGTTCCCGAGAGAATGCTCCTCCCTTTCTTTCTCTCGATGTCTGTCGACCGCAGTGGATATAGTAATGTCTGAGTAGTAAGCAGTGGTGTGTACGTATAGTCTGAGACAGTAGAGCTGTCGCTTTCGGTAGGATCCCCGTCATCCCGCCTCTCGGGCAAGTAGGGCCAAAAATAATAGAGATACTTGGTGCCTTGCGGAATAAAACATCCCATGTCAGGTATTAGCTAGTTCAAGAAAATGGCCAACTGAAAGAAATCCGGTCGTCTAACATGTGGAGAGATACAGCCAGAGGATGTCAGACTTATTCATCATACGTAGTGGTGCCCAGAGCCCACAACACGCCCATTGACGCTATCAATTATTTTGTCCACCACCTTGTCGGGATGCTATCAGCTTATGCCGTCAAGCCTCCCTCGCTAGTACACAATCCACCATGGCGTCTTGAATGACGGGGTGCGCGAGTGGAGCGGGTACGTACTGCTCGTAGCTACGTATTATCCCACGAGCCTCCTGAGCTGGGACGGGAAGCGTTTCTCCTCCCGGCAGTCTCCACTGGCGATCTCTGGGCCGTGCCTCGGCCGTTGCTCAACGGTGCGGCAACAACGAACGGAGGATCCCGGCTGCTTGCAAATAAATGTACTGGAAGGGTGGTTACGGGCCAGGCCGAATCGAAGAAGGTCCATGTATTTATCTCCAGTTTCAGTGCCATTACATCGATGGTGGAGGATAAGCAGGCGGATACAATTCGTTGTAAATCTACCCGTTACGTCAAGGCCTCTGGGGTCTGTCCTGTCTTGATTTTGATTGTTTGCAGGACAGTCTGTTTACCTTAAAGTCTACTAACGTTAGACTAGCTTCTATGATAAGATAATTATATGTACAGTCAGCACAGCTCGCTTACCCTCGCCGCATCCGCAGTGAATATGTCTTCGGCATTACATCAGCGTGCGCGACTTCAAGCTGCTAGCGCCAACCAGCCACGCGGAGGGGCATCGCGCGCACATGGCGTATATGATGCTGCATATGTGGTCGTACGAAACGTGGTCGGATCAAGTATGGGGGTCACGCAGTTCTTCTAAGTTTCTGAGCCACGGCGCGGTTGAGCCAATCCAGGTTTTATATCGAAGATTAGGTTCACCAATCACGTTGGCGCCAACTAAGAACAGCTTCACTGTAGAGGGGCCGGTAGATGCCCACTAGGTCACCAATTGTTACTCTCGCGGCAATATGCCCTAGATTTAGCGAAACGTAGAGTTTGATAACTAAGGTGCTTCGAAGATACCAAATGCCGCTTAACGGGAACGCAAATTGATCTGCAATGCTTCCTGGTTTAGGCTCCTGGCGAATGAAGTGATAACTTATCATATTTACGGACTGCGGATGGTGGTCGGTAATCCGCTATATTGGGTTCTAGGTCATGCCTCGAGATACTCTATCTTCGGGCCCAAGCGATATATGAATGTAAGCAAGCAACTGGGGAACCCCGATGCTCCGTACGGGCGTCCGTGTCTAAGCCCTGCTGTGGCTGGCTAGCCCAGCCAATGTGTCATCGTCCCTGATGATAGCACCCGCTTGGTTCCGATTCGACATGTCAGCTATACAAAGGTGAATTCTGTTGTGTTCTTGGGAGGCACGAAAGTCACCAGACGGGGTGTTCCGGTTCTGTATAGATGACACACTAGATGCTACCCAGATCATCGAGGAACCTCGAAAACCAGGACAGCCCGTTTTCAGTACATCAACCTGACCAGTCGCGCTGTATCAGTAGAACCATGTCAGAATCCGATAGGCAACCACTAAAGAAACCAGGTGCATGGGAACCATCAGCAACTCTAGGCCTAGCCAGTCTGGCCATTCAGCTGGTTACCTTGCCGGAATGACAGGCAGGAGGATTACGTTACATGCTGGAGACCGATCCGGGGCATTGGTGTAATATGGTCCCTGAATATCTGACAGAACTAGGTCAAGCTCTATCCACCAAGTCGCGTCTAATAAGCATGGCACAGGAATACTGGAATGTTGGAATAGAGGATCTTTAGAATAGAAAGCGATAACGAAAGAAGGAAGAGCTGAGCATCCAGTCAGGCCGAGGAGATCTGGGTGATATACCTCCTGTTGGATAGCCCGAGTCGGTCTAAAAGTATATTCATGCCCAGTGTTCTAGAGCCCCACGACGGGTAGGTGGATGAAGTCCATGAACCCCTCAGGCACTGTGATATATCGGCTTTAATTCGAGAAGACGATTACCAGGATGGGGATAGCAGCATGCGACCTCCTAAAAGGAATTGTACCTAGGTACCCAGGTTCCTTCGCTGTCCACTTCTTTCCCCCAAGCTGGCCAATTATGAGCCAGTCATAGGATCCGGTCGGTGTTTGTATTTTAACCCTTATTCGCTAATAGAGCTGGCTCGGGATAACATGGGAAGACAGCATTTTGGTAGACCACCTATAAGTGAAGCGGGTGGTAATATCCTTGGAGGGCGGCAGATTCTGCAGCAACAACCTACAACAGTCTGGAGTTTCTTGGTGCGGATTCTGATGATTGAGAGGCACTAGAACAAGGACCCTGCTGGTCGGTTACTATGCCCGATGAAGCAAAATAGACGTAACCATTATAACTGGATATGCAGCTACCCGAGATAAATGGCCGCTTAAGTTCAAACTATCAACTTTGTTGGCGCATCATAGTTTGACAACTTGCTTACGTACATAATCAGGCCGAAAGTCGAGACACTCCCTTCAATCGCATATCGCACCCCGCTTCCACTCGGGGTCCGTGGAAATCCCTACGTAGCTGTGCAATAAAAGAGTAGTAATTAAAGCATGAAAGAGGTTAGCCCCCAAACGAGTCTTTTTGCAAAACGCCACGCCAGCGGACTCCGGGGAGCAGCGGACCAGGGTTCCACTTGACTTTCTATACCATGATTGTATTAGATTAGCGCAGAAGCATGAAAATGCTCGCGAACCCGTCTTTGCCGGATGCCAGACGGGCGGACTGGGGCTTCCAGTAGGTACCTAATAAAGCAGTGTCGGTTAAACATCTACATTTAAGCCCTCCAAGTTACTCGGCCGGCTTGGCTGTACTCAGTAACAGTGGTTGTTTATTACCTAGCTTTTCTTGTCTGAAAGGTGGTACTGGATCTGGTAGGTACCTCATCCTGGTGATCAACCAGCCAGCTTGTACACGCTTCCGTAGCGTATGTAGCCCGAGATATTAAGGTGTTAGGCAATGGGCGACCAACCTGCCACGCCGCATACCCATGCAATACATACCCACACACACCACAGGTCCCTGTACCCCTGACATAACTGTCCAGAAACTACGTATTTTCTATTCGCTAGCCATTCACCCAGGCACAGACGCCGACTCCCTCACGTACTAAGTATCTCTGCGTCTCTCTCTCACATTCACAATCGCCTCCGCTCTTCTTCTAAGCGGAGTTGGCGGGTATTGCTTCAGACTTCGGGGTTGGACGGCTTTTTCCTTACCTACCTACCTACCTACCTACCTTACTTCATATCGAGAACCTATCAAGCATAAGCTAGGTATCTATCTATCCATTCTACACCGCCGACTGCTTCCAATTTGCATACGCACATTCTCACATTGGTACTTCCGAGTAATTGATTACATACAATCTCGGCCTCGCAATCCTTACCTATCTTCAACTTTCCCGCACACACCCACATACACACACGCACGTTCACAATACTATTCTATACACAATGTTTTAGGGTGTTAGAAACCCATCTCATCGCCTGTTTCCCTTGGTCCCTCGCGTAATTTCTATATCCCCATTTTGTCTGCTGGATTCGACTTAATTGCTCTCGATAAGTTTTTCGATTGCTTTTACGACTTATTAATAATCAGCTCGGCTTTTCGATTCCCGTCCTTTTGCATCAAAACGGAAAAGAAATTCCTCGCGGACGCATCTCTCGGCATTCAGTACCGAGCAACGGTCGATCGAGAACTGGGTTGGACTGCAAAACCGAGACCGAATTCCATCGTGTGTCGGGGGAGTTTAACGTGGACGGCGTCCACAATTGTAACGTCCTACTAAACTCAGTGGATATCGGGTTTCCGAATTGTCCGATTTTCAGACTTGAGAAAAGAGGCCAGCAACATCCATCAATCCCACTATCGAGCTCGGGTGCACCACGATGCTCTAACAGTCCTCATGGTAATGTCCGCACTGGCATACATCCCGAACCCGGTCGATACAAGGTGGGCATACTTCTAAATCCGCAGGAGATCCCAAGCACCGAAGGAGGCGGCCACCCAGTAGTGTCAGCTTACGAAGGTACGTTCTTGGTGTTGGTATTGGTCTGGGTCTTGATCCGGACACTACACCGTGTCGCCATCCTCCGGACCCTGGAACGAGGCTACAGCCCTACGACGTCTACGGATAAGCAATAAGCCATACCCACCTACCCCCGTTGCAGCAGAGTATTCCCTTTCACGAAATCCCTCCATTAGTCAGGTCATGTCTACCTCCTCCCCTCCTTTTGGTGCCAACCATCCCTTCGCACCTGACTCGGGGATGCCTTCCTACAACTTTCCCAGCGAGTTCGAGTTATTCGATGTCGAAGATAGCCAAATCTCGTCCACCACCGGCTTTCTAGACCTCCACGGCGACAGTCCCCTCCAGTTCGGAGACCCTAAGACGCTTCTGGGGAACTCACCTGGGCAGGTCAACCCGACGACCAAGGAACCTATCTACCATCTTCCCTCGCATAGGGGATCCATGTCATCCTCGTCCTCCCCGCGAAGTAACGAGTCCTCTCCCAAGACGAGCCAAACCTCAGGAGACGTAATAATGGCAGACGGCCACCTGGCATCGTGGAAGATTGAGGATGCCGCCCCCCACAGCGACACCAACTTCAACATGTTTCTAGATTCGATGGATCCTTCGTCTTTGGATATGTCCCACGTCTTCGACTTTGAAAGCGCCTCGACTAGTCCCAGCCCCCCCGCGAATACTGCGCAATCAACCCTAGCATCGGCTGAGTTTTCCACGAGCGCCACACCAAGAAGTCCGCGGGTCAAGAGGCATAAGGGGCACCATAAGGCGCCAACAGTAAGTTGATCAAGTCGGTCGTTCATTGCCCGTCATCGCAAGCTAACAGCTCAAAGCAAAAATCACTAGCCCAGTCGATGAAAGGCTTGAAGACAAGCGGCTCTAGAGAAGCATCACCGGCCTCGAACCCAGCCCTTAGCAAGGAATCATCACCGGCAGCCATATTCAACTCACCGTCCCCAGATAATAGCATCAACTTCTTCCATAACTTGTCTGGTCTCGGCGTCTCAGCCGTGTGGCCGCAACAACACGTGGCGTCATTACAGAACGGCGGGCAAACCTCGCAGGTTCGACCGGAGACAACTAACATACCGACGCAGAGCCACGGCTTCCCCTCGTATGTTCCACAACCGAGCATATCCAGCCGTCCTCCACCACGGCTGTTCGTCCAGCCTACGCCTCTCAAGTCGCGAGTGGAGACTCAGATACCTATTAAACTCACAATTCACCACTTGCCGCCGGGTATCAAGCGGATTCATCTTCCGACCCATACGATATCTAAACCGAAATTGTTATCCAAGCCGGCGGCGGTTCGGGCTGCAGACATGCTCGAGTTATATACGATGCTGGTCTGCTCTAGCGCAATGATGGACCCAGCGAAGCAAAAGCGCGCTTTTGCTCGTGCAGCAGCCGCCCAGCATGATTACCGAGGGGTAAAGCCGCTAGAAGAAAAGCCTGAGGATGAGGATAACAAGCCACAAAACGGCGGCGAGGTACGGATATGCTCGGGTTGTATCACTCGGGAACGGAAACGGGCCGGTCGTAAGAAACACAAAAAGCCGGAGGAGGAGGAGTTGTGGAATCGGTACGAGAATCAGCGAGTCATCGTCTTTAATACGCAAGAGGTGAAAGAGTGGCAACCTGTGACGCCACACATGGCGGACCCTACAGGAGCCGGTCTACGCGAATCCGTCCCCGAAGGTACTATGCAGGTAGATGTCCCCATGCGGATTGCCTGCTATTGCCGACATCACGGTGAGAAGATGGGGTTCCAAGTGATCTTCACCGTCAAGGACTACCAAGACAATGTCATCGCCCAGCAGTTATCGTCGTCCATTATGATTACGGATGACCACAAGACGCACTTGCCTGCCTCGTCGATGACCCAAAACCCGAATAATTCCAATGTCGCGGTAACAAACGCCCAGCCTACCGCTATCGTTGACGCAAAGTCTGTCAACGCCCCCATGTCGTTTCAGCACCAGCCGAGCACAGATCTGCGGGATAATGCGAATAACGCAGTCTTCACCTACCCGCCTGGCGCTCCAACAGTTCCGAATTCACAATGCACCCCGGTTATTGCAACTCCAAGAACCGCGTCCCGGCAAACATCGCCGAACCTACAGCCTGGCCAGATGTCTAGGAAGAGGAAAGCCAGCGGATCCGGTAAGCTCCCTAACGGGCTGGCTATGACTAAAATCGAAAACCCGGCTTCGTCGGCGCTGCCGAATGGATTGCAGAGCGACTCTGCTGCGGCCTCTGCGTCGGCTTCGCCTTTCTCACCTAACATGGGAAACTTCCCGCTCACGGCCGACGCGCTGTTCTCACACGGGGGACATTCAACTCTCAACAACATGCCCCAAGCATTCGCGACAGGGCCCCCAACGCCGAATAGTAACGGTGCTGAACAGTTGATATTCCCGTCGAGCAGGACGTTAAGTTTGGACAACATGCCACCTCAACTATTTTCGGCTCCACCCACGGCGAATACTAGCCGTGCCCCTAGCCCAAGTCAACTCCGAGAGATCTCGCAAGGGTTGTACAATTCTACGCCGGGAACAAGCTCGGCAAGGGCGCCACAGCCCATGATCTACAAAATTATACCCGGTGAAGGACCGAAGTCTGGTGGCGTTGAGGTCACAATTCTGGGTAGCGGTTTCACCAACGGCGGACTTGAAGTCATGTTTGGCGAGCAGCGTGCCGCAACAACCACGTTCTGGGGCGAGACGTCTTTGGTATGTCTCCTACCCCCGGCCGCTGCCGCTGGGGTCGTCCCAGTATCTATCAAACAGCCTGGCACACCTGTGCAACATGCCTTCAACAACCACCAGCAACCACTGTTTAGATACGTTGATGATGATGAACACCGTCTGATTCGCACTGCTCTGACTGTCCTTGGCAACAAGCTCGGCGGCAAGATCACCGATGTTGCGGATATCGCACGGAATATCATATACGGCCCTGCCGGCAATGGAGGCTCATGGAGTTCTTCAGGATCTGGGAGCGGCCAAGCGCCTGGCAACAATAACTTCAACCATCAACAGGACTCCGATGTTGAGACTGTGCTTCTTCGCGTGCTAGAATTGATTGATCTTGATGACAGCCCTAACAAGCCCCGCATCAACTTGAGGCGATCAAGTGGGCAAACAATGCTTCACTTGGCGTGCTCTCTCGGTATGATTAGGTTCGTTGCTGGCCTGCTCTCTCGCGGTGCAAATGCCGGTCTTCGCGATAAAGGAGGATATACCCCCCTGCACATGGCAGCAATGAATGATCATCCAGAGATTGTGAGACGCCTCATCATGAAAGGCGCCGACCCAACTATGAGGTCTCTTTCAGGGCTCACTCCTGCTGATGTTGCTCAATCCAGCGATGTCATTCGAATCCTTCGACGCATCGAGACACATTCTAGGTCCCGGAGTGGTAGCTCCCGCCTTAGCAGGGTCAACAGCGCGAGCTCCCTACGGTCTCTATGGGACCCGCCCCCGATGACCCCGGCCAAGCAGGGGGAATCTTCGGATGATACCAGAGACAGTGATGAAGAGTCTTCCGACGATGACTCGGTCGAGATTGACAGCGAGGAAGAGGAACGAGAGTATGCGGATATGATCAACCACGGCGCTTCGCGTCCCCGTCTCGAAGTGCTCGGTGTCCGGCAACAAGAGATCCACCCCGGCCCAATCTCGCCAGCTGCAACCATGGCAGCAGTCCGGGACCACTTTGCAGCGCAGCTTCAACAATTCCAGCATTCCATGGCCATGCAGTTCCAGAACTTCCCACAACTCCAGGTGCCGCAAATGCTGCAGATGCCACAGAATATGCAAACAATGCTACCCGACGCCCAGGCTTATCTGCAGTCGCCCTCGGTGGTACAGCGCATCTCTTCGTTAGTTCCTACGATCCGAGGCTCAGGGGATCAGTCCTCAACGGATAATAAGTGGTCTTTCTTCGGCTCTAAGGAGACGACACCTCCGCCAGCGTACGATGAGATCTACCCGCAGAAGGACCTTGATACTAAGCAAGCCTCTGCGGCGCAAGCTGCGGCAGAGTTTGAGGCGGACAGCAAATGCGCAGCTCTCTTTGATGAAGCAGTCGCTGAGATGGCAGACTCGAATGAAGTCCCCGAATTACTCCACGTGGGCCGAAAAAAGGCCATTACCCGGGAACAACAGGAGAGTCTCCAGCGTGCCCACGCCGCCAGTCTCAAGACGGGTAGCAGTGACAAGATGTTGTGGTTCTTTTGGGTACCGGTCTTAATCCTTGTTCTAGGCGCAATGTTGATCAGTGTTGCTCCGTCCCTTTTGTCGGATGCAACTAAGACCATCATTTCCTACGCGACTGGCATGGAAGGTCCTCGCCAGCTACTTCGTCGGGCCAACGAGCGGCTCCTCGAAGTTCTATAACTTGAACTATTCGCCGAATTACCACTTGGTATCTATTCGGTTAAGCCTTTTTTAACGCATGACTTGGGTGTTTCATGGTGATTTTCTGGGTGGTCATGTCAATATATCTTTGCTTGGGTAAGGTTGGCCGGATACCCTATTCGTATGGTCGAACTGGCGGTATGAGAGATGTCATGGGAAGCGTTTCTGGTTGGGTGAAGGAGTGATTTGAGTTTATAACTGAGCCTTCGGCAGCGTCTCCAGAGACGAATGGCGTTTATTCGAGAGATGTTGGGTTACGTGTAGGAAGCTCAAAGTGGCTTACACTTGCCAGCGGTTCTGGAGGGGCGTAGGTTATATTATAGCAACCATCGTTAAATGACTCTGGTATTTTACAAGAGAACCTGCACAAGTCAATTACGAGTCCTTGTGATATCTACGGCTTGCAATCTCCTCGGTTTGGCCCTGTTTTGCAATATGTCATACGTAGTTGTCCCAGAGGTATTGATCCAGCTTAAATCGTACCAGCTTACGCACATACAACTCACTATTCTCAGGCTTACCCCTCATAAGAGCGACCTAAACAGGGCGGACACTGCTTATCCGGCTTAGGCCACCACTTTCTGCAAGTGTAGGTATGGAGTTAAGCAAGACCAACTTGGTGCTGCTGATGGAGTTAGGCCTGTGGCCTAGGTTAGGGGTGCACTAACCACCCACCCACAACTACCCACGAGTTCCCACGGATGATATTTTTAATTACCTACAAATCAGCAAAAGGTCCGGAAGTAGTACTTTATAATAATTTTCGAGGCATCCCAAGTGTTAAGTCTTTACGATGTATTATTTACAATAGGGGTACCCAATTGCAAACCCTAGCTAGGTATTGCCGACGACTTGTCCCTCTCCCTGGGCAACCAGCTTGCTTCAGATCTCGCGGAAGGCGGCATGGTATGAATGGGAGGGATGGAACAAGATGACTGGCAGGTTTGGAGGAGGAACGAGAGATGTTGGCCATATGGGCGTGTGAGCGCTCTGGGTAGGGACGCGGCCTGTGGTTTTGCAAAGCTAAACCACAACAAAATCCCTTCTGGTCGCCTTAATCCCCAGTGTTACAGTTGGCGCTTTTCAACTTCTTCGACAGGGCAAGTACGGAGGGCTTGCGCTAGGCTAGCCGGGACCTTTGACTAGAGCTCGTATTCCCGTGCTTGCCTGAATAGCGTTCCTGTCGAAGGGGTTGAAAAGCGCCAGCTCCGTGCAGGGTGGCTGCACTTCGCTCCTGGTAGGCAACCTACGATTTGTCCGCAAGCATGGAGTGCAATGCTGCTTTAGCGGTCAGCTGAGGCTAGCGAAATACGCACAGAAGTCGAGCAGCCTTGCTAAAAGCCTAACAGAAGGCCGTCAGCTCTGCTAATAGCTTGTACGCATAAATAGCTGAACCCCACCGCAAGGCTCATCAGTCTTAGAATTCAATCCAACTTCAGGCATGACTAGGTTCAGTCATGGCCGAGGTCGTAGGGCTTACGCTGAGTGTGCTAGGGATTGCCGGTCTCTTCAAGGCCTGTATCGATAACTTCGACATCGTTGTCCGCGCCCGAGAATTCAGTCAAGAGTTTGAATACCTCTGCACTAAGCTTGCCATTCATCGAACGCGCCTAGTTCTCTGGGGTGAGACGCTCGGAATCGCCCAAGCCGAGAAGGGTGGCGGGCCTGCTCACTACATTCGATCACTAGAACACCCCATTATCAAACCGACTGTCGAGTCCTGCTTGTTTCAGCTATGCGACCTGTTGGGGAAAGCAGACATTGTCTCAGAGAACTATTCGTTGAAAGACGAAGATCCTCGGGAGGGTTCTGACTCCAAAGGGCTAGCGGTGCTGCGTGACACCTTCGAGCGGATCAGAGAGGGAATACACAAGAACCAGAAGCAGAAGTCGGTTCGCAAAGTTACAAAATGGGCAGTGCATGATCATGCCAAGTTCGAAGATTTGGTCCACAAAATCGGTGCCCTGCTCGATGGCCTTGAGAAAGTACTGGAAGCATTAGGGCGGTTCGAAGCATACCAGAGTCAGTTCGAAAGGGAAATAGAAACCATCTCCGACGAAGACAGCCTCTCGCGATTGGAGGAGGTTTGCTCTTCAGTATCGGCACCTCTGGCACTGAGAGCTATCTCCGATACGGCTAGCATGCGGCTCACAATCATCACTTCAAGCTCGAAGTCGTACCAAACAGCGAAAAGCACGCAACTTGATGATACTCAGGGGACCGAGGGGACTAGTGTAGCCCATAACGGCGTGCAGCGGGCCGAATTGCCCGTGTTAACCCTCAGGAGCCAACCACAACTTGCACAACAGAACACGCAAGATGCCGCCTTTGAGTGTATTACAAAAGCAATAAAAGAGAATGAGGCTCTTGGGTCTAGCGATGATACACTTTCGAGACTGGTGGCAGAGCTAAACCAACAGGAACAGCCTCATCAAAGCCAAGCCGAAGCTACATCGATATGCCTCACCATCAACGTTGGATGGCCGCCCTAGTAGCTCACCAATCGCCAATACAACGGCCATTATCATTCTCTGAGAGCGACCTTAGGTACGGCGAGGTGCTTCAATCTACAAGAACCCATGATAACGCGGTTTCTGAAGAACGATCAGTGACACTCGTGCAACAGGCAAGCGCCGGAGGACCACTGGCACGCCGGATGTTTCTTGAGCTACGCGATATTCGCCAAGCTAACATACCATTCATAAGTGCGGTACCTGTTGGCGACAGCCTCGATAAATTACTTGGAAGCATCGAGGGTCCCCCTGGTACACCTTACGAAGGCGGAATATTCTGGATCAAAGTTAGGCTAGTCGACATGAGCCCACCAATAATGCAGTTTCACACTCGCATCTTCCATCCCAATATCGATTGTACCGGCAGACTATGTGTCGACTACACATCATGGCGGGACCAAGTCGCCGCGCTCAACCACCGTGCTGCTGGCAACAATCTCGTACACTGGTTTTCTGAACGCATAACCAATCATTGCTCGCTTGGCGCGCTTCTAGTCGCGCTTTCTGGCCTACTCGCCAGTCCCAATCTCGAAGATCCCCTAGTGCCCGAGATTGCTGAGAAGTACATCATGGACTACGAAGGATATTGCGAGGAGGCTCGGCGACTGACGTGGCGTTACGCACGCGGTGGGCGACCGGATGAGGAATCTATCGAGTTTCCTACCGAGCATACCGGTTCTAAGATTCAGGCGACGCCATATGTTACGCCCGAACCCCGTCCGAGGTCTTTGACGAGGAGCGAGGTCCATGTTGACGTAGAAAATCTTATTGAAAGTGAGTATGAATACGAAAGAGAACCTTTTATTAAAGGTAAGGACAGGCAAGAAAGCGGAAGCGAGGACGAACAAGAAAGAGAGCTTCGCAGCTTGGCAGAGAGCCAGAGTGAACTTGAGGAGAACAGGCCTAGACCTGGGGGTGTCCTGCTCGATGGGATCCCGGTTGATTGCAAAAAGGACGCCGTTGAGAACTGGATGCGAGAATTGGGATCAGAGCCGAAAGCAATGCAACCCGATCCGCCGTATGCCCTTAGTATTGCGCAACTTTGGCGCATATACGGCGAGCGGGTTCGGCGAGAATTGGAATCGGAGCTGAAAGCAATGCAACCTGATCCACCTCGTGGCCATATTGCGCAACTCTGGCGCACACGGCGCGCGGTTTCAGCGAGTCTGCCAAATGGTTTGAAGTGCCCCTTTTTCTGTCGCACAGCGCACGAATCCGTTCGTGCGCGCCCTGAAGTCCTGAAGCCTTAAAGCCTGGGCGACGACGAAAAATGCGGTGCGGAATTACCTTATCAAGATCTGTCAGATATAGCGGACATCAGTTATGTTGTTGTTTAGGCCAATTGCGTGTGCTATGCCCTGATTTTAACGTAGTGACTTGATGAAGGTTATTGCGTCGAAAATCCTTTTCCCTAGAAACCGACTTCCGTATTTGGCTGATGGCACGTCCTAAATAAGAAAGTAAAAGTGGGTGCACCATCCGGCCCGTACATAGGGGCCCGTCTCCTACAACCCGGCCAATTTGTATGGTTCGTGCGGGACTTGGTAATGCCGTGAAGCCCTGGAAGCCATGGCTCTTGACCTGGCTTTATCCTGGCTTTATCGCCAATCTTATCGTCGACCTAGTTGCCCGTCGACCTAGTTGCCCGTCGCCCTAGCTGCCCGTTGACGACCTGGTTGACGATTTAACCTAGAAGCCCTAGAGTCCCGGAAACAGCCCTTAAAACTAGGGCTATTGTCCTGCGACGCCCTCGCAAGCCGAGGCGCACGACGCGCGCGATCCAATGCGCCAGCACTTGAGAGTAAGCGGAGTGCGCCGAAGGTGGCGAGCAGCCTCTCGTATAGTACGCTTATTGCATTTGTGTGATTTCTCGTTCCTATATTAGAGCTCCATACTGCTTCTGAGTGGTGAAAGCTAGACGAGAGTGTAATTGGTACGCTTGGTAGTGCTGACAAGAACATCATGCCAGGTCGACTTGTTATTGGCGGGACCAGTCCCCAAAAGCGATCATGCTAGTCTAGGTAGTATTAAGAGGAAGAACTATTCTGAGGATACTGGCTCCCTGCCGAGGAACTCCTTTGATAGAGCTTCGACGGCAGGAAAGGCGGTATATAATTAAATTATCTTGCGATGTCTATTAACTACTGCCCTCGACACTCTGCAGTGTCATTGGCATCGTGTGTACCTTCTCCTTCGGAAATTTCTCTGCACCGGGTGCTTCCATTCCGTCAAGGCGCTGCTCTCGAACCATCATGTCGCTCGAGTTCCATTGCGTATTGGGATTCAACCAGCAGTCGAGATGTATCAGAGGTGATGAAGTGCTGGCGTATGGTAATTGTAGGTCAGTGGCGAGTCGGAGATGGAAAGGTTGACATGCGTATAGGGGTAATAGACATAATGCGGAATTTTACATTAAGGCCACACTATGTGTGGGTTAGATGATTATTATTTCGTTTCATGGTCCCAATTCAATAACTTTGGACGTCCGTATGGTTAGCCTTATGCCATTTTACCGCGGAAGGAGTTTTACCAATCAATGGTAAAGGGGGTGTATTGCCGCAGGAGATGGCAGTAACTTTAGGGGTGGAGTTTAGACCCCGGCCTCTACGGAGCGTGGAATGAACCAGGAACGACCAAAGATTAGAAGAGGAATAGACAGTCTTTATTTCTATCGACACCAACTTGGAATTCAGATTACGCCTATGCACCCAAACGCCCGAACAGTGCCACAAGGAGAAAAGAAACCACACCTAAGAGCCAATGCCGAGAAACTCCTACACAGAAGGGAGAACCTAAGGGCCACCACCACTAGCCGCACCCGCGAGGATAGCAATCTGCGCAGCCTTCCGCCTATCGACCTCCTTCTTAAGCATGACCAGCGCCGTGGCGACGACGAGCCACTGTACACGCTCCCGAAGCTTCTCGTCGAAGCCTCCCAGGTCTAGCATTAGCCGGCCGCCATTGCCGGCCGTGCGCACCGAGGTCCCGGGGCTTCGGTACTCGGAGCTGCGCACGAGCTGCGCCACCCTCCTAACATTAGCCCTTCGCGCCTGCGTCGCCCGCTTCTTGCTGCCGTTCCCGCTCCCGTCGCCGTCGCCGTCGCCCTCATCGACCAGATGCTCGAAGACCAGGAGGCTATCTGGTGCTGCCGCCGCGCCGCCGTCGCGGCCGACGCCTAGGACGCAGGCCTTGCGCTCCTTCGACCCCGCGTACCGCCACACGAAGACGCCGAAGCTGGTCCTCAGTTCCACGGCGCGCGACACGACGCTGCGGGAGGCGACCTCGATGGCCTCGACGCGCTCCGGGTCCGCCGGGTGGCCGAGCAGCAGGGTCGGCGGGCGGCCGGGGCCGAAGCGGTACGTGGTGGTCGCGAGCGGGGCCGGGTCCGGGATCTCCTTCTCAGCCTCGGCGTAGTAGTCGTCGCCGCGCACGAGGTGGCGGACCGACCCGGACCAGGAGTCCTTCTTGGGCGGCAGGGAGATGTACAGCGGGCGTCCCTGGTCGTCGACGTCCCCGAGGACGGTCTTCCCGTCGGGCGCCACGCTAAAGACGGGGATGGCGGGTTCCGCCTTGCAGGAGAAGGGGAAGGAGAGCCAGCGCTTACCGCTCGTCTCGATCTGCAGCTGTACGGTTGGCCGGAACGCCGGTTGGGTTGCGGACGACGCCGGGGACTCTGCCTCTGCTGCGTTTCTCTGGTCCGCCTCCGCCTCCGCGCCCTGGGTGGTCGAGCCGGACGGCGTGCGCGTGAGAGTAGGTGACGGAGCGGCGGCGGCGTCGACCGCCCCTTCGGAGAACTCGGTGTAGGGGGGTAGTGCCTCTACCGAGTGCTCCGAGGCGTTATCGTCCGGGTTCCCGGATGTCTTGAATCGGATAGCAGCCGAGGTAGCCATGGTCACTGTTCCCTTTCAACGGTATAGACTAACCGTAGTAATACTTTTTGATAGATAAGTAGGATGGCTTGGATTGCGGGAAACCTTGCTGCTGGGGTTGCAGAATGGCCGAGACGATAGTAGCTTGACTAGGAGTATGCCCGAGCTTATATATCAATCTATAGGGCTCGAAATATGCAAGACTGTCATAGAAGAGTAATACGATAGATACGACCTGCGTCGCGGGGCTATAGGCAATCAGGGCTTTGAGATGTGTAAGAAGTTCTAGAACCATTAAAGACGAGGGGTCGCCTCTTGGCTACCTGGCAGTGATTGGAGGCTTCGGGACAGGCGACCAATCACAGCCATGTGAGGCACAGCCCTATGGCTCTGTCAGTGAATGCGAAATACGAGTCCCAGCTGGTTTACTGGCTCGATGGCTGTGCTGGTATAGCAAGCCAGTAGTCAAGCGCCAGGGCAGAAAACACTCCAGCACGCGAAAGGTTGGGGCTGACCAATCATCACTTGATCAGGGAAAGCAGGGTCTTTAACGCCTATTGATCCTCTAGACACCCTATGCAGTGAGGAGTCAGAAGACACTTAGCAATTGATTTGGGCGATGTGCGTATAACCACGCATGATAATTTATACAATGGGCACTCATTAATTGATAGTATTACAAATCTTTAATATAACACAGATCCGCGAGAAGATAACATGTGTCTAGTGTGGTCTTATCACCAATAGCTTGCTTGCCACGTTTCCGACATAAGACTGAAGACCGGCGACTTCCTTCACCCCATTTCATACTAGAACTACGTTGCTCATGGCGTGTTATGCCTAACTTCAAGGCCGTCTAAAAAAGTCGAGATCCCGCTCTAGCTGTTCCTCAACCCACATAGGCCATTGATTGTACTCTCGGTGCTCATCATCTATCTGTCTGTTCAGATACTTCAGCCATCTCCCCATGCCTATGTCTGGATCTCCGTCCTGGGAGGGGGAGCTCGGGTTCACGCGGCTCTCAGCGTCCGTGATCGTCGCCATGATCTTCTTCAAGGCAATCCAATGCGTCGCCAGGAGCAGACAGACCTGGTTTTCTGGGTTGATGAGGTATGCAAAACTCTCATGGGGGATCTGGATCTGCAACGCTGATGTTAACAGATGTGCTGAGATAGTCGAGGAAAGCTCAGCGATGCCTTCGGAAGAATGATTTATTCGAAGAAAATGCCCGCAGAGTATGCTGCTGCTTACGATCGGGCTAGTGAAGGTGAGAAGAGGAGGTCCGTGACCGAAGGACTACTTACCCACCACCCATAATGTTTGCTAAGCAGCAGGTATGCTAGCTCCATGTCAGCTTCCGGCCGAGGTGATTGGATTCAAGGACGGGCTTGCATACCCTGAAAAGAGTTCGTGTAGAGCGTCTCGGCCCATTCCTTGAGGAGCTGGCAATACTCAACCTCCACCTGGTGTTTACAAAGCGGCTCCAAGGCCGCGATCGATGCCACCGCCATGTCGGTCCACTCCCTGCGAATCGGCGCGATGGTCTCCATCAGGGGCTCCAGGAGCGCCTTCTTGTCATCGCCCATCCAGTTGTTGAAGATGAATTTACTGCCTTTGTAATACATCTGGATCGCGACGATGAGGAGGCCGCGGCAGAAGGTCATGTACTCTGCCATACCATCCTCTAGGCTGACGGACTGGAAGGTGAGCGCGAAGCACGTAGCCAGGAGTGCGTTGCCCTCTTCGAAAGTGCTTGATTTCGGGGCGTTGGCCAGCGACTTCTTGATCGCATTGATAGCCTTGACTCGATGCATCATGGCAGAAGTGACCAGGCTCCGGTCTTTTCTCATCAGGTCAGAGGCTGCAAAACCAAGAATGGCATGCATGAGGTATTGATACTGGCGAATATTAGCTTACTACTGTCAGTACTGTTCTCTGTGGTTATGGGTCGCCAGACGTTTTGCGAGAGGCAGAGGACCTCATGAGACCATATGCTCTCATTGCCAAGGGGATGACTAGGCAGACAGGTCGTCAGGAAATGCTGGAAGAACCGCATGTCCTGAAGACTAAAGAGCGGTATTTGGTGTTGAGGCTTGATTCAGTCAGCCAGACGCCCGTTGATAAAGCTTGCGCACCTCACTTGATGGACAACCTGAGGGACGGCTGGATATTCGCACTGCAATCCCGTCTTCACGCAGTGCCCGCATGCTGGTCGAGTCTCCTGACACTATCTCATAGTCAGTTGGAGTCTGAGGTGGTGCCCTGGGTCTCCCACCTTGACCCGTCTCCTTTTACAGTTAAAGCAGCCACGGCGGCTTTTCGTGTGACCACGACGCTCTAACCTTTGCTTGCTCTTCGCCTTACTATTCACCGTTGCTGTCGATGGCACTGGAGAACCTGAGGCCGCAGCGTCATCTATCGTGGACGCGGAGGCCGACGAGCTGCTTTCACCGAGTCCCCCTTGGAAGAGCGCCGCATAATCGAATTCTGTATCACCTTCCAAGGTCAGAAGAGGAAGGCTAGCGGGGTTATGCATGTTCATTAAGTCCATGATAAGAATATCGCGTCAATGGTGGGAACGAGGACCGGCTGGCTAGATCAGTGAGATAGTTGGGACATTCGAGTTCAGACAATAGAACGGCAAATACTACGGCCCTTCAATATTGCAAAAGCGCGAATTGATGATGTCTCCTGATATGCTCCGTGACGGCGCAAATGTTATGGGCGTCATGGTCCGGAACAGCAAGCCTTGTCGGTCACGTGTTGTCTATCGTGGCAGTGTTCACGATTTCCATACCAGGGCTGAAAGAACTATGACTTATTGGCCAACTAAATGCCACTATCGTGCAGACTGATAGCGCACGACGCCCAGTGATCATGGACACGTTTGTTATCAAATGAAATCTCCGTAGATTGGGGCTCAGCTTGAGCAGTGGTCGTAAAATTCCAATTGGTGGGCTGTGCTTAATGCAACAGTACCGAATATAATGTCCCCTGCAGCGCCGTCGGTCACCGTCTCACATTGATGACTTATTCGGTGCTTATATTAATTGAACGCTACGAGGACTACGATTATTTGAGGGGGGGACTATAAAGTCGATTTCGAGGTTGTGTGCATGTCCTTCCGAAGATCCAGCTGCGCAAATTTTCAAGTAGCCCTGTTAGGGTGGGGAGGGGCGAGACATACCGAATCCGCAAGATCGATGTTATGGAAACGTAGTGGTCGCTTATGATGCTTGGATTGAGGAAGGTACTAATTGGAACTTGAACGCAAGGCGCGCGAATGAGAAGGAAGAGAGTTGTTAATTCAAGTAAGAGTTGTGATGTTTGTATGCCGTTCTGTCGTTCCCTCCGACGTGCCACATTGTGGCTAGTATATAAACTACCTGCTTAGGACATGCTCTCCCTGGTGAAGCTGAGGCGCTTCCGCATGTGAGTGTCACCGAGAGAGGCCCGCGGAAAGGGGGAAACCAGAAGTCCTGAGAAATCACATCATGGCGGTGTACGGTCGGCAACACATGTCGTGCCTGAGCGCCACGGATGTAAGGGCCATGATATTCTTCACGAGCTGGCGATGAGCCGTGACAGCTGTGCATGACAACCCAGAGTTATCACCTCATCTGAGCTGATGCTGGGTCATTACTGTCTAAACCGGCGGTCGCTCTCGGGCTCATATAAGCCTGCAAGTATTTTGCAGTAAGTACCTGTATAAGTTCACGGAGCACCACCTTGGTGCCGAGTTTGTGAAATGGGACGCATCAACCGCTCCATGTCAGCTATACGTTCAGGAACAACTGTGTTAAGTTAGAGTAGCGATTCGCTATTTGGGAATCCCATAGGTAATTCGATGGTAGGATACGCCGTTGGCCCGGGATTGCAAATATCTACGTTGATCATCTTATTACTGAGCGACTTGGAAAGGCTAGAAACCCAAATGCAGAGAGATTGTAGCTGCTTTCCTGCGCCAGACCGGAATAGAGGGCTAATTTTGGCGAAACTGGGTGTACTTCAGTTAACCCTTGAATAAGAATGTTGTACCAACTTGACGAGGCAGCCCGGACAACAGCAGGAAACCAGCGACGTAGTGTAATCACACTGAATTTGATATTGAGCAGGGAAAACGACCCCCAGCCGAAAACACCACAAAAGGGAACCCAAGTAACTGGCAGCTTTTATTAAGCCCGGCTTCGGACGGGAGAGTCCTAGCTTGGTCGGCTCCGGACTGACACAAAACGGTGTATAATGACCTCATAATTCGTATGTCATGTGGTTTAATGGAGGGGTTTACTGTCCGTATAGGAAGCAAGATCTCGAGATGAGCGCCTCAGGATCTGAGTTACTCCGTTTTAGGGTACTTAATAGATTGGCTTGGAGACGGAAACCTGGCGTGGAGACACCAACCCTCGCGGGAGATCATTTCAGCTTAACATGTATTAATCCTTGAATCCCATGGGCTCCAATCGGAGAACACGGCCGGGATGGTGTGAGGCAGTAGTAGCTGTTAGCTTCCCTTGGGGCGCCGGCTTCTGCATTGGCTGGACAGGTTCTAACTCGACAACACGCAGACAGCTTTGCTTACATACTGTGTCGGGTTGCATTGTAGCATTCGCAGTTTTATGCTCTCCCGTTACCGCCAGCCATCTGATCTGAGGTTGATAACTCCTCATGCCAACCGTCTGTCAAGGCTCCTCGAACCATAGCGCCGGTACTTACACGGTCCAATTAATAACCTTATGCCAAGTCGATATGACCCAAGCAAAACCGAACCAAAGCGGTCGAGATTCTAGATAGATCGGCGGGGGGGCGGGTCAGAGAAGCCGCCCGTCCCGGCCAAAGCTTCGAAAACTCTTCCAGGTGCATGCCCCGTCAAGCTTACGTAGATAGGTACGTATTCATACCTGCCCAGCCCTCGCGGTTAGCCCCCTGCACTCCTGAAACCGCCATGCCAAGTTGGTGGTGGCGCGCGGCATAAGCCCTATTGTCGACCATTCGGATTCGAGCCAACAGGTCCACTTGACCAAAAAAGACTCCCCCAAAGTCAACTCTTGATCAAAATGAAATAGGCGCGCGGTCAGCTACAAGCGATTTGTTCTTATTAGCATGCACCGTCCTTGACAGTACGCCTCTGTTTGATAGGTGAAGATGAATAACAACATTCGCAACGATCGTCAGGAGTAATTCGGGGGCTTACGGGGTGAAGCGGCCGGCGTCCGTTGTCGGGGATGACCAGAAATGACCTGCCCTTCGCTAAAAGCAAAACGCGATGCAAACAGGCAGGCAAATGCTGACCTCGCAGACTGATAACTGGCTTATTGTCAGCAAGCGCCTAGTATATTATTACACGTTGTACCTTACGGTGTGGGGCCGTACCTGCATACGTGTGCATGCTCCGCGTCTATGTAGATGCAACTATGCCCGTGGAATAGACTGGTCGAATAAAGACAAATATCCCCTCAATGGAAGAACGTTTCTCACACATATATATGCCAATATGGGTTGCTGCATTCATGATTTGTCCATTGGCACACGTGCCCAGTCGAACCTACTGCAGGCCACGAGTAGATATACCGACTAATAGCAGCGGCGGATGAGGGGAAAGCTCGTGGTAAAGACAACGGGTGTTCCTTGCGATACCTATCTTGGTATAGTATAGATGAGACAAAGTGCAAACTCGTCGAGACGCTTATGAGGGCATCCATCTTGGCGTGATAAACAGGATATACGTACTGAGATGGAGTAGTGAAGCCTGCAAAAAGTCTGGACATTACCTACGGAGGTATTAGTCAAGTTTAGCCTACTAATAGGGACCCATCAGGTTGGCACCGTGGCTGGCTAGCCCGATTTTGCCAGTACATAGAGTTCGGCTTCTAGCGCTCCTCTAACTTCTGTGGCAGCGTGGCTGGCTGTTCCGATCTATTCAGGGGTATCAAGACCCACCCGCTCTACGAGGCAGTACAAAGGATTGGGCTCAGGTACACAAACCACCCCCTGCATTAGACGTTGTCCCCGGGCCCAGATCATCAATATCGGCTTGCATCAACATCCCATCCCACATCCCACAATGAAGACATTCTTGGCTTTCTATCTTTTTTTTTTTTTTTTTTAAATCCTTGCCCACACCCGACTGACCCGGTTCCGTTCTTTTCAATCTTCACTCATTTTCGGTCATCTGTTGGAAATCGCCTGGCATCGATTCCATTACCATCATTCATTTCATTCACCAAGGTCGCCAGCTTCGACCCCACGAACTCGCTCATTGTTACTGCATCGTGGTGTGGCATTGCCGTTTGTGTGTTGCCCTACTACGATACACAACGCCCTCGTCTTTGAGAGACTGCACAGGAATCTCGACCGTTGGACGATCAGTCTTCGCCAATCTTGCGCAGGGCGTACCCCGTTCATTCTCTACTCTTCCGACGATACCTGTTGATACGTCTTTCCTTCCTTCCTTGAGCGATCTGGCACCGCAACATTCTTCCACAACACAAGAAGAGACCAAATTTTCAGAGAGTTGTAGAACCAACGCGAGTTTACTCACCGTAGAACAGCGTCCCATCGACCAACGATCCTATAAAGTTTGAAAACCAAAGAGAGACGCTCAAGATGTTCACGAAATATAGCGTTCTGGCCCTTTGCGCCGCCGCTTCCTTGAACGGAGCCGCAGCCGCAGTTCATCACCGTCATCAGCACCCCAGAAGGGAATTGGTCTATGCTCATACCGATGTTGTTGTTGTCACCGAGTACCAGACGGTGACCGTTTATGCCAATGAGGAGCCCAAGACCGAACCCGCTGCTGCGCCCACATCCGCTGAGGTCGAGGGCGACAAAGTCTTCTCGGAGCCGCAGGAACCCACTACAACTGCCGCGGCTCCGACGTATGAGGCCGCCCCTGCTCCTGCCTCAACTACCCTGGCCACCCTCGTAAAGCCTCCCCCGGCCGTTGACTCTTCTGCCAAGGAGACAACCGCGATCCCGACTAACATTCAAGTGGTATCTCCGCCCGCTGAAGAGCCCGCAACATCTAACGTCGAGGAGCCTGTTGTCACCTCTGTCACCAGCTCTGCACCTACTATCTCCAAACCGTCCACTCCAGCACCGAGTGGCGGCAGCAAGCGAGGTGCTGCCTACAACGATGTTGAGATGTTGAAGGCCCTCCTTGAGAAGTCCGACGCGATCTCCTGGGTGTACAACTGGGGAGACGAGCCCTGGGGACTGGATGTCGACATCCCTTACTACCCTATGATGTGGGGTGAGAAATTTTCCGCGCACTGGATGGAGAATGCTCAGGCGGCTTGCGACAAGGGCACCGAGGTTCTCTTCAGCTTCAATGAGCCTGACAACGCCGGCCAAGCCAACATGCCGCCTGAATACGCGGCCGCTAAGCACCAGGAGTGGATGAACCCCTTCGCTGACAAGGCCAGAATTGGTGCCCCTGCCATCACCTCTAGCTGGGAGAAGAACCAGGGTCTGGACTGGTTGGAACAATTCTTCACGGCTTGCGATGGAAAATGCCAGTTCGACTTCTGCAATGCCCACTGGTACGGACCCGGCGGCGAGAAAGGAGCAAACGAGTTCTTGGAACACATCCGTAAAGTCCACGAGGCCTGCGACAACAAGCCCGTCTGGGTTACCGAATTCATGGCAGAAGGCAGTGCTTTGGACAACGAGGTCTTCATGAAGAATGTAACCGAATCCCTAGACGGACCTGAGTTCGACTTCGTGGAGAAATACTCGTACTTCATGGTTGGCGTGGGCGACAAATTCCTCATGAGCTCTACGACGGAGCCGAACGCTTTGGGCAAGATCTATGCCAACCTCGCCTAAATAGGAACAAGTGGGGTCTTGTCTCGGCTTTCTCGTATTTCTGGTTTGGTAAGGTCATATTTTGGGCGTCGTGATGGATCTTCAAAAGCGCATACTTCGCTTCTTTCTCATGTACATATTTACAAGAACCTGTCTGGGATCTCTCCGGTTTTTGGGTTCATAGACCACCAGGATATTTGCCTTGCATCTAAGGAGGCGTCAATGATATCTCAGCACATGTGGATTTATGAACCATGATCAACCATGAAATACAGCAATGGATTCACCACTTGCCGCGCTGTCTCGTTCTGATGACTGAATCCGTGGCCATTGAAGGGAAGCCGTAGCTCTGCCAATAAAATGTGTGGATTGAGTCTGTAACTAGATTCACGGAACTAATGATGGCGGGCCCCTACAAGGGATAGCCGGAGGACTCCATATTTTCACTAAGCAAACCGTCCTTGACCGCCTGCTACCAGCTGGTGAGCAAGTCGGATGGGTATCTTATTACTGGCTCCATACGGTGCCCGCGGTCGTCGCAGCAGGTTGCATTCCAGCTACAAAGTTTAGTACGTAGCATTCAGGCAACGAAATAAACCCCGGCAAACAAGAGGACCACCAAGGAGCGAACATTTCCTGGAGAGATCCTCGATCCTCCAGGAAATGCGGTAGCCTACGCTTTCGCCGTGCTGTCGTGACCAAGCGGCCCCAGGAAAACTGATGTCGCTTTGAACATGTGCCTTGCTTATATTTCGGGTAGTGCGTGTCGTTGGATGTCCCCTCTTTCTTCCTTCTCATTTCGTCTTTCTTTTTTGTGTTTCCTACCGAGTTAGCTCTCAGGCGCAATCAGAGACGGCGGACGCAACCTTACCCTCACCCAGCCCCCGCCCGCAACCGACCGCCATTGGACGGGGATTTCGTTCGGGTTCCATTACCGTTTGCTCACCTCCTACCCTCTCAGGCGGCATATGCATGTAATACTCACTGCTCGTCTTCCGTGGCCTCCCTATCATCCTCATCTGCGACTGTGATATTGTGCAGTGTGATATTATTTACCCTTTGCCTTTTTTCCTTTCCGCCATAACTGTACATACGCGAGCGAGGCTGTTTTTTCGGTTAGAGACGGACAAGAATAGTGCACGAATGAGTGTTGTGGGGTAGAATAAATGAGCGGCGCCTTGAAGTCGACTACTACCTCTATGCGTGCGCGAGCAGCTGAGACGGAAGCGGCACGATGAACATCAATCTGCCAATGCGGCCGTCGACGAGTCTGAGGAACCAGGCGAGCAGGAATTACTTCACCAACTACACCCCGCCGTCTTCGACCGAGGCCATCAATGGCCCCGTGCGCGAGCCCGCCAGGGACCTTGTGCCCGCCAATGACCGGCTTATAGTCGGCGTTGATTTCGGTACCACTTTCTCTGGGTGAGTTACTCGCCGGCCCTTGTTGCGCGGCCGCCACGTATCGCGTCCGTGTGTGAACCGCGGGTGGTGAATGCGACAACTTCGCATGGGTTGTCGTCCGGAGAACGGTGTGCCAACTACCTAGGATGAATTCATCCACTCTCATACAATAGAGGTATCAGCACGGAAAAGGAGACTAATCAAGAAATAGAGTCGCGGCGGTCTACACATCGACGCCGGATGATGTCGAGATAATAAAGTCGTGGCCGGGAGGGAACGGCATCACGTCGGACAAGGTACCCACGGAGATCTCGTACGAATACCCGGCCAACGCGCCCCGGGGCACCGAGCCGACGGTGAAATGGGGCTTTCAGTTCAAGCCCGAGGAGTCGCGGCTGCGATGCATTAAACTATTCCTGGACCGCTCGCAAAAGCTCCCTTTCTACGTCAGCCCCCAGGAGACGGCCACGCAGCTCAAGAAGTTCAACAAGAACGTCGTCGACGCCGTCAGCGACTACCTGACGCAGGTCTACAAGCACACCATGGACACGCTCACGCGGCGGTACGGCGAGTCCTTCATGGCCTCGACCAAGGTCGAGTTCGTCCTCACGTGTCCCGCCGTGTGGTCCGACACCGCCAAGAACACGACCCTGCAGGCCGCCGAGAGGGCCGGCATGGGCTCCATGTCCGATATCCAGATGATTAGCGAGCCCGAGGCAGCTGCCGTTTATACCCTCAAGGCCATCCAGCCAAATAACCTCAGCATCGGAGACAATTTTATCGTCTGCGACGCTGGTGGCGGGACCGTAGAGTGAGTTGTTTCACTCAGGTTCATGACTATTCCTATACTGCAAGCTAACCGACTACCAAGTTTAATTGCTTATAAAATAGTATCGCTGAAGCCCTTGCGGGTGGAAGAATCCGCCGTTGGGACTGGCGGTCTGTGCGGTAGTGCGTTCTTGAACTACAGGTTCGAGGAACACGTACGGAGTCGGCTGGGTCACAGTCGTTTCGACGAGATGAAGTTAAAAAAGGGCAAGACTTGGCAGATGGGGCTCCGTTACTTTGAAGAGTTCGTTAAGCGCAACTTCAATGAGGATGAGCACCAGGAGGTCAATGTCCCGTAAGTCCGCCCCTCTCGAAGGTCGTCCCCTTACACCCCCTCTTCTTTTTCTTTCTTTTTACATCCCCGCTCACCGATAGCTCAGGTTTCCCGGTCTGCCGGACGACGAAGAGGCCGGGTTAGATTCCGGCTTCCTCGTGCTTACGGCGGCCCAGATAAAAGACATCTTCGAGCCCGTGGTCAAGGAGGTGTGTGACCTGGTGCAGGGGCAGGTCGACGGTCTGCGCTGCAAGGGCGGCGTGGTGTCGGGCATCGTGCTGGTGGGCGGGTTCGGGCAGAGCGACTACCTGTACCGGCGGCTGCGGGCGCACTTCACGAGCTCGGAGCCGCCGCCGCCGTACACGGAGATGCCGACGCACGCGGGGGCCGTGGCGGCGGGCAACGGGTCTATCGAAGTCATGCAGCCCGTGTACGCTTGGACGGCCGTCGTGCGCGGCGCTGTGCTGCGCGGGCTCGAGGGAAACGTCGTCATAAGTCGCAAGGCCCGCATGCACTACGGCACCTCGTACGCCACCGTCTACGATGAGGATCGACACAGTGTCAGCGAGCGCTACTGGAGTCCCCTCTGGGAGCGCTGGATGGTCAGCGATCGCATGCAGTGGCACATCGCGAAGGTAAGTTTGAGTTCGATTAAGCGAGCATTTGTCACCGTGGGACGCACGCGGTCCGGAGTTTCTTCTTTCTATTCATCTGGCTAGAAATCTCGGGGGTATACTGTAACATTACACGGATGCCAAAAAATTTGCCCCTTTCGACCTCGTGTATCACTGCGCCCCCCCTTCTCGCGGCTCTCACTTCTTCTCCCCCCTCTTCCACCGCCAATCTCCTTTTCCCTTTTCCTATTGCGGACTGACCAAGCGGGTTTCCCGGCGAACAAATAGGGCGAAGCCATCTCCCCTCTCTCGCCGATCGCGTTCCACTACACGCGCAACTTCCGGCCGGGGCAGTCGCTCGTGGTAACAGACGACCTGATTGCGTGCGAGGCGGACGAGGCACCCGCCGCCTACGGGCGCGACCTCGTGCACGTGTGCACGCTAACGACGGACCTCGGTGCCGTGCCCCGCAGCCTCTTCACCCGCCTCACCACCACGCGCGGCGTCGAGTTCGACAACCTCGACTTCACCCTCGAGATGACCGTCGACAGCGCCGGCCTCGGCTTCGAGCTTAAGGTCGACGGCGTGCGGTACGGCAGGGTCGAGGCGGAGTTTCACTGATGCTCGGATCGAGCGGATCGGACTGGATCGATTAGTTAGTGTGATTAGTCTTGGGAAAGGTGCGGGACGGAGGTTGTCGGTATGCGGGGGTGGAGTTCGACAAGGCGCGGATACTATCGCCTAGGTCACGGAGAAGCATTTTCGAGCGCCTGGGCGGACGAGCTGAGCTCTGCGTGGTGGTAGCGAGTCGTCGGAAATGCGGCTCGGGGGTCTGGGTGATGGTCCTCCTAAAGATACACCCAGCTCACGTATATCATCGACTGTGGCATATGGCATGTATATAAAGGCAGGTAGACATAAGCCGAGTTTGGATTAACTACCAGTCAGTCCTTTCTTGTCGTGTATCTCTCGTCTTCTATCTCAAGAAGCTTCTGCTTTATCCCTCGGGCGGTTTCATTGAGGTATAACTAGTTTAATAAAGGACCGTAGAGGTCTCAGTTCTGAGATCGTCGGGATATTCATTGACATGAGAGGCATGTCCGGGTATTGTCTGGTATATCCGATCTGGCTCCAGATACGGCCTATCCCCAGAGTACGGAGCAGGTAGTCACGTCTAGCGTATGCAGATAGAGAAGCATGGTTCCTGGGAATTGTTGAATGGCATGGCCCACCCGCGAAGATATCGACCCTTGCGAGACCTCTCCTGCGCGCTACATGCTCTGCCCGTGGCATATGTCGTTTTTGTTATATTACGCCCGGCCTATCCGACTCCTCGGGAAGCCCGGTTCCGTTCTCGGCAGCATCGTTGGCGCGCTACAGATAGATAGCTCCTACAAAGTGAGGCATGCCATGCCATGCCAGTTCACATCTGCATAGCCCCGCGAGCTGCTCCTCAGTTCTCAGTTTTAGGCAGCAGCGAAAACGATAATCGTTATCGTGCCCTCCGAGTCTCCTCCCGCCTCTAGGCCCGCTCTCCCCCTCTCGACATGCATACTTAAGCTATATACACATTGACACGACTACCAATATACGACGTGCAGTAGGCAGATAGACGATATGCAAGCACACATACATTACCATATCTCGCGGACTTGGCAAAATGAAAGAAATGCTACCCTTGTGTGTACGGACTAATGATTGTCTCTCCCTGTCACCCCTGAACCGGGGATCTCCGGCGGGGCCTTTACGCCCTGCTTGTGTGCAACTTATCATTTCGGCGGGGAAGGGGGAAGGTAGCAGTAAGGCCAAGTGGAATCTCGAGAATGCTTTGGTCCTCTCGCATACAACCCGTACTATCCCCGTGCCATTTACGGCCTTGGGATGACCAATCTTGCGCATCGATTGGCGTCACGTTCGAACGGGGCTGTGCTGTGCTGTGCGTTTCTTTTCCTTCGGTGAGCTACGAGCTGCAGTAGCGTACACTAAATCTTTTAGGCCCTCTTTCAGCCCTACCATCTTGGCGGGCCGCGGCTTAACATGTGCGGACGAAGGACACGGGGACGTTTTCTGGCTTTATACTTTCTATACTCCTTTTCTAACGAGCGGCACGGAGGTTCGGCTGGGATTCCCCTCAACTTATTTCCCCAACTTTCGTGTCGATAGGTATGGTAGGTATACCTACCTACCTGGTAGCCAAGGTTCTCACTTCTACACGTGGCGGCACGGGCAAAGCCTAGGAAGTATCTGGGAGTTGCAAGCACAGACAGTCTGGACTGGGGATGCGCGATTGAAGCCGGGCTGCCCCTTGTCTCACGCCACAGTATCAACGAGCCTCTGGCTGGCTAAGCTACCTACCTCAGTTTACTTATTAAAGGGTGGTTGGCGATCCTCTCCCCGCCCACCGGCAGGCCGGAACCAGAATGTCGCAGGGCTCGGCTGAGATGACCAGCATCTCCCGCATATACCTTTATGTTATTTCACCTCTTCATCTTCTTTGGCCTTTAAACTGTCTGCCCTTACGTAATTAGGCACTCGCTTGTTACAGTGTCCGGTGCAACTCCCCCGATCCTGGGGGTGGCGGTGATCCCCTTGTTGAGGCTGCGTTCTGTCTCCCGGCCTATTGCCGCCGCCGGTCGTCGATAACGTGCTGTTGGCAGTTGCAAAGAAAAAAAGGGAACATACACGGCAAGGCCTCTCCCATGGACTACTACAGTTTTCCATCCCTCGGATTGGGGAGTCCGAGGACGGCCCGCCTCCGTCGATTCGCCTATGCTTCACCAACAAAGCGGCAGGGGGGGTCTGTCCCCTTGGGTCCATGCAGCTGCGAGCAGCAGCGTGGCGGTCAACGAGGCGATACAGTACAGTACGAGACGCACTTTTCTTTTCTTTTGCCACTGCGAGGCAGAATTCAGGCGGTGAGAGCGTGTTCTCATTTCTCGTAACGTCATGAATATGATCCTGATATCTCTGTCTCATCTGTCCTCATGCACGAATCCCGTCATGTGTGCACAACAACATGCCGACGACTTAAAATGCAAGCCCCGGCGAAAAATAAGGAGAGGGGATAGGTATTTCTGAACACATCCCAGCACTTCGCTCGCAGAGCCTTCCAATGAACGCCAGACGACATCATGAAAATCGTCCCTTTGTGGAAAGAACGGCTCACTGGAGTCGTCTGCCGGTCGCCTCTGATATACGATGGGCCGGTCCTTCGCCACGAGAGGGTATATCGGAAAAAAGAAAAAAAAAAAAAGGCCTGCTTCAGAGAACTCCCCCCGTACAGCAAAAATAAATTCCACGCATTGAAAAAACGGCATGAGTGCCCAACCCGTTCCAAACTTCAACCTATTTGTTTGTCGAGGCGCAGCAGTTTTGGTGTCCAATCGTCTGCCAGACTTCCAACGCGAGCTCCGGGAGGGGCAAGGTTGACTTCGGGGAGCCTTACCATCAGCACCCCCATCCGTCTCCCGCTTTGGGTCCCAGCACTCGACACGAAATGAAATAGCGGAGAGACCCGGGTCTGTGCAGGAAAGCAGTTTGTGGGCATATCAACAGCAATAAATGAACTCAAAGGAAAACAGAATCTCAATATCCCCCAGCTGGAATGATGGGCTTTTTTTTTTCGGCGTATCGGTAGGTGGGCGGACGGCGCACCACGGATCCGTCGTGGTATACACCACCTGATCGCTCTCTTTTCTTTCTGTCAATTTTTTTCTGGTTTTTTTCCCCAGATGTCGCCGTGCAACCGCATTTGGCAAGTCAAGTATCCAAGGCTAGCAAATCTTCCCACCCTTCATTGATGTGAGCGACGATGGTGACGATGTTGTCGCTCTCGCTCTCTTTCTTCCCGTTGGTGGTCAACTCTTATTTGGTTTGCTCGCTCTTGCTCCAAAAGCCTTTCTGGGGGAACGAACGACTGTGAATATATACCCCTTATGTAGGGTACCCAGCTACGACTACCGTCAGGGTATGATATACTATCTCTCACTTTTCCAGCGAGATAGTATACTTCGTCGGTGATGAGTCCAGCGGAGTGGAGGTGCTCCGCGTAGTCGAAATCGACGCGGATGTCATCCACGCCCTTTCGGCCTCCCTTTATGTGCTTTTGGATATGCTGCACGCGGGTCCAGAAGTTGATCCGACGCTCGTCTTTGTTGGCGCTCTTGCTGACCTTGAAAGTTTTGGGACAGAACCAGCACATCACTTTTCTAGGGAATTTATCGCCCAGGTGGTATTGTTCGACATGTTCGAACCAATCATGGAGGTTATCCACGTCGAATGTCTGGTTGCATGAGCTCCATCCAACAAATTCGCACGGTAAATACGGGCCAGTATCAGCGTTCTGGCCCAGAGCCAGGCCGTGCTCAGATACCACTGTTGGTACAGAAGACAAAGAAGTCGACGCTTCTGACCGTGTCGACACATACGAGTTCTCATATCCATCGCTAGCGACAGAGCTCCGAGTGGGGCTAGCGGCAGAGTCATAGACATAGGATGATGTGGCGTGTGGGAGGAATGTGGAGCCGCGGGGTACGGTATCCGGGTCCTCAAATGCGGGCGTCTGGGGCCCCAACGAGGCGTAGTAGCTTCGGTTTTCATGTTCTAGGGCCACAGTTGAAGAATCTTCGGGGGGACAGGATGCAGAATCCATTATGAGTCTCAAATAAGGCGTGAGCGGCCGAAAATTTCGTCTGTGTGCAGAGAAGGGTCATTCAGAGATGGAGATGGGGGGTTGGGTTGAGATACAGGCGGCTGGGGTTGGGAGTATGGTGGTCTGAGACTCCAGATGCGGGGGTTATCGACGGGGATCGAAATCCGCGTTGCTGCCAACAACAATAGGCCGAGCAGAGTGCCGCCCGTGGCGTCTTCACCAGTCGATCGCTTTCGATGAATGCCCGATGAGAGTTGCCAACTATGCTACTGGGTTACCGCCTAGAACGCTGTTAGGAGGGAGCAGTTTCCTATGGAACCGAGATGGGTCAAGAGGAAGAAAGGAACGAAGTAAGAAAAGAGAGCGCGGGGACACGTGGAGGTTATCAAGTCTAAGAGACGGGTTCGCAGAGTAAGTGGTCCCCATGGTTTCCCTCCGCTGTCATGCGATTCCGATATCCAAAGCGAGCTTGATGTTGATATCTCGAGGGAGCTCGAGGAGGGAGGGGTGCTACTGGGGAATGGCGCTGGGCCAGGGTACCCTGCGCTGCCTGGATAGGCGACGGATATTCTTCCCGGCCTATGATACTCGACCAACTTTTGGGCCATTTTGCATCCCTTACCAAACTGGCAGCAACACATATCCTATACCCAATATCGATCTAGCCAAACATGAGGAGATTTCCGAGCGCATAGGATAAAAATCTCGAATTCGCCAAGCCTCTAGCGGCGGGAAGGAAGTAAGCGGCATTCGACGGCACGTGGAACCACTTGATTACAAGCGCATCGCGATGTTAACTTGAGACGGCATACTGCCATCTGGGAGAGGGTGCTAGCTGAGGATTGACACTCACATCCGCACCGATACGGTAGCGTATATATGGAAGACCTTCTGTTCCAGGAAGGCGTGGGAATTTGCTTTTGGTTGCAATGCCATGTCTAACTACCCCAGAACCACTTGAAGCATCGCGGGCTATACAGAGCTTGGGTTGCAAATACCGACAATAGTCGCGTCCCGGATCTCGAAAGACAGCTCGGCAGTAGCGTCCTGGGTAGATCCGGGGTGCTCCCAAAGCCCATTGCTAGAATCCGCGGGTAATCAGACGTTGGGGAGGGTCGGGGGTATCCCTATGCGCCTTGCCAGGAGAAGCCACCGCTGACCTGTCGCACTTTCATGCGGTTCAGCGGCCAGCGTCCCGCCCCTTGTACTGCCGCACATATCCAGTGCAGGATATGTTCTGGTTGGCTAACAATCGGTAGGGCAGCTAGCTAAACGATATATTATTCCGCCAAAACCCAATCTACAAGGCCCATGTTTCCGTTTGCATTAACCCCCGCCTCCCAGAGGTGTTTACTAGACCCTGTGGCTTGCGGAGACCTTGAGCCCCGGAGCATCCACGTGTTCTGTGCGCCTATGCCCAAAGACGATGACAGCTGATACAGCTACATGATGGCGCACCCCTCGCGGATCTTCCCCGTACCTTCGTCTAGTTTCCTGGCATATTTTTGATGTCACCACGACACTGAGTCATGATAAAGGTCAAGCTAACCCTAGGTCCTGAAGCTGGCGGCTAGAAGCATCGGATTATGATCTCGGTTCGGTAGTTCATATATCTTGGTGAACTCCCTAAGGAAACGATCTGCACGTTCTTGGGTAAATGCCCTGAGATAGTCTTGTCGTTCAAACCGGAAATATAGATTTGACCTGTGTGACACCGGGTCGTTGACCCGGCAGCTAAGCTGCCGCATATTCACCGAATTGCCTCGTTCACGTAGCCCTTCATTTTGTGAGACCCGACGAGAGAAACAGGGATGCCGCTACAAGTCACGTCAGCCCATGACGTTGTCTTACACTGACATCTCCTTAATTCGCACCTATCCATCATAATCCCAAGTCTGTGATTCGAGAGGCAGTCTCGGAAGGAGTGTATGATAGGCTGCTTACCTCTAGGACCAACGTGGATATCACCCAACCAGAACAGAGGGGGGGTTGCACCTTGGAAAGTAAGGGGGTGGAGTCAAGTCAGTTCTCATCAGAGAGCCGCAATGTTCCAGGAGTCCAGGCGCCCCCGTTACCCAGTCATGTAAGCAATGGTAAGCCTATTGTACCATAGCTGTACGGTCGTAGGTTGGGACGCCCAAAATCCACCCGCGCAGGGGTGGGGACTCAATATCCAAGATCGGGAGATCGGGCCTCTCAAGTGCCTGTCTTGCGCAATTTAGGGGGTAGGGCGCATCCTTAACCTATAACGTTTCTCAAATGACCTAGAGCCCTGGCACTTAAGAGACGCTCTACTTCGATTGCAAGTGCTTGGGTCGCTAGCGTAGAAGCTCAGCTTACCAGACAAGAAAGCTCGTTCACTCTGGACTGCAGAGAACTCTGGCCTTTGCTATAACGTTTCGGTACTGCGGATGGCTGCCGTTTTCATCCCCGAACTTGGTAACCCCAGGGAACGTCACGCAGCATATCTCGCGTTCTGCGAGACTCTCCTCCTCTTCGCCTCCAATGTCGTCCATAGAAGATGCTTCAAATGTAGTCCTCTGATGAGGTAGGATTTTAGGCAGAGTTACCTTGAACACGGCTTTTTGCACTACCAGCAACCTCGCTAGCTCGACCGCGCTATTTACAAGTACATAAAGCGCTTGATCTCGTGCCTCTGTTGCCTCGGTGCCTGTAATCGCATCCAAAATGCTGTTCACTCTGGATACGACGCTCTTCACGAGAGCTGCTGTCTCTGTCTGCAGCTTTGATGGAGCCTCTTTCCGCAGTAGTGTCAACGTCGTCGCACGCCATTGGTTCACGGCCTCGGTTGATCCTACCCTACCGGTAAGTCATCGCCTACAGTTGCAGCAACTGACACATACCTATGGATGCTAGAAATTGTTCCGTTCCGCGAAGCTGATTGGCTTGTGCATCGGAGAGGCCGGCGAAGTAACAGCCAAAGACCATCTCCACCAGTATGCTGGAGACTATTGATTGCAGGAGATGCAGCTTCGCATGTGCCTCTATGTCTTGGTACATCGGGACAAGTTGGCTCAGATCGTCGATGCTCGACTGGCTTGTCCCCGAGAAGTCTATATAATGATTAGGTTTATAGGATACAGAGCAAGGGCCTCAGGAGACAGACAAGATTATAAAGGACAAAGAAGTGAAGACGGAAATTAAGGAGGGGGGGCCAAGGGCGTGTCTCACGCTACGTGGCGGCCCTGGCGGGAGATATGTTCGGTTCTTATAGGATTCCGGCTGAATGACTACTTACCGAGTTTGGCTTTTCTGAAGTGCACAATCACCCAGTTTTGGAGGCTGTTTCCGAGCTTCGCCATGGACTCGCCGATCTCCTCGTCGCTCGTCTGCTGGTCTGTCCTCGTGCTCGCGCTGACCCACTGCTTCATGCCGTTGAGGTGGCCCTTGAGGGCGAGGATCTCGTCGTCGCGGGCCCGCAGTTCGCGGCGCAGAACGTCCCAGCCGTCGCGTAGCTCTTGGCGCTCGGCCTCGCGCACGTCGACCTCAGAGCGCAGCAGCCGCAGCTCCGTGTCGACGCGCAGGAACTGCTGGTGCAGGGCCGAGTGCTTCCGCTGCCAGAAGCTCGCCGTCTCGCTCTCGTTCTGCGACAGCCGGTCCAGCTCCCGCGTGAACTCGCCCTCCATGACGGCGAGCTCACGCTCGAGCGCCGCGATCCGCTCGTCCTTCTCCTTCAGCAGCATGGTCCCCTTTTCTCTGGCTGCGAGCGTCGCCGTCCCACCGTCCTTGTTCACCGGGTTGCTGCTGCTGCTGCCGGGCTCGTGTGCGCTTTCGGTCTCTTGACCCGCTGATGTGGAAGCTGACGAGGAGCCAGTAAGTTGCGCGCGTGGGGGAGGGGCGATTATGCTACTGCTTCGCGACGAGTTTGAGGAGCGGATGGCGTGTGAACCGCCCCGCCGTTTGTCAGAAGTGCTCATCGTATTCGAGAGGGCGGCGCATTGGCTTCGGGGGTTATATATGAGGGGTAATGTTATGGGCATGAACCACTGCATCTCCCCGGAAGTTCTTCACTTCATGCGAGAAAGCAACGCTGCCTTACGGTTTCATGGTTGCCTGGGAACGTTGAAGAAAGCCGGGAAGTTAAGGATCAGCTGCATTGCGAGCTTGGGGGGGACGGTGAGCCCGGGTGCGGTAAGGTACGTAGGTACCTAAGGTTGGGGACTCGGCAGCGGTATTGCGGATTAATATCGGGAATCTCAGCTGCTGAACAGCGAACCGGGACCCACCAGCTCATCCCCAGGAGCCTGATAAGGCTGGCGATATGCTTCTTAATACCGGGTTCACTTTCTCTCACTTGGGCCCCTTTCCCTCTTGTCCGGAGGATTCCGTTCGGCTTATGGATGGCGTTGGCTGACACTAGTCTCCGCTATCGTACCGTATCGTACTGTTAGGTTTAAGAACCAGTACCCTTTACGACAATTTCTATACAGCTATGTCAAGGGGGGGTGGGGATTTATGTGAGTCTGTAGGCACAACTCCATCCGCAAGGTTAATATTTCGACTCAGATTCCGGGTAGGAAGAAGCCCGTTAGACGAAGTCGATCTCTGCTTCGACCTCATATGCCTCGTCGCCATCCTCCTGTTTCTTTGCTCCCATCTTGCAGATGGCAATCTTCTCCACCGGGACGTCCTCCATCCACACGAAGTCGTCATACCGGTCTATGATCCCGCGCGCGTCGAGGGTGAGCTTCTCCTTCTTCTTCTTTCCGTGGCCGCCCCCTCGCCGGTCTCTCCCCTTGACGTAGATGGTGTTCATGATCGTTGCGTGGAGAAGCAGGGGCCGGTTTTCTTCCGTCATCAGCCCGGCCTCTTGGAACGTGGACCGCACGCTCTCGCAGAACTTCAACAACGTGCCGTCTTGGTCCACCGGCGAGGCGTAGAGCACGGATGATTGCGATGCCAGTTGCATGGAATGAAGTCCCCGTAGAGTTACCGATAATAACGGAGGTGACGGCCCTGTAGGCTCCGTTGCTTTCGCCGACTGCTGGGTCGGCTCCGGAGCGCATTCTCCCATAGATGTCGTAGTCGCGCTAGCCAGGATCTGCCTCGGTATCAACGTCTTCAGGAGCGATACTGCGTCCTCTAGGCCCTCGTTCTTCGGAAAGCTCATGACGCCCAGGGTTAGGTGGATGGTTCCAACAGGCCTGATAGCCTGCTCGGGCACTCCGAAACTATCAGGGCTGGTGACATCAGCCTTGAAGGATCCAAGGCTTGCGGATAGCTGATGGCGGGACGTCCCGGTAACCAAGGGTATGCACAGGAAGTGTGTTGGCGGCGGCCGCGGCGGCATCTCGAAGTCACCTCTGTACTCGATTATACAACTGTAGATATCGAGGAAAAGAGCATGCATGCAAGTGGAAGATGGCGTGACTCGTTTTGATTCTTGGCCCAATGGGGTATAGTGACTTCTAGAGAGCTCTATGTACGAAATGATACTGACTAGGTAGTCAAAATATCCCTGGCAAGATAACCGAAGATGGAACCCGGAGACGACGGCTTGAGATGTTGAGCTCGACAGGTGGAGCACGCATTCTCGTCTCCCTGAAAACTTACAAAGACGTAATGCGGCGGTTGGTAGCGACTCCTGAGTACTTATTTGGCCCTTTCCGCTTCATGTCTCCTTTCAAGAAGATATACAGTCCACCGAAAATATTAGCGGCCCCGCTAGGTAGGTAGTTTAGCTAAGGTAGCCTCACTTGGGGTGGATGCTTGGCCAACCCCTCATCCAGGGGACGGCTAGGGTGGGAGCGAGGAGGGGTGGTACAGGGGTATCGCTGCCATCCAAAGCAGAGCGCTTCGCAAATGGAAATCTCTCCCATCCTTATTTGATCTTGTCTCGGAGTGACAAAGCCTTATCGTATCGGAGCTCTTTCAAACCACATGGCTGGTCCAAGGGCCGGATCAGCAAACAAAAGGTAGCTCTGTGTCACAAAGGGATTAAGCTTTGATATGACGTAGGGAGATAGGTCGTCAATGAAATGTCGTCACCAGGCGCTTTAAGCCCGGGGTCACTAACTGTTGCACATGGAACATTTTGACTCCCTCGCGGCTCAAGAGTAATATCTACATGCATGAAGAGACGCAAATCTGTTCGGTGGTAAGAATCGATCCAAGCGGCGACAAAAAAGGCATAATGTGAGTCGCGTTCCTGCCCCGGCAACGCTTCTCGGCTTCCAAAAGTCTGAAGGTACGGTCAAAGTGAAGTAGTTGGACTCTATGAAGCGGTTTCTCCAGTATTTTGGTGTAATCCTTCCTGAAACCATCGTAGAAAAGTCAATAAGCCATGGCCTGATAACCAAGCTGGGTGCGAATGCGGGTATATATCGTAGTCAAGCAATGCGGGATCCTTTTTTTTTTTTTAATGCTAGCCTCGAAAAGGTCATCGGATATCCTTCGTTTCTCATGACACTCGGCACAACCCTTGGACGAGTTAGCAACAAGGCACGTGCAAGCGGTTGTCAGCTGCGTGCAGCCTCGTAACTCGTCAGGACAGCCCCCCTTTGCCTTCCTCGGCCGATGCCTTTATGTCATGTTGAAGAACTTCTTGAGCGTGCTTTCCGCGTCGGCGTACTCCGCCTTGACCTCTTTGAGGGTTTCCGTGATTCGAGACAGGCATAATTCCTCGTCTGTCTGCGGCGAGCCGTCGAGGTTCTCCTTCTTGCCGTATCGCTGAATCTTCTCACAACTATCCTTGACCTTGGTCAGACCAAGCGTCGCCGATGAGCCCTTTAGGAAATGTCCAAGTTTGTACAACTCCTCAAGGTTCTTGGACTTCCTAGACCACAACCGGGATTGATTAGCTTCTCGCTTTTTCTCTCACGGAACGAGCATAGATAACGACACTTTCTCAAGGGAGCAACGGGATCGTGATCCGAGACGAATCCCCAGACGAATGGGACCTACAAAGCTTCGTCCATTTGAGTGAAAGTCTCTTCCGCTTGCTCGAAGAAGCCGAAGACAATGGACGAACTGAAGTCGCGATCATCCTCACTTTCGTCCATCTCTAGAATCTGACTGAAAGTGACTATGTCGATCGCGTCTCCCAGGTCAGGCAGGTTGCCGGTCGCATCGTCATTCTATCACGGAGGTCAATGAACCAATCTTCACTAGTCGGAGGGATCCGACCAAATGAGCTTTTTGCTTACATGGTCGTTGGAAGGCATGATGTCCGTCGCGTGCGGGCGTAGCAGGTACTCCGGAAAAACGCCCGAGTCGAGTCGGAAAGTGGCTGCAGATGAAAGTAAGTCGTCGAGTCCTCCAAAATGAGCGACCGAAACCTATAGCTCACAATGTGCTGTAGCAAACAAAGTCGGCGATGTGAATGCGACGGCGACGGGGAGCCTACGGTTATTTTCAGGGAAAATTAGGCGTGGGTTGGTGGTAGTGGGTGGTGGTGTTCAAAAACCACGACAGCTTATTGCGCCTAGTGACGATGGAAGGGGATTCCCTTAGGTGGGGTTTTGTCCGTAGCCTGCCCAGATGGGACGGAGGCATTTAGGTAGTCTGTATGTGGTGGTGGTGGTGGATGATGGTGGTGGCTCTACCAAAAATGGCAAAATGACACCAGTGGGATCGTCAGTTGATTGGAGGTCTTAAAAAGTACGGAGCAACTACGTTTATTATTTGTTGGGAGTTGTTCTCTCTTATATTTCTTCATTAGGGTAAAACCTCATAGCCCGAGGTATATATCTATAGGATGCGTGTATTAGGCACAGAGGGTGAAGCTGCACTGAATCATTTGAACGGACTGGACCTATGGACATGGACATTTTGAGGCCAAACTACGACGGCAAACGTCTTGTCTTCGAGGGTTAACGTATGTATCTAAGTTGCAGAAATTCATGTTCCCCCCTGTTGGGTGGTTGAAAGATAGCCATCAATCAATATCCGGGGAGTCGTGCTTTCTTTTCCCGACAGACCACAGAGATCTTGAGCATTCCAATGAAAGCAGCCCCGTCTCTGTATTGCAATTTCCATCCAACTTTTAGCCTTGGGAAACTCGAGATAGGATTGCGTTAGAACTTTTCGATGGCGCCCATCACCTACGTAGTTAGTTATTCAGACTCAGACGGCCGACCACCTTTAACACTGACAGAAAGTTTCCCAAATGCCTAACCTCCTTCTAGCCCCAAGGTCTGAGCGGTTAGAGCTACATATCGTGGCTAGCGCTCCAGTTACGCAGGCTACGGAGATAGCTAGCGAACACATTCATCACCAGCCGCTCAAATGGGAGGAGTAACGGGCAGATCCCTAGGGTTGGCGCGGCGGGTCGTCTTTCTGATGTCAGGCTTGGCAAGTTATTTCAGGGGTCCGCGGGGTCTCAAGAGTATTGCTGAGAGGTCTGGTTAATCACGGCAGCGGACGTACTTGATGCAACAGAAGCTTCTTCGATGCTGATCACAGAAAGTTCGAGATTTCTGACTTGTTAAAGCCGCAGGCGAGAATTGTTTTGAGGGGGTAGACATCTTCCCAAAGTCTTGCGACCTTCATGTCCTGACCGAAGCTCTCATCCACAGTATGGGATCGCATAACTTCGCTCTTTTCTTTCACATACCTCCACCTATGTATGCAATAACCTCTTTCATAAGAAGATCTTTGTGGGCTAAGGAGATAAAGGTCTTCGTGAACGTGTGGTTGCCTGGTGAGTAGGTAAGTTGTTCACTAATTTGCGTTTGGACAGACTACGGAGCTATGTACGGAGTGTTGCGGGCCATCCAGACATGCGGGTTCTTACTGCATTGACAAACAATGACGTTGATATGCGTCTCGCATAGCCCATACCCTAGCAGCCTTATTAGAGCTCAAATGCACCTAGCCTACCAGGTACGTTTCAGCGCCTGTCAGCTCTTAACAAAACTTTACCTGGCGAGGAAGGGAAGAAGACGATGCCATGGTGAACTGCTATTATCAGGATAACATCCCAAACGTCCTTGGATCATACGGGAATACCATAAAAGCCTATGACTCTCGGTAGGGTCGCTACGTAGGTAAAGTAGCGGAATCCTTGTAGGAGGGGATCCATGTGATGAGAAAAGACCAATGCAGGGTCTCCGGGTGGTTTCCCTAGCCCGATACCCCGATGCAATGTCCCTCGTGGCTACAGTCACGTCCAAGGTCAAACCATGAAAGAAATGGCGCTACTTCAGAACCCACACTCCATTATTATCTACTGATGCACCATACCAGCCTACCTATTATTACGAGTCTTATCAGCATGCAGTTCAATAGCCGGCAGGTGCCATGAGGGGTGGGCCGTTAATGGGGGTTCACGAAACACACACACACAGACCCGGACATTCCTGCAGGAGGCGCAGAGATGGCCTTCTATCTAGCGTATATGTAGCACACAAAAGAATCAATGCTCTACTGTGTCCTCGCCGTCGTAAACCGAGAGCCCTACAGTCTCTATGATTATCAAAGCTTCATACAACAGCCGGTATGAAACAATGTGTCGTCGGTGCCTCCAGCTGCTACGTCTTCTTCGACTTCTAGGCTCTCCATGTTGAATGAGTTTAGGTGGGGTATTCACATTCCTATCTAGGCTACTCTACAAATAATAACGTCATATCGTGCGTAAGCACCGCAAAACCGTAAGCGGTGTTCTGATACGTCCAGTCCGGATCTACCCGAGCCTCGAGGGCTTTTTACACCTCGGTTACACACACTAACACCGCATATATACAGAACGTAAGGCATTACAAAGGGTCACACAGTGGGTGAGAAGACTCACCCGGAATCCTAATCTGAGCCAGAAAATACCATTCATTTGAGCCGGATGACTGTCGAGTCGATAACGGGAAGCTCATGGGCAGATCGAATTCAGCTTTAAAAGGAACCACACATTCAGCATTACGTGCTTATGTAGTAGAAATATCTAGCCTCCCGTCCTACGCACAGGAAGCCACCTTAAAGCACTTATCCACCACTACAAACTGCGCTTACTGCATCATCGAAGACAATGAACAGTTCCATTGGCCAAAACGGGATCCCTTCTAAGTGCAGCAATCCATCATTATCCGCTTATCGAAACATGCCTTGCTGCGAACTCATATCGCGCGGGACTTCGCAATCTCGCTGACCGCTTGCTGATCCCTTCATCAATAAAAGATCCAATCTGACCAGCTACCGGTTCGCCATTGCTTGCTGACCTGTCTGAAACAACCAACATGTGTCTTTCTTAGGATGTCCGAACAAGATGAACAGACGCAAAATCCACCTAGGGCGAGAATTCAAGGAGCGTAGTGCGCCTCCCTGGATTAAAGAAGGGTCAGTCACCAGACCTGGGGATTTCAGGGCTTGATGCAGAGTAGCACAATGAGATGTCCGGAGTAGGCATAGGCCATTCTTCCGGTCAGCCGATGGCTGCTGCCCAGCCCCGAATCTAATGAGCGGAGGCCTGCAGCGCTCGCCCATGTGTAATCCCCTCCCGCTGGGTGCGGGCGGCGTTGTCATTGAGCTCGCGCAACGCCGCCGGTGGCGTCAATTCGAGATACGGGGGAAACGGATCCCGACGAAACCCTGATCAGATAAAAGAAATTGTGACATCTCCGCCCCAATTATGAACAAGGGTTCAGTACCCGTCCTGTGGCTTATGTATGTAGGGTTCTCTTTTCTTCTTGTGGTTTTATTTCCCCCGCCGGTATTGCACAATGTACTTGTTCGCTGAACCCAACAACGTATGTCTGTAGCCAAGCCCCGTCTGTCGCGAGAGAATCCTCCCTGGGGGTGCGCAATGTAATGCAACTGCAAGGCTATGAGGTCAAAACCTGTTTTGAACCCCAATTGAGCCAGTAGACAGTCTGCTGGCCGGATGGCCCGGCCTATCACACCTCCTAGACCGCCGCGTCACACCAGCTTTTTGAGGAACACTCTTTGGAGTGTCGAGGAAGAAGAGACATCTGGGCGTCTACTTCAGCATCGCTTACATTGTCTTTTGGGAGGCGTATCTAATGGCTTTGCGGGACATGCTGTGAATATCGTACCATACCGGCCGAGTCACAGACCAACGTCTCATGCAAGTTGATAATTAATATTGGTACCTTATGCTTGGACGCATATGCCGCCGGTTTTGATTTCGAAAGCGAGCCAGCTCGCAGCCATACAAGCCCGACTTGGAGATCTGACAGGTGTTGCTTGCCTAAACCCCACATCTGGGCTCCTGTTGGTGGTATCGCAGGTCATTTTCCTTCTTGTCCTCATGGCCTGCATGTATGGCTAAAACCACGTGAATAGCTCCCGACACTTCGGTCCCCGACGAACCAACAAATGTCTATGTCTACGCCTCGCGCTTCATAGTATGACCTTGGACGCCACGCTAAGCAGCCATGCAGCATCCTTCCAACCACCCTCGTCTGCCTCTGGGGGGGTGATGCGATCTTCGGGAATATCTGATACGGCTGGAAAGCTCTTTGTACTCGCGCTCCGTGATAAATGGCTCTCGTCTGTCTCGCCGTCCGTCATGTCACCGTCAGCATTATCCGATTCTTCGTCGTTCTCCTCGACGGAAAAGAGGGACCACCCGAGAAGGCTTCCCATCCAGCTGCCCATCCCCGTCTTATCCGCCTTGAACAACCTTCGGACGGCTGCCTCATCTGCTTGACTAGACATGTCTATCTCGATGGCCTCGAGCTTCTCATCAAGACCTACGAAATCCGGACCCGGTGCCTCGTCTTCTCTCGGCGATCGTGGGGTGAAGTAACCACTTTCGCCTTCATGTTCCAGGGACGTTCTCATCGGTGTCCGCAGCGGCGTTCTTAGCGGTGTCTTTAGATGCACCCTGCTCCCGACCCTGCTATGCGAAATGCTCTCGTAACGACTATTTCCTGCTTGGGCATCTTCATCTTCGACGAGACTCCCGCGGCGACTACCCCGTCTACTGGCAAGCTCTTTCTCTCTAGCCAGCTCCCGTTCGTATGCTTCTTCCTCGGCATCTCGCAGGCCCGTGAGGCTTGTTGAACTCGCTCTAGAAATGAGCCACGCTTGACCTTTCCGCTCACGGGTCTCGGTGCTGATGAAAGCCCCTGCATGGAGCAGCCAATCGCTATCGATTATATCTTTCGCACTGACGGGACCCTGATCGCCAGTGCGGCGCCGTGAGATGGGTGTGAATTTCCCCAGGCCCGTATTTCGTCCTTGAAGACCGTGTAGGTGAGATGCGGACTTGCTCTTTGGCAGCCCAGCGGTTACGGCGTGGGCCGATGACGAACGTCGCGGAGAGTTGGTGCGCGTCTGGGCTGGAGACCGCGACAATAGTCTCGGGGTCGTTGGAGCAGACTTCCCCTGGAGGTAAGAGGAGTTGTATCTAGTGGGCAAGGCGCCGAAATCGGGCAGCTCGTCATGGTCGGTGAGAGGTAACTTGGAAGTGAGGGGCGCAAGCGAGAGGTGATTGAGGCTTGTATGGGACTTGTTCTTGCGGCGCGCTTCCGTTGCATGTCTCTTATAGGCGGCATCCATGCTTAAGATAGCAGCAATCTTCCCAGGCCAATCAGTTCAAATGGTGGATATATATGCGTGCGTGTGCGTGTGCGTGTGCGTGTGTAGGTTGGGTACTTAGTCAATAAAGCCGGTTACAGAATTAAAAGGAGAAAACCAGCTGGGCGGTTGTCCCATGGAATATGTATGGAGGAACTGGGTTGAGGAACAGAACTTGTCTAACAAGGAATGAAGAGAAGCAGCATAATACTAAATCTGGGGAGTGTGGCTAAAAAGTGATGGGGATTGCCATGCAGATCATCAGACCAGGGGTACAAGAAAAGCTTCAACTGGTGAGATTGAGGGCGTTTAACCAATTACAGTTTACGTTTCTAGTCAGAACATCAGTTCATCCTGTGCCTTTATTTCGACGGACTACCTAGTATTCCGAATCCTGCCGACCTGCACCGAGGCTGCTAATTAACATTGGAATCTCTGTACGACAAGTATCAAATTCTACTGACAAAGGAAATATTATATGATCCATACTTTAAGATTCTACATGCCTCATGTTTATGTAGCTAAAAGAATACATACTGGAGGTCCTTACAGGTTTTATTACTCCGTACCCGCAGTGTAAAGCCTAAATAGATGTAAGTTATAATCGAATAGATTCGAGCGATTACCTTGTAAAAGACAGTGTCTAAAACGGCCGCAAACTTTGATTACACGGCCCCTCACCTCGTTCAAAGTAACACGAAAAGTTCTATCAAGAGCAGTAGATTTTGGATGACTTGCTCGAGAGTCTCAACAAGCTCAAATCGATGGCCAAAAGCACACCATAAAGGAAAATGCGCAATCTTCGTAATATTCGGTTCAACTTATGGACGTCTTCTACAGAGCTTGAGGGGGAGTCAATCACATCAACGTGCTGGGACCCCGCGAAAGATGAGGTTCTCTGTACCTTCGGCCCCAGCGAGCGAGACGCGCGGATCCGGCTCGTGAGGATTTCGGAGCATGTGCGAGCTTCGTCAATAGATACGTGAGTAGTCGTCGAGTAATGCCCATGCCGGTAGGAGCCAGTAGTATCGGAACGATCGTATGTTAATCACCCCGCCACAGTGAGTCTCAAGAAGTGGCATCATGGGACGCTCCGAGCCCCAACCCGGACTTGGCCGTAGACCGGATAGTGAGTCTGCACCACTTCGCCGACAACCTCACGACATGTTTGGTCCTCGAGGGCGGCGACATAGTCGTTGTCCGAGAGTCCGAAGGCTCATTCCCTCAGGATGGCGTCCATATCGAGATTATGGGCTCCATCGATGAGGGCATCACTGCTGCGAGATGGTCCCCTGATGAGGAGATATTGGCCATTTCTACAAAGGCCAACACCATGGTTTTCATGAGCCGCAGTTTCGAGGGTATCACAGACATGATTATGACGGCAGATGATCTTAAATTATCCAAGCATGTTTCCGTCGGCTGGGGCAAGAAGGAGACCCAGTTCCAGGGCAGGGGGGCCAAGGCTTTACGAGACCCCACGATACCAGAGAAGGTGGACGAAGGCGTGTTGAGTCCAAATGACAACGGCGCCACTACCATCAGCTGGAGAGGCGACGGTGCCTACGTCGCTATCAACTCAGTCGAAGCTGGCATCCGCAGAGTCATCCGGGTGTACTCTCGAGACGGCGTCCTCGATAGCGTGAGCGAACCCGTTGACGGCATGGAGACCGCTTTAAGCTGGAGGCCAGCTGGAAATCTCATAGCTAGCATACAACGCCTCTCCGATCGTGTGGACGTCGTCTTCTTTGAGAGGAACGGCCTTAGGCATGGTCAGTTCTCTCTCAGAAATCCCAATGAGAGAAACATCCTCGACGACCAGATACGTCTAGAGTGGAATGGGGATTCCACGGTGCTAGCAGTCACCTTCAATGACAGGGTACAGTTCTGGACGATGGGCAATTATCATTGGTATCTCAAACAAGAGGTCTTCACTGAGACACAGCCGCTTAGTCTGGCCTGGCACCCGGAGAAGTCGCTACGCCTCGCATCTGCCAACTCGGGCAAGTTGGTGCTAGCAGAGTACATTTTCGAGGTGGCTCGAGGTTCACTTACTCCGCCGTATGACTACGGGGCCGTCGCTGTCATCGATGGTAGTAATCTGAAGATCACACCCTTCCGGACTGCAAATGTACCCCCACCGATGGCGTTGTTTGACATAATGGCGCCGTCAGCAATTGTAGACGTTGCTTTCTCTCCAGCTAATTCGTTCATGGCTGTTCTTCACCAGCATGGACTTAAGCTTTACAAGTGGGATTTAAAAGGACAGCGCTCATTACCGCCATCTTTAGCTGGCGGTCTGAACATCACGACGGAAGATTCATGGAGAAATACCACTCCCCTACAGATTGCCGTGAGTGAAAATCTAAGTATCCACTGCCTATGTTTCGGTACTGGACCGGCAATCAACTCGTATACGTTCGATGAGTCCGTGGGACTCTTCGCGCCGACCCCCAATATGTACGCAGGCTCAATGCTCGGGTTCACAAAGCTAACACAGGCCTCCTCCACGGATGTTATCGCACAAGATGGCTTAGGCCGGCTTCACAACGTCGGCAGTCAGCAGGATGAAACGTATTCAACGCGGCTCCCATCTTACCTTCCATGGAGTGAGGTGGTTGACCTTGCCGGCAACGTCATTGCGTTCGGACTCTCGATGAATGGACATCTGTACGCGAACTCGAGGCTTCTCCTGAAGAACTGCACTTCGTTCCTCGTCACACCGGCGCACCTTATCATCACAACCACGAACCATCTAGTTAAGTTCATTCACTTGACTGATGTGGACGGTACGTTGCATATCACTCTTACCTTGCCCCGTCCCCGAAACTCATCTAACTCGTGGCTGTAGCTCTAGAAGTGCCGCCGGACGATCCTGAAAAGGACGAAAGATGCCGGAGCATCGAGAGGGGTGCTCGGCTCGTGACGGCCATGCCCACAAACATGAGCTTGGTACTTCAGATGCCCCGAGGAAACCTGGAGACGATATTCCCTCGGGCCATGGTCGTTGCAGGGATTCGGCATTTAATCGAGCAACTGGACTATGCCCGAGCCTTTTCGTATTGTAGGACGCAGAGGGTGGACATGAACATCCTTTACGATCATAAACCTCAGCAGTTCCTGTCTAATGTTGGCTTGTTTCTTGACCAACTGCAAGACGTGACTTACATTGACCTTTTCCTCTCCTCCTTGAGGTAAGTTCCGCCATGCCCGATTCATATATACGTACCTAACGATGTAAAGGGCCCAGGATGTCACACAGACGATGTACGTCGATACCAAAGCCGGTGTTAGCCACGAAGCTGCACAGGAAACCCCGTCACAGCCGCAAGACCCCAGCAGTGGGCAAACCACGTCCAAGATTAACACGATATGCGATGCTGTGTGCTCTCACCTGCAATCTCGCAAAGTTATAGACCACGGTACTCTTCAGAATATCATTACAGCCAATGTCTGTAAAGATCCGCCTGCTCTGGAGGACGGGCTCTTGGTGGTTGCGAAATTGATGCAAGAAGATGAACGACTTGCCGAGAAGGCCGTTGAGCACATATGCTTTCTGGCCGACGTCAATACATTATATGACGAAGCTCTGGGGCTGTATAACTTGGACCTGGCCCTCCTCGTGGCCCAGCAATCCCAAAGGGACCCTCGCGAATATCTTCCGTTCATACAGGATTTGCACCGGTTGCCTATCCTTCGACGTCAATTCGTTATTGACGATCACCTTAAGCGACACGAGAAAGCCTTAACTCACCTCCAACGCTTACAGGCGCACCAGGAGGCTCGCGATTACACGGTAAAGCACGTGCTCTACACTGCCGCGCTGAAGCTGTATCGATACGATCAAGCTAATCTCACGGCCCTGACTGGTCTCTACGCTACTTATTTAGAATCAAAGTCACGTTTCCGCGAAGCTGGTCTGGCTTACGAATCGCTGCAGGACTACGCAGCGGCCACGCGATGCTACCAGTCAGCCGGAGTTTCTTGCTGGCGCGAATGCCTCTTCGTGGCGCAACAGCAGTCGCCCCCTCTCTCCGCAGCAGCTCTGTCCGGCCTGGCAACAACGCTCGCAGATGCGCTCTATGAAGCGAAAGATTATCACTCCGCTGCCACGATCCAGCTCGACTACCTCGACTCCGTCGAAACTGCCATCCCGACCCTCTGCAAGGGTTATCACTTCGGCGACGCGCTCCGCCTCGCGGCGCTGCGCAACCGCCCCGACCTCCTTGAGACGGCGGTGGACCCGGGCCTCACCGACGCGCTCAGCAGCTCGACCGAGTTCCTTGCGGACTGCAAGGCGCAGCTGCGCGCCCAGGTGCCGCGGATCGCGGAGCTGCGGCACAAGGCGGCCGAGGACCCGCTGCGCTTCTACGAGGGCGAGACGCGAGCAGGCGCAGACGCTATCCCCGACGACGTATCGGTAGCGGCCAGCTCGCGCGTCAGCACGAGCGCCAGCCTGTTCACGCGGTATACCGGAAAAGGAGCCGGGAGCGTCGGGACGGCCGGCACCGGCGTCAGCCGCGCCACGAGCAAGAACCGACGCCGCGAGGAGAAGAAACGCGCGCGGGGCCGCAAGGGCACGGTCTACGAGGAGGAGTACCTCGTCAACAGCGTGCGGCGGCTCGTCGAGCGCGTCGAGGCCGCCAAGCCCGAGATCGCGCGCCTCGCCTTCGGCCTCGCGCGCCGCGCCATGCTCGAGCGTGCCCGCGGTGTCGAGGCCCTCGCCGCCGAGGTCGTCGACGCGTGCCGGGCCGCCGTCGCCGAGGTGTTTCCCGGGAACGGGAAGGGTGCGGATAAGGAGAGAACAACGGGCGAGGGCGAGGGCAGGGGAGGAGAAGGGGACGCCGGAGAGGACTGGGTCCCCAAGGGCGGCGATGCCGTCCTCTTCGAGACCATGGAGGCGAAGTGGAGGACCCAGGAGCCCCCCCTCGTCACGGGATTCGAGAGACTCTCTCTACTGGGTTCGTAAGTTGGAGATTGCCGTTGCCAAGGGCGCGTATGAGGTCAGGTGGGCAAGGGGTGGAGTTTGAGGGGTTGATGATGAGGGTGATGAGGATGATGATGGATGGGCATCTGGCTGGCCCGCTGGCTGATGGGTCGGTTCCCGGTTAAGGTATAGGCTGGGTTAGGTAGTCCTGGCCTTAAAAATACACCCCTGGCTTTGCTCTGCTTTCCGTTATGTGCTTCGTTTGCGAGTCCCCTGGAGTAGTTTCGTTGATCCGAGGCCTGATTGGCTGCTGGGCTCATCCGGGACAAGTCCGCCGTAGACAAAAAGAGCCAGATAAGTTAGGCAATCGATAATCCTAAGAAAAGGAAAACGAAAATAAATAGGCAAAAAGCTCAGGTCAGATACCCTTCTTCTGGTGGTGAGTTAACCATCTCGCGCCCGTTTCTCACCTTTCGAACCCCCAGGTTCGTCCGGCCTTTACACAGCCGCGTTACGGAGCAGTCCGCAGTAGAGCCGTTCCGGGCTTGGAGGGTAGGGCGCCCTAATCATGATTTACACGACCTCCCTAGGTGAAGAGGGGTTGATGAGAAGGTGTGGTGGTTGATGTCTCTTGTGGCGCACGTAGATAGAAGTAATGCTTACCCAATATGTAGGTAGACTTCTGCCCGGACGACTAAGTTACGGGATAACGATTCTTTCCCCTTGTCCTCCCACCGTCTTATCGTCAGATTCCTCCCTCGCACTCACTGCGGGCTTCATCTTTGTTTGGGGACAAGCATAATGGGAGACTGCTCTCGGACATGGGATATGATAGGATGAGTAGAGGACAAGTTACTCGACGCCGTGTCATGTCTTAATCTCCTGCGCGTACAACGCGTGGCCTCGGATACAATTCTATTTATATGTACAGTCCTCGTATTTTACATAGTATCCGGGGTTCGTAGATGTACGCGGGTGATCGTACATGCATGTCACATAACTATCCCTTCCCACCGCCTCCTACGTGGACGGCGGCGGCGGTGGTTGGCTCGTCTCTACTTGCGGCGGAGTGGGGTGAGGGACATCGGCCGCGGCAGCGGCACTTGAAGACGACTCTGCCGTAGCGGCCGACGATTCCGCGGCTCCGGCAGCGGGGGAAGAAGAAGCGGGAGGCGAAGAAGAGGAGGAAACCTCGGAGACGCCGGCGGCGTTGAGGGACCTCTCGCGGTTGCGGGCGATGACCTCGCCGATCTTCTCGAGCATCTCGAGGGTGAGGCGGGGCTTGCCCTTCTTCTTCTTGTTGGCGCGCTCCTGGCGGTGGAACTCCTGGAGCGGGGTGCGCATCGACTCCTCGGCCTGGCGGCGGCGCTCCTCCTTCTCCTTCTCCTCGGCCTCGAGCCGCGCGATGTACTCGGGCTCGTGGCGCGTGCGGAAGCGGCTGTACTTGTTGCGCAGCTCGTCGATGACGGTCGGCGGCATGGGCGGGCGCAGCAGCGTCGGCACGAAGGTGCGCTCCTCGGCGTCGATGCGCAGCGTGTCGCCCACGTAGTCCTTCAGCTCCTCGGGCTCCTCGGGTGGCCACGGGATCGACACGTTGAGCCCCGGCACCACGCGCTCCCACTCTCGCTTCCCAGTCACCCGGTCGACCACCATCCCGCTGTGCGCCAGCTGGTTGATGATCACGTCCCGGGTCACGCCCGTCTGCGGGTCCTTGAGAGGGTGCACCAGCCGGATCGCCGAGATGGGGAGGGGAAGCTCGATGTTGACCGCGGCCGGGTCGTCGGGTAACCGCATTTCGGGGCCTACTCGGAGGTTACTCTGCGTGGCAGAGACGAGTCAGCTACGGAGATGGGACCTTCAAGGGCAGGAGGTATACCGCAGGGCACGTATGGAAGGGCGGGAGGAGAGCAAACGCACCTTGTTCAGTCCCGCAACTGTAACCTCGGCCGTCTCCTCGCTGATGCTCGCGATCTTGCCGATCTTGCCCTTGTCAGGGCCCTCGAGCAGGACGACGCGGTCGTTGACACGGAGGTTGAGGTTGTAGGCGCCGCCGGCCCAGGCGCAGCGCCTGTTGCGCATGGCGAGGGTCAGGCGCCCGTAGGACCTGAACCGGGCCTCGTGGATGGCGCCGTGGGCGCCGGCCCACTCGCCGACGTCCTGCCGCGGGGCGAGGGGGCCCAGAGCCCAGCCGTCACGGACGGCCTGCTTCGCCCGCTCGAACTCCCGGTGGGCGAGCTGCAACTGGCTCTGGCGGTCCGACACCTGCTCCTTCTTCTCCTTCTTGAAGTACTTGGTCTCCTTGACCTTCTTCCGCTTGGCCGCCACTCGCTCGGCGGTGGCCACGCGGCGGAGAATCTTCTGCATGGCGGCTGGCGGTGGTCGTGCTGCTACCGAGTCGAAAAAGCCCCCTCCAGACGCAGAGATTCGGCTCGCTGGTGGTGGTGCGGAGGGATTCCGGAGCAAGGAGCAGCTCAATGGGCTCCTGGTGTGTTTCTTGGGCCTGCGATATTGTATATCAAGAAGCTATCGTGGATTTTGCGGGCAGCCAATTTTTGATAGGGAAAGCTTGACATCTGGGAATTGCCAGTTACGGTTGTCGTGCAGCTGGTTACAAGGAGTCCCTGAACCCTCTCGGGGCCATCTGCGTCTGCACTGCATGGGTTCGGTTGGACATGTACCAATTATGTACCTATCTTTTCTACCAAAGAGGTTTCCGCCTGGCACTGCCTGGATGTATCGGAAAATTTACGTGCCGGTCACCGGCCTTGGGCTCCCGGACCTTGCCCCAGGCCCACTGGAGCTACATTGTAGATACCTAATTATGTAGGAGACCGAACATGGAAGCACCTGTATGTAACTATTAATTCCAGCAAGCTTTTTGTAAAGTTAGTTACCGTTCATTTTGATATTCAAACCGGATTCTGTAAGCGAATTGACGACGATGACGGATATCATATTCGCATGAATTTTCTCTTACCCCTAGGGCAGTATCATTGTGAACAGACCAACGGGTCGTATGCTCTAACTGTTAGGAACCATATGCACAGCTTCGTTACAGAGATGGCGTCCGGATACCCCTATGGGTTGGAATGAAGGCATCTCCTGTCTGCCTTTGACCCAACCGGCAAAGGTGAAAAGGTGAGAATTGATTGAGGGTCTGTTGTATTACTTTTTTTTGGGTGACAACTACCAGCTGCCGATATGCCGTATTGCCCGAACGCTCGGGACTATCTTGCATAGCTTAAGTTATTTATGGGACAAGCGTGCCGAGATCTATTTACGTCCTAATCGCTGGCGTGGGTACAGTTATTTATTGGGGGAAGCCTTGGTCAAATATAAGGGAGCATACCTCTGTGCTCTAGAATCTCATCTGCACCAACACTGGGCCGGTTCCTTTAGGAATAAGATAAAGGAAGTATTGGGTAAAAGAACCCTTTGCTCGTTAGATGTGCCGACGAACTCTGCTGAAGGTTGACATCTTGCTTGCTGACCAAATCATGATAGCGACAGGGACGCAGCCATAGTGGTGGCTATGACCGAAACACTGTTTTGGTTAAATTAATGCCAGGATTGGCGGCTTCACCGTCATTTGTGTAGCAGTCAGCTGGCCGAATCTGGGTGCCGTGAGTCCGGGGCGGCTTAACAGAGCCTAGTCATTATCTTAATGAAGTCGCCATGGAATCCCTTAACGGCCGTAGCAGTACCCTTCCCCAAGGAAAGTATGAAGCGATAGTACAAAACCATTAAATACCTGTAGGCATATTATAATATGGTATGGGTCGTATGTGTCTCCAGTAAGACTTAGCTTACCTACCAAGGGTGTGACTAGAGAAAAGTGCAAGCAGGTTTCAGTATGTGGGCCATAAGGCGTCCCTTGACATGAAATGATTCGCCTTATCAAGTTGTGATTTTATACCTGTACAATGAAACCGCGCTGATACGGTAGCTATTTAGTCATAAATTCGTATGCGTCCCGTGAATGGACTGAGCCAAACCATTGGGAGAAAGACGACGGACGGAGTGTAGCTATTAACTCTATCCCATTCGTCGGAGGAGCTGCATAAATCCGAGACCATATATCAAGGTAGCCTGGGGAGTGCGATCCCAACACGAACAAAGGCGTACACAGCTGCTCCACAGTTATCAGTCGATGTGACAGGCACAGGCAGCTAGGGGCGCGGGAGCCCGCAAGACGGGCGCCGGAGCGAACAAAGGAACAAGCACCTGGAGATGATGATGACATGAGCAGAGCCACATAAATTTTCAGCTGTAGCTGCTCGGGATCGGCAGCGGAGGGAGCCGCAGCAGATACGTGTCGGTGAAAGAGACAGAGAGACGTGACTGATCAAGTGGGAATTGCCGAATGACTCAAGTTCTGCTTGTTGGTCATTGCCAAACGCCCGACCGGGCTAATGAAGGATGCCGTTTAGAATATGAGAAAAGGGCCTTTCTGGAGGTTATCTCTAGGGACTGATTTGAGCTTTGGGACTGTCTAACCGCAGCGTCTGCATGTTGACGTCCATATGGACCTACCCCAGATATTGTAGGAAATCGTGGGATCATTATTTCCATTCGTCACCCCGGGGTAGCTTACACTGTATTTGCATTTATGGTTCACCCAGTTACACTCCCTTGTCATGGGGATTGAGGTGCTTTCCTAGCTAGGTACCGAAGATTGAACACTCAGTACGCGGTCAGTGGCCAGCTCATTAAAGTACACAGTTTAATGATCTCCGAACTAGAAATGCCACACCGTATATATCAATATATATGATTCATCTACCGGGGCGCCATTACTTACTGCCTCCTTCCCGGTTATTGCATGCTGGGCCCTAACCTATGTAGGAATGGGTTTCAATGCATACCTAGGTAGGTTGGTTGCTTCTAGATAAGTAGGACTTTCACGGGGCAACTGGCTTAGGGGTTAGAGCATGTGTGCACGTGCAAGCTTCAACGAGAGACGAGGCCAACAGACAACATGTGATGATAAGCTAATAGTGGGATTTTAGGCGAGAAATCCCATACATAGAGCGACAGACGTCTTCTTGCTCAATAACGACTGAGAGAGAGTAGGACCCCTCGGGATAGCTGCTTGTCGGATCTTGCATTCAAATCTTATTATTAGGAGTCGGGATGGTACAGCATTACGTATCCCAGGTCTTCATTGATGGTGAAATGTTAGAGGTTACGTGCCAATCACAAGCCAATTCCTTAACAGGGCAGATTTTACAGGTTCGGTCAATAAACACGAGCCCCCGTGAGCCCCTAGGGGACGGGCGGACCAACTGACCAACCAAAACAGCGAATCGAAGTGAACTAACTAACCCTCAATTGCGCTACGTCGGTTCTGCCTACAGGTACCGTACATAATGTACCTTACTACTTACCCAGGTACCTACATACATGCAACAGGAACGCTATTCTGTTACTGCAGTGGAAGTGGTAGGTGCTCTCAGTTCATAGTCCTGCTTGATAACAACACATGCAGTCCTTGCTTCGTTCAGTCCTACTTTTGCCCCCTAGTACAGGTGCCTGCCTATCGCTTATCTAGTATGCATAGTGGCCCGTAGGTACGCAGTAGGTACGCAGCATAGTGCCTATGATGTACGTACAACCTGGCCTTGACACTCACAATTTATTACATACTGGCACTGCCTGGGTAAGTAGGTAGGCAGAGGAAGAAGACCCTTGACCTGGACCTGGACCTGGCCTGGCCTGACCTGACCAGCGGTTTGGACCTACGCCCCCCTCCCCCCTACGTTAGACCTGCTTAGTTGGTTACTGGCTGGCTCTCCAAGTCAATCAATTGAAGCGATACCCGAACCCGAACCTTCTTCCTCCTTCTTAATCTTCCTCCAACTCTAAGAGTGTCATCATCAGACAAACAACAACAACAATCCCTTGAAGAGGAAAAGATCACACTCTTCAACGACCACGCGACAAATTCCTCATAGGGAGTTTTGGCCACCTTCCTTTATTTACTTGCGTATTTTCTACATAATTTCCCCCCCAAAACAAAGCTCCTGCCTCATTTCTACTACCACCACCACAACCACTACTCTCCTAATCCCACCCGCCTGCAGCCATGGCTGAGATCCGTCGAAAGCTCGTCATCGTCGGTGACGGTGCCTGTGGTAAAACCTGCTTGTTGATGTATGTCTTCTGTCTCGCACCAACAGTCCCCCTGTCCTCATCATCGCCTTCCGGTTCTGCGTACTGACCTACCATCTCAGTGTCTTCTCCAAGGGCACATTCCCTGAGGTAAGAACTCGATAAGGCTCTCCTGCACTACCTTGACTTTGACCACCATCGCCTCGACCCTCTTCTCGCCAAGATTCGACCGCGTCATGTCGGAAAAAACAAAACACGATCGGTTTCGACTTCGCACATACATCCTTGCCATCAGCCCGACACGTAATACATCATCTCTCTGCATCTTGCTGACCTCGCCTCCCTTTTAGGTCTACGTCCCTACCGTCTTCGAGAACTATGTCGCCGATGTTGAAGTCGATGGCAAGCATGTCGAGTTAGCCTTATGGGATACGGCTGGTCAGGAAGATTACGACCGTCTCCGACCTTTGTCCTACCCTGATTCCCACGTTATCCTCATCTGCTTCGCTGTTGACTCGCCCGATTCGTTGGACAACGTTCAGGAGAAGGTCAGTCTCTTAACATCAACAAATCCAAGCGCCATCCACCGACTCATTATAATTATCGGGTGGATCATCATACTGACGCGTGCATCCTCTGCAGTGGATTTCTGAGGTTATGCACTTCTGCCAAGGTCTTCCTATTATCCTCGTCGGATGCAAGAAGGATCTACGCTATGACCCTAAGACCATCGAGGAACTCCGCAAGACCAGCCAAAAGCCCGTTTCCCCTGAGGAGGTGAGTCCCTTTATTTTCTCTGCCCTTTTATCTAATCAAAGGAAGCTCGGCGCTTTGCCGCAAGGTCTTATCGCATCCGTGCCAGTTCCCTTTTATTGCATCGCTGCCACTCCCCCCTTGATATAATACTAACCCCTCGTTCGCAGGGTGAGGATGTCCGCAAGAAGATTGGTGCCTACAAGTATCTTGAGTGCTCAGCCAAGACGAACGAAGGTGTCCGAGAAGTCTTTGAGCATGCTACCCGAGCTGCCCTTCTATCCCGCAACCGCAAGGAGAAGAAGCGATGCATGATCCTCTAAGCGACCTATACACTCTGTGATACCATTGATATCCCGTCGTTGCAACCACCTTCCAAGGCTCTCGTATGCAGACTACATGCTTGGTTGAAGGAGGCCTTCGGACGGATGGGAAGGGTTGGACCACTTTCTGCAATTGTGGTCTCGGATTGGAGTTTGATTTGACTTGATACTCTCGTGACTGCTTCCATGGCTGGCGCGTCATTTAGGTTGGCTTTCACAGAGTCTCCCGGCATTACATGGGAGATAATGGTGCCAGGCGGTCCTCAGTGCGGTACTACCTGATTACTCTGTGGATGCGAGGACGAGACGGCAAGGACGAGGGGGTTTTTTTAGAGATGTATGCGTTGCGAACGTGTCTGTCAAGATTGGCGAGCCAGCCCCAGAGAATACGGCTATATCATGCATCTCTTTCCTTTTCACTGCTCCGTCGACCAAGGAGTCCACCCTCGAGTTTAGATCCGAACCAGAGAAGGTCAATGTTGTTTAGGGAATTTTCTGTCGTCTTTCCTTGTTCTGTCGCCCGGGTCGGAATGTCTTCTGTAATGCTTACATCTACCAGTACACACACTCACACCATGATCGTTTCTTATCTTGCAAGTCCTAAGCGGCGATGGTGTTCTTGTTTGACATAGGAGATCTCGCCTCGTCGTTGACGCCCCGTGTTTCGAGACATGCCTGTTTAGTTGGCCCTGGGTTGTTGCCTCAACGTGAAAGGAGTAAGCCTTACCGATCTGGTCGAGTAGGCAGGTCATCGTGGCCCCGCCCAGCGAACTGCGTGTTTAGACAGAACCTTAGCTGAGGCCGGTCCTGGGTTCCAGGAAGACGTAAGGTACTGGATGGGCCCGGTGTACGGAAATGCGGCCATCTATTGACTGGACCTAGATGTATAAGATGGTTCGCGTCTTCGGCGTACGCCTGTCCGTCTGTCTGTCCGTCTGCGGGAAGCGGTAGCTACCTACTAGAGTTAAGCGGCGGTAGTATGCCCCTATCTTGCGAAGGGGAGCAGGTCCCCGGAGCAGTATCATGCTCGCGGAGTGAGGCCCCGGGATTCAGGGACAGCCTGGATTGTGTTGAGGAGGCATAGGTGAGAGGGTTTAAGGTAAGGACGGCTCTAGACACCTAATCAGGGTATCTGTGTGAGTAGTCATTGACGCTCTCTCTTTTCACCGGACGGCGCGGGGTGGTTTATCTATATATATATGTGTGTGCGTGCGTGTGTGTTTTCCTAGGCATACGTCGCGTCTACGGAGATGGAAAGTAAGGAACCAAGAAACTTACATGTCTAGATCAGACTTCGGACCCCGTGACGAGCCTCGCGCGTCCCTGGGAGACGGACGTCTTGCACGCCATGCGGGTACGACTTATCACTCGAAATCGCACTGTCGGGGGCACGAAGGAACGAGCGAGTGAGTGTCCTCTTAGCTGAGCAAGTAGCTAGGTAGGTAGGTATGCGAACCAGCAGAGATGTGCTGACATGCGAGTTCTCTCCGGTCTCGACCTCGCCTTGCCTAGGTAAATATAGCCGATGATGAAAACTCTCCCAACGCAAGCCTCAACACGCCCATGCCGTACCATGCGACCGACCACCAACCAACCCCGAAGAGGAAAACCGCCACCGACCAGCACTCCCCTAGGAAAATCGCAGCTTCAGTCCCACCCCAGCCCACGCCAACGCCGAACCTCTCATGCAACTTACACACCCGTTCACCCGCCAACCCAACCATCCCGCTGCGCCGTACAATCACATATTCGTCACCTCCCCGCCATCCCTCCGCCTCGGCAACGTCTGGCGCCGACCACCCACGGCTGAGGCTCGGAAGAACCGAACGGACGGGGGCCGTCGCTCAGACCGGTAAGAACGGCTTACTGGGGACAAGTCTACATCCCATACAGGTCAGCCGGGGCCGGGCAGCGGACCGGGATCCAGGAACGGCCTCGTGTACTCGGACACAGAAACATGGAATACGGGGGGAAAGGGGCGGTGGGAATGTGTGAGGGAGGGACTCACGGCGCCGCAGGACCCGCACGACTTGCTCGAGCCGTCGGAGCTCGCTCCGCACTTGGGGCAGGAATTGCCGTGCATCTTGGCTTTGTTGGTGCTGGTGGCGATGGTGGGGGATAGGGGCGGATAGGGGCGCGCTTGTTATGGTTGCGTCGGAGCTGCTGCGGTTGCTATGCTATGCTACGGTGCCCTGGGTTAGCCTGGCCCAACCGTGAGGGTCGCCTGTATAAGGGGTGTGCGTTGGAGATAGCAGGTACTCGAGGATAGGCAGGGTGGGGAGGGACAGCAAGTTAGATCAGATATGTACGAGGCTAGAGCGAGTCGTTCCTAAGCCCGATATATATAAACACATATATATACGTATACAATAGCTCCCACGAAACAGTTGTTGTTGTTGAATAGCCACTACACAAACAGGAAAGTCGACTTACAGATAGGCAGATAGAAATACGTGTTCGTAGGAACCAGACCAGTAGGGAGGTACCTTGGTAGTAGCTATTCAGGCGAATATCACGAAACTCTATATTCCCGAGACCGAGGATCCGTCGCCTATGGATGGCGGCTGCCCCGGACGTATTTATATACGCACCTACCTGCCGATGGTAGATACGAATGCAGGTTAGCTATCCTACCTACACACACGCACGTGCGCGCAGTTGTCTATAATAAGCTATCACCCCCGAAGCGGGGTTATCTCGCGCCCGCTCCCTCGTCCCGAACCCGCGTTACATACATGCCTGCCTACGTACCTACCTAGCTTTGCCGTCCCCAGCTCTCATGCGCATCGTCACCTGCCGTATCGCGCGGTATGCAGTATGCTCCCCCGATGGGGGGGATGCCGCAGGGCGGGCTGGATATACTCTTGGCTTGCTAGGCGGTAGGGCGGGGGAGCCGACGAATGACAAGACGGGCCGGGGTATGCACCTGACACCACATGCTCACCCCCCCTCCCCTTCTCTCTTCGTGAATTCTACCTACGGTCGCCAAGTAGAAAACCGCCCCCGCGTCCCGCCACTCGGCGCGTTACGCAGGTCGTGCACAGCTACCCCGGCCTGGACGGCGGCCACGGCGGCTCGGTATATTCTAGGCTTGGATGGACGACGGTGTGGCGCATCTGATATAATAAATAAGTGTGTGTGTGTGTGTGTCCGGGGGGTTGGTTTGGGTTAGGGGATGAGATGGAGGAGAAGGGGGAGGAGAGCCCTTGGGACTACTTACGTACCCGGACTGAGTAAGGTCCACGCGTCGCGTCAACCGGGCTCAGCTGATGGTGGTTGCGTATCGCCCTACGATCAATGGGGGCGTGGATACCCCATCCGCCGAGGGCGAGTCCTTGGGCACGGCAGCCCTTCGTCCCGTAATCACGCTTCCCCCAGCATAGCAGGTGAGTAACGCCACGCGATAAGCGATGGATCCAGGCTCTGTGTATGCCTACGAAGATAGATACGCTGAAGAGCTAGGACTTATTATGCGTGGCAGGACATCCTCCCGTATCTATCCATTCCGGAGCTGGTCTAAGCATCTGAGCTACACGCATGTGTCTGTCCGCGTGACCGGTTTGTCCAAGAACGCCCAGCTACCTAACTGACGCCGTGGGTGGGTACGTACTTACATGGTATTGGACCCTGAATAAGTGATGCTAAGGTAGTAAGAACCCGAGGCGCCGATACGTCCATACTACCTTACCATAACTAAAAAGCTTAGGCGTGGACAGCTGCAGAGGAGCGGGTCCGGGGTTTCTTGGTGAGGAGGGCGTTCATTCTCTGGATTGCTTGCAGCGGGGCCACCTCGAAACACAATGGGGACGATTGCCTACGCAGGACAGAACCTTACGTGCCTCTCATCACATACCCGAGTCGCTGATGTGGTAATGCAATACACTTGTTAACCCTGGCAATACGGCAGCACCTGGACCACCCTGAGTGTCCGTCTATGGCGATGAATCTCTCTACAGGACCCGAACCGGAACCCCGCAGTGTATCCGTGATGAATCCAGAAACCTGTTATAGAACGTCTATATATACCGTCGAGCCCGTTTAAAAAAATACACGCTAGGTTTACATGCACTGCACCGCTTCGCCATGACCTGTAGTGTAGACGTTAGTATTAACTAGCAAATGCAAAAGAAGGAGAAGGGGAAGAGAGCGAGCGCAGAAAAGGGGGGGTGGGGGGATAGAGAAACAGAGAGGGGGGAGGCCGAGAGTGACAGAGAGAGAGTGTGTGTGAGAGAGAGAGAGAGAGAGTGTGTGTGTGTGTGAGAGAGAGAGAGAGGGAAATAGCGAGCGCACCAGCAATCATCCTCCCGACGGCCTGCGCCACACTAATAAACATGACGACGAACCCGAAGACGACGACGCCCCAGGCGGCGTAGGTCCGCCAGCCGCGGCGGGAGCTGAGGCGGAGGAAGCACAGCGGGGGCAGGACGTAGGCGAGGGCGCAGGCGCTGGTGGCGCCGACGAGGTCGAAGACGGCGCCGACGTCGCACGTGAGCAGGCTGACGGCGAGCGCCGCGGCCACGTGCGCCGTGCTCAGCGCGACGTGCAGGCGCAGGTTGAACGGCGCGTCCGGCGGCAGGAAGTAGTTGAGCACCACCTCGCGGCACACGAAGGCCTCGAGCGGCAGCGTCGTCAGCATGTTGAGCCCGAAGCACAGCCGCGCCAGCGTCACCATGGTGTTGTCGGCGGGGAAGTTGTTGAGCACGTTGCCGCGCGTGCGGTCGCCGAAGACCAGGAACCCCGCCAGCGCCATGGCGAGGCACGCCAGCGTCGACACGCCCACCGAGTAGTGCGTCACCGTCGCGAACCGGTCCAGCGTCGGCGTCTTGAGCGACCCGTAGATCAGGAGCGAGTTGTGGTGGCAAACGAAGGCTAGGGGTCGTTCCGAAAACGTCTTTGTCAGCTGGTGAAGCTCGGCAAGCTGCCTGCCTCGTGCAGGGAGGGCCTAAGGGGGTTCGGTTGATGGTGGAGGTGCTGGTGGAGGAGGAGGTGGTGTCGTTGTTGTTGTTCGCTAGAGTGTATTGTGTGTGCGTATGTGTATAGGAAAAGGCGCATGTTTTAAGTAGGTAGGTTACATACCGAACGAGATGACACCGACGGCCTGAAATATGCCGCTATTCACCGTGAGCAACGGCGTGCTGAACGACCCTCGCGCCTCCGGGGGCGCCAGGACGCTCTGGACTATGACCGTAACCAGGATGACAACCATGCTGATCAGGGCGAGCGTGCTCGCTTTCGCCAACTGTATCACCCATCAGCCCCCTGTAGTTTCCATACCGCGACTGCTGCCGGCCCCGCCTCCCCGGGACCGGGGGAGCAAACAGCTTTATTCTTTTTACCTTCGCAATGTCCCTATACAGCGTCAGGGGGTAGCTGACGCCGACGACGAAGATGACGATGACGGCCCTGCGGTCCGCCAGCAGGCCGAGGACGGGGATGTCGCGCAGCTCCGGCCAGATGGCGCGGAAGACGTAGGGGATGGAGTCGCCGACGATGACGGCGAAGGCGACCATGCCGCCGAAGGCGAAGGCCCACTGGGCGACGCTGATGGCGACGAGCCCCGGGCGGCCGAAGCAGTGCTCGACGGTGCCCTGGAAGCTGCTGGCGCCGCTCAGCTTGCTGTTGACCACGATGAGCCGGATCGTCCAGTCGACGACCACCGTCAGCGCCAGCAGCAGCGCGACCCCGGCCAGCAGGCCCGCCTCCTTGAACGCGTACGGCTGCCCGATGATGCCCGCCCCGATGATGCTGTTGGCCATGTTCATGAAGGCCGGGCGCAGGCCCGACTTCGGCCGCTCCATCCACGGCGCGTCCCCGTGGGCCCCCCCGCCCCATATCGGGCTGTTGGCTACCGTCACCGACGGCGCCTCGATGTCCGTCAGCAGCGGGCGTCGGTCGGACCCCGAGGAGCCCGGCGGGTCGTCGATGTGGAACTCGAAGTCGTCCCTGCTCGCGCGGCGGCAGGAAGCGTCGTCTTGGTCATCCGAATACGTCGGCGAGCCGGCGCCGTCGTCGCGGTGGACGCCGTTCGCGGGCGGCGGGATGTTGGTCGGTCGCAGGTCGAAGCGGACGCGCGAGGTCATGCGGCCGCGGTTGGGGCGGCCGGAAGGCGCCGGATCGTCCTCGCCGGGGTGCACCACGAAGCCGTCCTCCGCGTCGTAGTCGTCGGTGCCGTCGTCATCGTCGGAGAGGCTGCCCGCGGAGAGCAGGCCATGCGCCTCTTCGTTGCCCGGGGCCGCTGCGATATGACGGTCCTCTCGATTGTTGTTATTACCGCCGCCGCTGCTACTGCTGCTGGTGCTGGTGCTCCTCGTCGCTTCCGCTCTGTGCGACGAGCTAGTATGAGTCTTGGCCTTGGCCATTGTGCTATTACCGCAGCATTTTTGTGTCTCCACGACAAGGCTGAGAATGCCGGTCCAGTTGGTTCTGAGCAGCGATTTCGTCCTGCTGATAATTCGATTCCGACACCAATTGGACGGCAAGTTCAAGATATTTGGTAAGCACTTGCGACAGGTGCCTACTGGTCCAGCAACAAGGTTTAGTACTAAGTAATGAAATGTCTTCGGCAGTTGTCTACGTTATGTTGTCTGTTGTATGGAATGTTCCTAGGGTGAGCTCAATTTACATAAGTAATATGTATGTTGTATGTATACTGACGAAACAGCCTTAAATACTGGGTCCCCAAATGCGTAACTTTCAGGGGCCATATCATTGATATCCGGCCAGCCTTGTGAAAACGTACCTAGGTACCTATCATCATGTGATGGCCGGGTACGTACCTTGGGGTTAGTTCAACTCCTAAAGCCCTCTCCTGATTGATATCAAAAGGGGTAACCTGTTGGTTCGACTACCTAACGTTAGACCTCCTACCTAGGTGCCGTATTGTACAGCCGCTTGCGCTCACTTTGGGGTCTTATCCTCCGTATACCTATTTGTTACTCGTACCATTTAGGACAGCATTTGTTTGCTTAGATCAACCGACGGTATTTCGGCTTCCACAAACACAGTCTGGCTTACCGTTGAAGAAAAGCGAACCGACAAGCCAAATAGCCATCCCTCCCAACAGGGGGCGTAGAAATAGGGGCACCGATAATCGAAGTCCTCGAGGGTAATAATTACAAGGTTCTATACTACATACGCCGGCTCCATGCCCTAGGTGCTAGGTCCGGGACTCCGTTCTTCGTCGTCCGTCGATCCTGGGTATCAAATGTTATATACAACACACCTTATATCCGCCGCCTTTGAGGGAATGTCCTGCTACTGCCAAAGTCAGCGAACCTGATCTGATCTCGGGGCCTCATCGTTACCGTACAGTCCTTAGCCTCCACCAGTCCTTTTCCAGACGAGTTGCCATAAGTTTGCCGGCCAGCGAAAGGACAAGCGGTCTCGTCCACTGGTGAACAGCGGACAGAGAAGATCACGCCACGAAATCCCTCGTATCGCATTTACACAACCAGAGCAACGATAGAAACTAAACCGACGATCGCGATGCATTTACCCGCTGTTCTGAGTTGGCCTGCCCGGGACTCCTCAGTAGGTATGGCGTCCGACGAGGGTTCCGCCGGGCTCGGTGAAGTCTCTGCAGATGGGTTACTACTGAACCCTGTGTCAATGGAATGAGATGCCGAAGGGGCGTCCGAGGATCCAGTAGACGACTCTGAAGTTGTTCCAGCCGGAGAGCCGGTGGGAGATGTAGTAGACGCTGTAGTAGAAGTGGAAGTAGTACGGCCACCAGAAGAAGCGAGCTTGGCAGCGAATCCTGCATTCGTTGTCAGATGCCACCTCAAGACTAAGTAAAAGAGGCTCGTAGCTTACCAATGCGCGACTCGTCCAAATCGAAGACGCTGTAGACGTTCTTCAGAAAAACATCTCCCAGGAGCCAACTTCCTTTGACGACTTCTATGCCGAAAATGTTGGCCGTACAAACATTCTCCTTAGGGGTGGCAGATAGGAGGTCGGCTGAAGAGATATTCCAACTCGCGCCGGCGAACGTGAAGGCTATAGAAACCTTGCTGTCGCAAGGGGCAGTGTAGCTGCTACCATCATCGCCGCTTGATGCCCCGGGGACCTTATCAAAGAGGGCCGCGACCTGATCCTTGGGAGCAAAAGCATACGTGGTTCCCGTGTCGATGTAAGCAGTCTTCCCTTTAAGTCCGACCGGCCGACTATCAACCGTCACGTCATCCAAGGGAATGGCCCAGCTGTCACCTTTTACCAGTGAAGCATATGTGATTTCCCCTTCGTACCTGTCCTTATTTGCGGCACCGAAGGTGATTTCCCCGTCGTTGGGACCGTCAGAAGCCCTCGATAGAGAAACCCCAAACACGTTCTTGTCTAGGAGTCCAGCATCTTTGATTGTCGAGAGGAAACTATCCGGGCTGGTGGACAACCCTAAGATACCTTCAAACGGGAACCGGGTAAATTCATTCGAAGTGACGGTGGCAAGCCCGAAGTCGGAAGTCGTATTTAACTCAGCAATGGACATGCTATCCCTCACAATATGCCCGCTTACTTCGCCCGTGCCATACTGGATCTTGAAGGACGCGCCCGTGTCGACGAAGGAAGAGGAATCATCTGGACCGAACGTGTCGTGTGTGGCGCAAGCTTCTGATGTGCAGTTCGCACCCATCACCCAGGTGGTACTGGCACCCGTGTCGAGCAACATGTATACTGGCTTCCCCTCAGCGCCGAGCTTAACTTCGAGGAAATATGAGAAGTCGGTTCCATCTTGGTGGATGCCAGCACTGTTGCTAGCCGTGGGTTCTTCGGCCTTCATGACATCGTGCTCGTTTTCCCTTCGAGAAAAGCTCGCATCATCCTCGGTGCGTGTCTGGGATCCGTACTTGGCTGCAAGCCCGTCCGCTATCCGCGATACCCGCTCCATAAGCGACTCGTCGGACTACATATACGTATAATCATCAGTATATTCCGCCGGGTGGCATTCAAAGGCTAAAGGACAGACTTACGTCAGAGGAAGAAGCCTTCCGGGATAGTTCCAAGGTGATAGGCCGGCCGCCTTGGGCTGTCCTAGACCGGAGAGCTGCATCACTTCTGTCCACTCCTCCTCCTGCTCCTTCACGTCCATCGGCAACCCGAAACTTGGGGATAAACGGATAGAATGCATATATGCGGTTAATCCATAGTAAGAGCTGGAGTAGCACTAAAGTCCGGCGCATGTTGACGGTTCTCTGTATTACAACAACCGCCCTCGACCCCAGGAATCAGAATCTGCTCGAGCTTAAAGCTCTGGTCGTGCACATGAGCCGCCTGGTGATTCTGTCGACACTAGTGTGATAGCTTTTAAACCTTCCGCCAATGCAGCTTAAAATTTTTCAGTAGGTAGCTATTTCCGTCTTCAGAACGAACCTTGTTGAGGAAGGCTGTAGGGCAATGGTGGGTGGCTTTAACAGATCACAGTCCCCAGGTATCAGACACTGGCCGGTGCATTAGACAATTAGATATTACGACAGCGACATTTGTATGAGCAACGGCCAGGAAAGGCACCCTCCTTCGGACGGAGGGGGAATAATAACGGGCGGCTGAACCAGTGAATACAATACAAGGAATGTGAGGTCTTGGTCTTAAGTCGGACAGCAAGGAATCGTATTCAAATGATTCACCGTCAGGTTGCCGAGGACAAATCCACAACGGGAATAGAAACAGAATTGCAAGTGATTTAAGACAAAGGACAAAATGCCAATTAGTGTAGGGACGGCTTTTACCCCGGAGACGACTTGACAGAGCAGGGCGAGGAGGAGTTAACGATGACGTTCTGGGACCGAGACCGTCGAGAGAGTAAAGATGGTGGATAAGCCCGGGCGTCCCGTTGGATGGACGAGGGGAATCGTAACAGGCCCCGTCTTGGGCGTGCGTGAACGCCATCCAGCCTTCGTCCCCTCCCTGCCTCTCAAAGGTGCAGTGGATTTCCCCATCAGGAACCTGCCTGCAGCTCTAGTCTGCAAATCACTATGGGCCCGTCTTGGTAGGCTTGCCATTATTTGCCGATTCGCCAGTTCACCCAGCCATTGTCGTCCATTCCCGGGATGATTAGAGAAGAGGGTGCTGGGGCCCCTGGTCGGTAGAGGAGGTGGAGTCAGCAGTGGAGCCGCTGCCGGGAGGTACCTTTAAGAGACTTCCTATTTCTCCTAATCGATATTGGCGTTTGCGGTTGCTGACCGGTACGATTAATGGCAAGTGTTCCTTCCCATAGAGAATGGTCGGCTGGTTGGCCCTACAAGCATATCAAGTGTCGACTTTGGTCACATTATGTGCGACGGGAGAGAAACCCTGACTGTTACGTCTGTAACTTTAGTGCGAGGAGGGAAGAGAGGCGGATGGATAAGTGTAGATAAAAGGTCTTAAAAACAATATCGTCTCTCACCTACGCCATTGGGTTCTCAGAGTAAGCAGAAGAACTTTCTATGTCAAGATACTGTAGTCTTGGTCGAAGTCTTTCGCGATCTTTACGGATATCGATTACCCAAAATCTGTATCGTATCCCCAGCGCATGGCCTGCTTAACTTACGTATGAATCTTATTAGGACGGTACGTTAGATTGCGATGCACGGTTAGCAGGGGCGATCAGTCGGCAGCCCAGGCACAAGGTGGAGGGCCGCAAGAGCTTAGCTTCTACAAAGCTTGGGGTCACTGCAGCAAGTGTTTGGGATACTGAGCCGCAATTCTTGGTAGTGCAAAAGCCCACTGCTTATTCTATAATAACACCTTGCTAATAGGAATGAACTATCGTTCGTTAATTTCAGAGGACCAGCCTTTGGCTTACGAGTTCGTCGATCTGCAGGGCCGGGCCTTGCCCTCCAAGGCACGGTATTGATGGTGAACACTGAACTTGCAGGGCCTTGATACAGTTTGGCTTGAACGAACCACGCGCCGAGGCAAAATCCTACGTAGTAGTAGGGAGGCAGGTCGTGGACAAAATAATTGTCACACTTTACTCTTGCCCCTTAAACCTCAGCGGGAGGATATTAATAAGTAAACCATTTTATATCACACGACTTTAAAATATGCATTACTTAACAAATTAATAAACAAGCAAGTTAATAATATCAACAACATTTTCGTAAGGGTTTTTGCTGATTTTTACAATTTTTGCAAATAATTGCATCGGAATACGCTGCATTGATGCAGTATGGGAGTGTGACAATTTCTTTTTTGTCCACTACCTGGGAGCCACTTCGTATGTAGGTGGTTAACGAGATACACTGGCATTGTTCGCCATCAGCAACGGCATTGATGAGTTGCATATCAAATTAGGCGTCGAATTGGTTATTTGATGCGTAGAATGACCTGTCACCCGGTGTCCGAGCCGAAATGGCCGGCGCTATGCACTCTTCGAGCCCATAAACTTCTAAATACGAGCCCTACCCTGCTTCCCCTTCCCCTGCTTTCGCTTCCCAAAACGCAACCTTGCATCGCAGCCCTGTGAAACGGCCTATCAACATCTGGCTCTACTGTTGGGACAGCGAGACGCCCCGTGCCGCATTAATCAAGAGTTTGCAATACGCTGCTGCACTTTGCTGACGGCACAGCTATTTGTCACTTCTTCTACCTTCGCTACATGGGGAAAGGGAGAGGCGACGTTCGGACGGCTTGTTTCAGCCATATTGATCTTACTGCTTTGTTCACACCTCGGCTTTGGTCGATCGGGAGAGCGAGGCGCCGCCGCCGCATTTCCTTCGTTCCACGCCAAGCCCGCAATCTCTCGAACCGAGTCAGCCGAGAGATATCTGATCCAGTTATCTTGTGTTTTCATCCGATTTGATTATAACTTTCCCAAGTGGGATTTTGCGCTCTTCGCGGCAGTGGTCAATGATATTTTCCGTTGGTTACCGTACTTAATTTCGGACGTCTACCGTTATCAGCTCTATAACTGCCCGCTCCACAGTAGCTAGGGCTTTTCGAGACGGTACGTCTCACACCAATTCCGTGCTGTTCCTAATATTTTCCGTGAATATGTTTCCGCCTCTGCTAAGGAAGTGAGTTTATCGTTAATGGCAGCAAATGATTCGATGTCGCGTTGGTTATTGTAGTTCTTCGCAACTAACGTGCGTAGGAACACCCATACTGACTCATTCGTCCAACGGAAACTGTCGGTGAGCTCTAAGGTTTCCGACAGGATAGCCTCCCCTGTACTCCATCGACGTTCCTCATCAGGGATCCTCTCGATAAGAGATGTTAGGAAACTCCAGCCGGAAGTATCGGATGGGTGCTTGAAGCACCATCTCTTGACGTCGTCTGCGACGGTAGCGACCAACTCGGTGCTTATATCCCACCTGGCTAGATCGCGGAACAGCCACCGCGCGTGGTCCCAAGCGTAGTAGTTGCGAGGATGCCTTTCAGCAGCAACCATGATCACCTTGGTCATATCTTTCCTCTGATCCATAGGAATGCCGTGTGCCATGAGTTCCTGAAGCAGCCAACGACGGTGCCCCCAGAGCGTAGGAGATTTGGTGTGGCGATGCAAGTGTGAGGTCAGCAGGCTGTCCACGAACTGCATCTCTCCCTTTAACACCAGTGATGGATCTGACCCTTGGTCTTTTAGGAGGGACAAGACAGCTCGCTTCCTGACGTTGGAAGCTGTGAGGTGTTCCGGGTCCATGAGGAGCAGCGTCGTAGTTGCCCGCGTGACTTGATCGTTCACAGACCTAGAGCCGTCCATTAGGTGTTCGTGGAGGATTCGACGCGCAACGAAGAAAGCCTGAGCAATCCTCAACTTGGGAATCGCGACCGCAGCGCCATCTTGAAGAAAGTTGACGCCGGGTTCGAGAGGGTGATCCTCTCCGAAGACCTCAATCTCTAACAACTCATTGTTGGCAGGCAGCTCTGTGAGGATCCTTGATATGTCGTTGTAGACTGTCCCGGCATCTTCAGCTTGTAAGCGAACCAGAATACTTTTATCCAGCGAGCGAGACATGGCCGTCGTGTTCCGGGTCTCGACTCCTAGCCATATCAATTCATGCTGAATACCGTCGAGGCCTCCCTGAAGTCAGGCACTACTTGAATGCCATTGGGCCGTACCTAGCTAAGGCGTGTGGTTGGTAGTCTACTGGCACCCAATAGGGAGGTTTATCTGATAGGCGGGGTCACGCACCTCAGAGTGATCGAAAACTCTGTTACTTGCATAGTGTATCTACTTAGCGCTATATTACGAGTTCCGAGGTCGGGGCTTGGTTACAGCTTTAGCCGATGCTAGACCACCACGTCACGGGCAGCAGATCTTCGAGACTGTAAGAGAAACTCCATAGTCGTCTCCTCCTTGCATGCTGAAGCGGCAGCACAAACGCAGATAAAAATGCCGTCCCTGCTACTTCTGGTCTTTCTAATCGAGGTCTTCACCCACATCGTGAATACAATCGGGGCAGCAACGATCAACAACCTGGTAAGCCTTGCCTGGAGTGCCGTTTTGCTGCCCGGAGCCGCAGCTAACGACGGGATGAACAGCTATGGAACCTCTACCTAGCCCTGCCAACCAAGACGTCCCGAGACCAGGCCGCAAGGAAGAAGCTGCAGAAGGAATTCCTCGAGGTGCGCCATGAACTCAACGCCACGAGCAGCCAGGACCAGTTCGCGAAGTGGGCGAAGCTCAGACGCCAGCACGACAAGCTGCTGGAGCAGCTGGAGAAGACGAGTACGTGGCCAGACCAGACCTACGATCCGCAAAAAAAAAAAAAAAAAAAAAAAAACGCGGCTGTGTGACTAACGCAAGGGGGGTTCATCTAGAAACGTCCGGAGACGCTACGAAGACGAAGTTCGACAGCACCGTCAGGATCGTGCGGTGGGCGGCCACGTCGGGCCTCAGGTTCGTCATCCCCTTCTGGTACGCGAAGCAGCCGATGTTCTGGCTCCCGAAGGGCTGGTTCCCGTACTACGTCGAGTGGATCCTGTCCTTCCCGCGGGCGCCGCTCGGAAGCGTCAGCATCACGTCGTGGCAGCTGGCGTGCACGGCGGTCGTCATGCTGGTGAGCGATACGATGGCGGCGGTCATTGGCCTGGTTCTGGGAGCAGGTCCGCAGATGGAGCAGCCCATGAGCTCCGGAGTAGGGGAGAAGCAGGGAGCCGGACCGAGGCCGGCGTCGCAGAGCGCCAGAAGCAAGAAGGACTCTTGAGCAGCTACGGAGAGAATTCTAATCACGAGTAATGTCCTATCACCGAGGGGACGGTGTATGATAGAATACAAGCGAAGCATGCATGCATGTGATCAATGTCTCTCATCTATTTGACGCAGAGCTTTTCATCGCGCGAAGGCTTGGAACTCTGTAACACGATTGAGATGACTCTTGGCAGAGTACTTTGGGTCGCTATAGGCAACATATTGACTCTAGCGACCATCGGGAAGGAGATCGCCAAAGCTTCGAAAGTGCCATAGAGTTGCATCACGAGTCACATCTAATGATAACGGTTCCTTACCGGGCTGCATGCTGCTTGCTGGAAAGTTATTCATATCTCCAAACCGGTCAGCTGGATCGTATTTCCGCAATTCTGGGCGGGTGTTTGTAGAGATTTTGCAAAGAGGTCTCAAGTTTTTAAGGGAATTCAACAGACAAAAAAAGAAAAAGGAAAAAAAGAGAGTGGATCCGATTATGGGACGAGGTCGGCAAATCACAACCCCGGGCCTAAAAGCCACAAAAGAGGGTCCGATGTCGATGCATTTTCTGAATGGCTGAGGGCATTGTGGCATTGTGGCCCCAGGAAATCCATCATCAGCCTCGTCCCTCTTCCGCAGCCGTGCCCATACAATCATCATCTGGCCAACTTGCGATTTTAGCACTGGGGTACTTGACCAATGTGATCTATTCGACTGTCTATAAACACACAAGAACCGAAGCATGAGGTCTAGATAAGAATAAAAAAGCTAAGATGGAGATCAGCTGGGGGACGTGAGTCGTCGTCATCGTCATTATCCCCCCTAATTCCTCTCCTTCAAATCCCCGTCGCCACGCCGGCCGCAAGCTAACAGCCGGACCACAGAGTCAGGTCCCTCCTCTTCACCCTCGGCCCGCTCCTCCTGCCGAAAGCGATATCCTACTACCGCCAGGCGCGCGCGGCGCCGCGGGCGGCGGGCCTCAGCGTCGTCCCCCTGCCCGCGGCGGCGCGGCGCTCGATCGCGATCCTCGTGTGCGCGGCGCTCCTCTTCCTGGCGCTCTCCCTGCCGGCCTTCGCGCCCGAGAACGTGTTCGTGCTCACGCAGTCGCGGCTGCAGGTCCCGACGGACGTGCTGTTCACGCGGCTGTCGGCGCTGCGGCCCCTCACGAGGGCCGACGAGGCCCTGCGCGCGCGCTTCGTCAACCTCGAGTCCCGCCTGCTGTACCTGCAGTACGGCCCCGCCCCGCTCGCCGAGTGCCCCTTCTGCGGGCCCGACGAGCCCGGCGCCTACTTCTGGTACGCGCTCCCCGCGCTGCTGGCGCCGCACCTGCTGAACCTCGCTCTCGCGTCGCTGGCGACGACGGGCGGCGGGCTCCTCGGGGCGCCCCCCGGCGCCGCCCGCTGGCGCTGGCTCGCCGCCGTGTCCGCCGCCCTGCTCGCCGCCCTCGACGCCTACCGGACGTACGGCTACAACGCGGGGGCCAACGCGCGGGCGACGCGGCTGTCGGAGCTCGACGCGTTCTTCTGGCGCGGCCGCGCGCAGCGCCACCTGTCGCTCGCGGCGCTCGACGGCCTGCTGGCCGCCCTCGCGTACCTGTCGTCGACGAACCGGGCGTTCGCCAGGGGCCCCGGCCCCGCGGGGCGCGTCGAGGGCGCGGCCCGGCTCCTGGCGGCCGCCAAGGCGCGGCTCGGCGTCGTGGGCGTGGTGCGCAACACGGCGGTGCGCGACGAGGGCCTGCGCCGCCGCGCCGCCGAGTACTGGGCGCGCGAGGGCGCCGTCGTGCGCGCCGCCATGGAGGACCGCGAGGTCGTCGAGGGCGTCAACGACGCCCTCGCCAACCGCATCCGCATCCAGGAGATCGAGCGCGACGCCGACGCCTACGTCGAGGCCATGCTCCCGAGGACCGCCGAGGCCGGCGTGGGCGAGGGGGCGGGAGGACCTGGAACCGGCGCTGCCGGAGAGGGACGGGGGAGCGAGACGGACGGTCTCGCCCCGTGACCGCCGGGGTAGGGCGTGCGGGGAAAGGGAGTCGGGTGTTGTGATGTTGCACATACGGATTTAATTCGAGTAGGGCCCGTAATACATCCGTCAATCCGTAAGAAGCGTAGGCGAATCTACGTTACGGCGTTACAACCCTCTAGTATCTTGCTTGACTTTGTATTTGGATGCTCTGCCTACGCCATGCCATCCCTCTATACATACAGGGTAGTGACAAGGACTTGGACCGCTACAGGTACGAGGTCTCGAAATATTGCTCACCTGTCTACGTACCTGCACAGGCAAAGGTAAAAACATGGGAAGGACGAAGAGCGAAAGCATTATCTAGACGTTTCGATGATCCCCGCCGCCGTCTTGTTAAACCTCGTAGGCAGAGAGCAACTAGTGGTACAGCCAGCTCTCCCCTTCTTCCGCTCAGTTCAATCAGGTCCGTTTCCGGAATCCCCTTCCTCCGTCCTCCCCAACCCAAACCAAACGCCGTATGCCAACCTGGGTGATAAACCTCGCAACGCCTCGGTTATGATGTCGTATGATATGATATGATATAGATGCTGTCTTTCGTTGTCTTGCCCTCCATCCCTTCCTTTCCTTGCCTCTCAAATTTCCTCGTAAACCCGATAGGCAGACCGATACAGGCCCCTCGTCTTGGATGCAAGCCTCCAATGGGCAGTTAATTGCCTCACACAGGCCACCCAAGGACCCCGGTTCCGCGCGGAAAACGGGGAAGAGAAACGCCACGCGATGAACCCCATATTCAACCCAAGATAGTCATGCTTCGAACACGGGCATACGGCTCGACCGGGGACTAACCGCTCCTGGTATCCGGCCTCGTATGCCCCGTAGCCGTGCTGCTCATGCTGCCCTTGCGGGAGTCGGAGGCGCCGCCGCCGGCCTCCTCGACGCTGCGCTCGAGAAACCCCGCCCAGAGGTCGGCCAGGGATTCGCGCCCGGCGCCCCCCGCGGACGCGGGCGTCATGTCGGAGAAAAACTCGGCGCTGAGGGTGGGCGTGCTCGGGGTGCGGTGGAAGGGCGACGCCGGTAGGCGTAGGCTACCGCCGCCGCCCGAGGACGAAGCGCCGGGACGCGCGAGCCCCGCCCGTTCGCGTTGCTCATCTGTCCATCCCAGCAGGCCCGCGATGATCTGCAAGATCTGGAACTTCTTGGGGTCCGACCGGTCGAGCGACAGGAACTGCAGGAGGTGGTTCGTCACTATTTGTCTGTTTCCGCGGCGTTCGTTTGTTAGCGGGCGGGCCAAAGCTAAGGGGAGAGAATAGTATGGACAGTGGCATGGATGGGAACCCATAGAAGGGGGTGGGTTACGAGGCTACATGTAGTAAGTGGCTAGCACATAGATAAACTGACCTGTCGATGCTCTCCTCCGGTTTCGTCTTCTTTAGATACCGTAGAGCTTTGGTGAGGTGATCGTTGAGGACTATGGCCTCATGTCTCAGCTTCCCGATGAGCAGGTTCTTCTCCTTGACCTCCTTCTCGAAGGGCGCCGTGCGCTCGAGCTCCTTCTGCAGCGACTCCTTGGCCGCCTCTGCCGCGGAGGCCCTCGCGTCGGCCTCCGCGACGAGTTTCTTCAGCGCCTGGAGCTGCTCCTCCGACGTCTCGACCATCTCCCTCAGCTCCTTCTTGCGGGCGTCCTGGATCTCCTGCAGGGCTCGCTGTAGGCTGTCCACCGCCTGGGCTTGGCTGTCGCGTTCCGAGGCCGCTCTCTCGTAGCTCTCCCGGAGTCCGGAGACCTGCTCCTCGAGCGCCGCGGCCTTTTCGGCCAGGCTTTCTCGGATGGATCGTTCCTCCATGGCAAGGACCTCCCAGTCGCCCATTGCATCTTTCGCCGCCTCTGCTTCTTCTCTGAGGTGCTGTATCTGACGAGCCATGTCCTCCTTCTCTTTCAGGGAATTGTGCTGTGATAGATTATTCCGGCTCCGCAAACTCGACAGCTCCCTTGTAGCATCTTGCAGTTCCGTCTTTAGCTTCTCGATCTCGTCCTGGTAGCCTTGCGCACCCTTCTGCAATTCCTCGTTTTGGCTTTCCAGCTCTTCGATACGTTCATTCGCTTCTTCCAGCTCCTCCTTGCCCCTCGCTAGCCTGCTCCCGACCGTTTCCTTGATCTTTTCTACCCTCTCGAGCAGTGTCTGGTACTGCTCCTGTGCCTGCTCCTTCGCAGCTTCGCTCTCTTCCAGTTCCGACCTGAGCTGTGTCGTCTCCTGCGTGTGGCCTTCCTGTATGCTTTCCAGTTGCTTCCGCAGCTGCTCCACCTCCGCTCGTAGAGCCTCTCGCTCTTGCGACATGGCCTCTAATCTAGCGCTCGTGTACGGTGTTTCTTTGGTTGCATCTTCTTTGCCGTCGGCCGCTACAGAACTGGTCTGTGCCGCGGGGTTTCCATTAGTCGCTGGCGGTACGGCATGGCCATTTGCAGGTTTCTCGGGTGCGTCCTGTAGACTAGGTCAGCTGTCGCCTACGTTCGTGCAGGAGAGGCAGTGCAAATACCGCTGCGGCAGTGTCTGTGTCATCGGATTGGTTCCCGTCATCTTCCACCTTTTCCTCTCCGTCTTGCGTCGCATCTAGAGGCTTCCCGTCTTCTTCGGCAGCCTTCTTAGCGGCAGCCTTCTTCTTCTTGTTGTTTTTCTTCTTTGTAGCTAGATTCCAGGGGTAAGCATCCTCCTCTAGAGAACAATACAGGGACATCTAGATCCAGTGGGAGCGAAGACTCGGTAACGAACCTGTACTCGTCTGCTGGGCTTGTTCTTGTGGACTCATGGTGAGCAAATTAGGAAGTGTTCAACGGCTCTATGCTGGGCTCTACAGCTTTGAAGGGTCAATAATACAACAAACTGCCGTTCTATCCGATTCCCCGTATGCATATGTGTTATGTGAATAGAGACAGTTACGGCATTGGCAAGAAGCATCGATCAAATCAATTGACTGCAGTGATTTACCCTGCATGCGGTTGTTACTATGTTGTCCAACTCTTCCTTACAATCGATTTCCCGATTGGGACAGACGCTAGCGCCCATAGGAAAGTAACTCAGCATCCGTTATGGGGCCCGTGCGTATGGGGTCCGTCTTTTGAACCCTGGTAGCCAGGGCCCACTCCAGCTGACAGAACCCCCCAACCCCCCACCACGCCATTGCTTAGTCAGGTATCTTCCTCCTCTGCCTTTGTCCGTGCTTATTTATATCCTTTTTTTTTTTTTTTTTTGGGTGGGGGCTCGCTACGTACATGACCGGCCAGAAACGCTTTACGGATAGTTTGAATGCTTTAACTTGGTAATATTCTTATAAGGAAAAGGGGCTTAATACATTCTCAGATCGGGATGTCGTGTCCCTTCAGCGTGCCATCATCATCGCTTGCTGCCTCGACCCAATTCGGACCTGCCATATTCGACTTGGCTAACGGAAGGATATCGTGTCGCTGTTTCAATTGGAGCTTGTCTACTCTATTTTACTTTTTTCTTTTCCTCACTCCCTCTTTTCCCCCTTCGGCGGGCTCTCGATGGGGTACTTAGCCAGGCTTAGTTCTAAGAGTGCTTTTAAGGGTAACTATGGTGGGGCACCGTGGCAAAGCATTGGTGGACGGGGTCCAAACATTTTGGATACGCCCCATAGCATGACAAACTCTCTCTTCTCTTCCACACATATTTACTCTTCGCTGGACTTGGAGGTACACAAACCTTAGAAGCTGCCGTGCCCATTGTATATGCGGCTTTAAACTGGCTGATTCACACTCCGGCCGAAGCAGAGCAATATTGCCTTTATAATCCTGCTGCTTGCCTGACTCTCTACGTCTTATAGGTGCAGTAGGTTCGCTATGTGCATACACGATAAACCATAATCGCAAGGAATCAGGTAGTCGATGATTTAGAGGAATAACAGGGTCACCCTGTAATACGGATGGTATCATACAAATATTAGACGATCTGACTCTGCGGGAAATATTGAAGATATTGTGTTCATAACGTATCGCCCAAGTGCCCAAGTTCACCACCTATGCCTTCGCCTTCTTGGCTCTCGAAGGCTTCTTGGCCTTGCCAGTTGGCTTAGGCCCATCCCGTTTGTTCTTCTCGGGGGACTTCTTGACTGCGACATCACCGTTCGCAACTTCTGGCTCAGCAGCAGCCGTTTCCGCTTCAGCAGCAGCGGCTATATCAGCCGGTGGCGCCTCAATGGCCTTCGGTTCCTCATCGTTTGCTCCTTCAAGTGCCACAACTTCTTTCAGCGCATCTGTGGGCTCCTTGAGTTTTGGAGCTTCGAACTCATATCCCATCTCCAGCAGCTTCTGTGCTCTTGAGCTGCGCCTCTTCTTTTCTCTTGATATTCTCTCCGACCATCCCGATTCAGTCAGTGGCTTCTTCAGCTTATTGCCTGCGATCTTGTTGTCTGGAACGTTCTTGAACCGTTTGTTGGCTCCCTTCCATAGATTATCATGGATCTGTGATTTGTGCACTATCTTGCACCTAAGCGCGAGTAGTCAGCAGGTGTCGCTAATAAGTATAACGCACCTAGTGCCTAAAAGACATAGCAATTCTAAACCGGAGATGAGAGCAAGAGATCAACTTACTTAAGTACATGGCCAAATAGGAGGTAATTATCCTAGATAACTTTAGCCGCCAATCACCTCTCCCGGGCGGTTCAAAATTGCGTACCATTGTTTTCTGAACCACTTCTGCAACAGCAGCATCCTCAAACTCTAGGAATGCAAAGTGCTTCGAGGCACCGGTACGTTTGCTTCTCGAGAGCCGAAGCCGAACGATATTGCCGAATTGTGAGAAATATTGCCTCCTGTAGTAGCCTAGGTCAGCAACCTGTTGGATAAATGCGCGGGCAGTCAGCTGCTCCATATATATCACCCCCAAGGCATAAACGCCCTTAAGGAACCCCCAAATGCACGCTGTTACTGTAACAGGATCCGGGAAGTATAAGAGACTCTGGCAGTGACCTACATCTCGTGTTCATAGAAACCATGAGGAATGCGCCCAACGTATAAGACCCCCGTCTCGCCGTTGGACGCGCCAGCAGCCTCCTTGGATGCCTTCGAAGGCTTGGGGGCCTTGCCCACATCTTGGCCTGGCTTGAAAGGTACTTCGGACTCAGGGTCTACCACACCATCCTCTTCGTCGCCGTCAACGGCCTCTGCGAGAGTCTTGGCCTCGTCATCCTCGTCGTCTGAAAAAGGATGGTCATCATCGGCTAGCACGGCTTCTGGCTCCTCGTCGTCTCCGCTCTGGGTATCGATCTTCTTCTCCTTGCTCGGCTTAGTGGGTTTCAGGACTGTTGACTTCTTCGACGGTAATAGACCGTTCTTCGATTCCGTGGGCTTTTTACCCTGGGTTTCCTTCACGGGCTTGGCTTTCTTCGCCGCCACAGGGCTCGCATCGTCCGCGGCTAAAGTATTTATGTTCAGTGCTGGGAACTCGAAGGAGATGTCGAACTACTGACCTTTCCGCTTCGAAGTAGAACTTCCCGTCTTTCCCTTGGACGCTGGCTTTGCAGTAGTGTCGGCCGAGGCTGCGAGAATTGTAAGCAGACATGACTCGTTGCGTAAGATCTAGGATCCTTAGTTACCCTTGGGCTTCTTTGATCTGAGTTCTGGCGCCATTGTGAAAGATATATCTCGAGTAAACTTCCAGGCATTTGAATTGCTATTGCAGACGCTACAGGGTCTCAATTGATGTTCAGAAACTTTTTTCTGGGGCAGCATGCAAGACCCCACCCACAATAGCTTATCTGCTTATCTAACTTCACTGTACCTTAGAGCTCTCCTGCCAGCGCGTACCCCCAAAAAACTAATTCTGGAAACAGTCAACTTGGGTAGTGTCAACACATTTGCTGTGAACGATGATTGTTTGACGGTGCATTGTTCACGTAAGAGAGCCTCCCAATATTATGAAGCTCAAGATTTGGCCTTGGCACCTAGAATTCCTATCTGCACAATCTTGTATACCACTTTACTACGTAGGGAGGCTCTTCCGTCATCGTGCTGTCTGAATTTATACTCTGCTGCTCAAAACCCCCACAGTACATGCTTATACGGAAACCAACTTAAATTGGCCCAGCAACACCAAATACTCTCCAATGTTGATATGTTCTTTTGACTCCAGGTTCAGAATCGAGGTAGATTGCTCGTAGTCTTGGTAGCTGCAGGCAGTCGTGGTTGCCTATCGAATTGCACCGTAACATTCCCTTGCCCAAATCAGAAGGCTTCGGACTTAACGCTCAACAACCAGTTTCCACAGCTTCCCATTGCCTCCATCGCAAATCGTCAGCATGGCCCCTAATGAAGATAACTTGACGCATGAGGAGATCTGGGATGATTCCGCGCTCGTCGACTCGTGGAATGAAGCTTTAGAAGAGTACAAAGTAGGTGTACAGTCGAGCATACGCATATACGGCACATCCGCTAATTGGCTACTAGAAATACCACAGCATACACATCAAGGGAGGAAACATCAAAGACCTCATCAACCAAGAGTCTGCATTCCCAAGCAGCCTCTCGCTTTGAGGTACCATTAGGATGCTGATCTGACGATCATCACAGGAGCAGTTCGGATGCCAAGGACGAGACAGCGCGTGAACCCCAGCAACCAGATGCCCGTGATGTCAAGGAGTCCCCTGGTCAGAGAAGAGAGGACATGGTCAGTCCGAACCCCCTTCCGCTTCCGCTTGCCTCCCAGGCCTGGTAGGCGAAGCAGACTGCTCATAAGTTTTATATGGGACTCTAACGATTGGACACAGGAAGTGGAAACTGAGAACGGCACTCGAGATATCCAGCACAGCCATCCGCATGCTGCAGGTCCCGCGCCTGTTCCGTCCGGGCTTCTCGGAACGGGTAAGTCCTTGTCTACTCTTTCATAACACAGTGGTGATATGGAGACGGCCGAGATCTAGCTGGGTCAGAAATTGGAGACCTCACTAACTGGGATGCAGTGCGAGATGAAGGTCTCAAGAAGCTGTTGATGTCATGGTACTACGCGGGGTACTATACAGGATATTATGAAGGTCAACGCGATCAGCCACACAATGCAGAGCCTGGGCAGAGATAATCGAAGAACCAATGGTTTTATTTGTGAGGCTGAGCACTCGGATAGGAACTGGAATCGGTCACATCGGATCGCCCACCATGCAGGATCTGTGACAGTTCCGTGTTGCATCATACACAATTACCAAAATGGTCGGTCTCTCAGTATTCGTCGGTGCGACAGGGGGCGTGCCCTTCCTATTAGGGACCAATATTCCAGTGAAAAGTTAGCTAGCCCAGTAACTTAGCCAAGGGCCCAAGAATACGTTCCCCGCGCCATTGCAACCTTTCATGAATATCATCAGCTGATATTTTGAGAGATCTACCTATCGCTATCGTTCATTCATGGGACGAAACAACCATTAAAAAGCCGCACTAATCAGCATTACTACATGGTACACTGTCACCAACCAACCATGCCTTCCCTCTCCCCAAAATTTGTTTCAACTCAGAACTCAAGCGCCAGTCGAAACGTGTCCGGGGTAGTGGCGGTAATAGCATGAATGAGGACAAGGAGCGTTAGAATCGGCCTCAAAACGGACCTTACGGCGCTTGAGGTCGAATCTCATTGCTGCCCAGGGGATAAGATTAGTAATTACAGAGACGCCCCCAGCATGGGTCCCAGGGTCCTACAAGACGTCTATACCTACGATGTCGTTGACAACGTACGTATACACACAAGTATTATTCATAGCAGCCCTGGTGTCTTTCGAAGTCATCCTCGGCCTCAACGGCACGCGTCGTTATTAAGGGGTCGGCTAATTGGCATCCGCCCTAAGAAGCGGTTAACGACTAGGTACACAAAAGACTTTTACTACAAGTAAGGCAACGACGCGATGTTGCTTTCTACTACTCTGCTAGCCCCTTGCGCATCCAGTTAGACTATGTCCTGGCATGGTCTAAACGAAGGTTTTCTCATTGAATATCCTTGCTTAGTTCTAGGAGTATTATGGCTAACACAGCCAGATATAGGCCTAAGACGCTAAAAAGATAATATGCATATCTATATGCATCGAGGAAATTGGACCATGTCGGGATGTTCTGCGTACTGTATGTAATTCCTTTTAGTTCATCATACTCCAGAGCCAAGCCAAGGGGGGATTTGGAGGATAGATAAGGTTTCGGAGGTCTGATTAGCGTCTGTAGCACCCCCGGAGCTAGCCACGTGCGAACTCCGCCAGGAGAATAGAACATGTCAACGTCGTAATTCAAACCCCGTTCAGAGCGCTGACTATTCCTACAGGCTGAGTGAGTGAACATAGCAATTGGATCGGCTGAGGCTGTCCTTCACAACATAACTTTACTATAACAATGTTCACAAGCCTGAGGTGCAGCAGCCGGGGGAAGTTTACGGGCCGTGCTACATGTCACCCTTGTCGACGTGGGTCGGAGCTTTAACCTTAGCAACGCACCCAAACGCAACCCGAGACGAAGCTGTCACATCCACCCCCTGACCTAAACCCCATACATTGCTTCAGATATCAAGCCCTGAGCCTCCCCAATCATTATCGCATGGGTCAACGATAGCAAGGCAGGCGTTGCCTCTTCAAGTATTAGACACGACGGAACGTCCTAGCGCCGGTGTAGAAAACCCTTGGCGGTTGTTAGGCGCGGGATCTTGGTAATGTTTCGAGGCTGGCCCCTGATCAGGGAGAGGCGAGGTTGCCGGAGACCCTCCCCCCCAGCAAGCAAATGGGATCTTGGGCTTCGATTTAAGCCGCGAGTGTTCCCTCGATGAGTCCTGGGAAAGGTTTATTGTTTCTCTCTCATCTACAATTCTATCCATCAGGCTTGTGTCCAGTACACTCATTTTTCTTTCGTTCTCGATTTACCTCTCATCGTTCATTTCCTTTCTCCACCAACGAGCAGGGCCTCGCCATTCTGAGCTTCCATCGCGCAGTTTATTTCGGAAAAAGGCATATCTAGTTCTCAGCCAGAGCAGAAGATAGAAAGGGATTCTCTTATCACTTAGCCCCCCTTAATCATCTAGTAATACCTCGTATCATCACCAGTCATCATGAAGTACTCGACAGCTCTCTCGCTGGCGATCGCCCCCATGGCGCTCGCCAAGTCTATCCGCAACGTCTACCCGCCGACCAAGAGAGACGGGCACCTGAAGGATGCGGAGATGGAATCCCCCGCTCCCAGCGGTGAGGCGGGCGGCATGCAGAACGACTTCATACACGGCATTGTCAAGGACGCCAAGGCGGCTCAAGTCATCGTCATCTGGGCCAATCCCGGAGGAGAGGCCGCCGCAACGACCACCATCCACGAGAAGATCGTCGTGACCGAGACGGTGACGGCGGGCGCCGGGCACGAGGCGACGGCTACCGCTACCGAGGCGGCGCCCGAGGCCACCCACACCGTCACTGTCGGTGGCGAGGCGGGCTTGGTATTCACCCCGCCCGAGATCAAGGCCAACGTCGGCGACATGGTCGTCTTCACCTTCATGAGCCAGATGCACACCGCCACTCAGTCTAGCTTCAACACGCCCTGCGATCCCCTCGAGGGCGGCATGGACACGGGTACCCAGCCCAACCCGAACAACACCGTCGTCCCGGCACCCCAGGTCGCCATGCAAGTCATGACCACTGAGCCCCTCTGTGAGTTGAGCCCGTAGATATATATATGCCGCCCCATTGAAAGTTTTCTGTTGCTAACGCGAGAGCGCGCCATCACAGGGTTCTACTGCAAGACCGGCAACCACTGCGGCGCGGGCATGGTGTTCTCCATCAACCCGACGGCCGAGAAGTCGCACGCCCTGTTCCAGGCCAAGGCGATCGAGCAGAAGGGCACGGGCAAGGATAGCGGGCTCACGGGCGGCGACAGCGGCGCGAGCATGTCGTCGGCGCCCGCCGCCTCGTCGGCACCCGCCGCCACGCCGCCGCCGGCCGAGCCCACGCCGACAGCGGGCGGCGACGCGCCCACCGAAGTCTCCTCCGGCATGTACCAGACGGCCACCGGCACCATGGAGGCCGGCGCCTGCGTCTGCGCCGTCACCTGCTCTACCGGCAACTTCCCCGCCATGGATGCCCAGGGCCTCGGCAACTTTGGCGGCTTCGCCGGTGAGTAGCATGATCCCTTCTTCCTGCCCTCGATGTAAGAGGCTAACGGGCACCCTCGAACAGGTGGCCTTCCCAGGAGCATGATGGAGGCTATGTAAAAAAGCAAACGACGACATGACACGATCAATAGAATGACGAGGGCAACGGGAGCCGGGGCGGACTTACTTTCCGTCGGGGCTCGTCCTTTCGGAGATAGATGATTGATACCATAGTGGGCGTCATTTGTGTAGATTAATCTCTTAAAGAGGTCCTTTTCTTTTTCTTACTGCCGCGTCGAGGGATGGGATGCCTTTTCGCCGGCATGGGGGTCTAGATATGACTGGATCGTATTATTCTGGATGGGGTGTATTTTTAACAAAGTAATGAAGTGGTTCCAAAAAATTGTTCCTGTGTTCTTTTGAGTTTGCGTCTTGTGATCCGTAGTGCCTCAAGTGTAGCTACGGATATGTGAGGATTGTGTCTGGACTTCCTGTTCTCCTGGCGGAATCCATCAGGGTAACGGCCCCGGAGGACTCGAGCGTACACGACTCGACTTTAGCCTTAATGATCCCATTGGGTTCTCGAAGTCTACTGTTCGGGGCTAATCAAGCTCCTGCCAGCGGCCTTGGAGAATGCAAAAACCAGGAGTCGGTTGTGCATGTCGTGCAAAAGCAGAGCTAGGCAGAGGGGCGCTGGGTTGATTTTCCAAGCGCAAAGTACGGCTATGCACCGGGAGGTTTACGTCTTAAAATACACCGGGAACGACTCCCCACCCGGGCATAAAACCACCTGGCAACCACTCGCCCCCCATACCCTATCCACGCCGGATCACGGGCGAGAAAATCACTAGGGGAGATCCCGTCGCCGCCGAGGTTCCAGAGGGAAAACACCGATGTGTAAATGCGGTAATAGATTGATTAACTAAGGCTTTCCCATCCTTCTTTACCCGGCACGCCGATATACGCCGTTCGCTCTGCTCCTCGCGACTTCGCCGAAATGAGAGGCTGATGTATCCATCCTATGCCATGCGATTCTGCTTCTTCGTGATGTCGTTTCTCGTCTAATTGTTCGTATCCTGTCTACCCAAGACACGCACATCTCGCGTTCGCCCCGTCCTATCCGCCAGTCCGGCCGGGTCGTCGTTGGTGTGGGTGCCGTCGGGGGCAGGGTTCACTTCTTCAGGGCAGCCTCGGCCTTCCGTGCATCGGCTGCGATGGGAGGAACGTGTTAGTCCGCCGACGGTAAAGGCTTTGCAACGCTAGAAGAGGAGGGAAAAAAAGTAGTTGAATATGCTTACCGGCAGCCTGCTTCTGGCGCATCTTCTCGGCAGCGGCCTCCTTCTCACGCTGCATCTCCGAGCCGCTTTTGTTGTTCTTCGACTTCTGTACCCGAAATCGTAATCGTCAGTCTCGCATTATTTGGCCATACATAATTCCGTCATCGGAGTTAGTCCCCGGTCAAGAGGGGAGATTGAAGGCGCTTCATTTCCACCCATCCCGTTTATCCAGCACCAGGAACGGGGAGGAGACGATGTGATGCTGACGCTGCTTCCGTGTGCGCGCGTGGTCGCTTACCTGGGCGGCTTGGGCCTTGAGGTTCTTCTCACGCGCCTTCTCGCGCTGGTTGCCGCGGGCCATCTTTAGGTAGACCTTTACAACTGCGCTTGTCGCTTGTGTAGGCAGGGATGGAGGAAGGAAAAGAAGGGAGGCGCTTGTTGGCTACGTAGGTGTTATGAGACCTGTATGGAAACGGTCAAGCGGCGGAACCTCGAAGAGGCTCACTGGCGGTGGATGAGCGATTGATTGAGATGTGTCAGGTTTAGGGGAGGGTTGTTTCGATTGGTTTCTCCTTGGGTGAGGTTAAATAGAATCGGTTGGTCGGTGAGGCGGTGCTAGTCTAGCCGCCGCCCCGGTTCCGTCCCTGAAAAAGTTAACCGTCAAACCGAGAGTTTCTGAAGGCATCTGGAACCTCTCAGGTGTGTATGGAAAGTGTGGGGTCCACTTGGCCAATCAACTTAGACGCCAGCCCTCTTCATGATACCCCCGTCGCAACCAGACTTGATTCGATTCATAGGGCGCCTGCGTGTATTCTTATGTACGTTGTAGCTGTTTTTCTTTTTCCCATCGGAAAGCGAAACACATATTGTACCTAAAAATATTATCTGACGATCCTGAAGATGCTGCTGTTTCCCAGAAGGTCTAGCGGTTCTGTGAGATACACAAGACGCTCTCCAACAAAGACTGCATGCTGCTTACTTGGACACACAGTACTGCTACCTCACGGCTTAAGAACTCGCTGAGAAGTTCTGGTAAACCGGGAGGGGTAACTCCAACCCGAGATATGATTCCCTAGGACATGAGGATTTGGAAGTCTGTTCTTGACTTGCCCTAAGCCTCGTTATTTCACTTTGGTCCTCTAAATACAAGGCTTCAACAAGACCCATTTCCACGCAGTTTTAATGCAGCTCAGATAAGTTCCCAAGGATCTCACAAGAACTGCTAGCCTACTATAAAAAGGAAGAATCGGATCCCTAATAACTGTCCAGACGTTGCTATCACTGTCTTGCGCTGAGAGGGTTATAAAGAATAAAGGGTGGAGAGGAAAGGATAGAGATTGCCTAAAATGGAAGTGAAACAAAGCGGGTGAGTCGAGAGCCAATCGTACCTCGATTAACAACACAGTCCCAGAATAGTCATGATTGGCTGCAAGACGAATCTTCCTTGCTCGTTGGACGGGAGGAGATGCATGTCAGGGCCATCGTGTCCCTCCTATGCGCCAGACATTCGTGGTTTGTCAATGGCGGCAGAGGGTGGGGTAGGATCGCTTCGTGTCAAAGGGGTCATGCATACAATAAATACATAGTCTATACATTAGTCTAGATAGTGCCTATGGTTACTAGCTAATCATATACAGCTCAGTCAGTATTGTACATCGGGGGAGCAAGCAGGGACACGATAACCCTGTCAAGATCGCGCGACCTGGAGTCGACCTCAATCAGACCCATGCGTTCTCTTACCGCAATGGCTTCAGACGTTCCTTGTTCTCTTCGATAGGGCCAGCCCGGCTTCATCAGGCTTGAGACTGCTTGATGCAGGGTAAAGTCATTGGCTCCTGGTGTAGGAAACATGGTGTTTAGTGCCAAGGGATTAGGAACGCCTCAGGAGCGGGCTTTCATCTCAGCATTTCCCATTGTCTCCTATAATCGCCGTCCCTTGCACAATCGCTTCTTTTTCACGGGCTATTAAAAGATTGAAAGCCGCCTGTGCACCAACACTCATCATTGTTCACGACATTTGACCAACAGGCGGTTAATTGTTCTTGACGGACAAAAAACTAATTCTACACTTTCCTTTACTGTATTCCTATTCATTTCATATAAACCGACCTCGGCTATCTTCGCACAGCTCGAGCTTGTACTTCCCTCCTTCAGTTTCCACGTTATACCACCTTCACTGGCTACCTTTTCTTCAGCGACCTTCTGTGAAGATCCATTCAAGTCTGCCAGCCAGATCCCCATTGTCGACAAAAAGAAAACAAAAAGTGTAGATACCCGATTCAGCTGCAGGCAGTCCACAAGGTTTGCGCCCAAGTCTCTCGAGATGGCAAGACCTCCGGTAGCTAACGCTTATGCCAACAGGAACGCAACACTGAACATAAGCAAATTAATGAACATGTTCAACTTCAAGAACAGTACGGCCTTTCAGGGCTCCGGCTACATAGTCCTCAACGGACTTCGGGCGATCAACATCTTCATTCTCACCGCGACCGCTGCTTCCTGCTTCCTGATGATGATTTTCGCGAAGATGCCCAACGCCTTCCAGTTCTTCACTGATATCAACCTCTTCTTCATCGTCTGCATCTGCTTCCTTCTCATTTGGACCGAGCTGCCTTTCCGAAGGTGGAAGGGATGGGTCAACGAGACCTGGCCGGTCTTCAGCCCGGGTCACGGTTTCACGTGGCTCGGTCTGGCCATGTTCCTCATGGGCTGTCATACCCTCGGCGCGCTCAGTCATGAGCCGTATACGAAGAAGACGATCGGCGTCCCCGTCTGGCGGGTCGTCGCCGCCTCCGGTTGCTTGGCCATCGCCTTCGGCACCATCAATGTGCTCGCCTCGCTACTCTACAGCAACCGAGAGGAAGGATTCAGCGCCCGCGAGGTCCGCAGCAAGGGCGCGACAACAAGCGTCGACAAGTTCCACTACGGGGACAGCTACAGCCAAAGGAGCGCCTCGGTTCGGCGCGAGAAGACCAAGAGCATGTGGCGGTTCACCAAGAACTTCAAGCCGTCGATCAGCCGCCCTATAGCCCACGATGTCGAGCGTGACGCTGACGACTATCCCGCCGCGGCCGAGGACCGGAGCAGCCCCATCATCCCGCACGTGCAGCGCCCGCCGACCGCGCTCCACCCTGCTATCCACGGGGGTCCTCGGTCCAGCATCTACAGCGAAGCCTCCCACCTCCCCCGCTTCGACGAGAATAAGATCTAACTAAGCCGGCTGTCCGAGGAAGGGTCTGGCTGGTTAAGAAAAATCCACACACATTTTGTAGTATCGGAAAGGGCATAAGGCGTTAATAAAGGGGGGGAGGAGTTGGTGGATTCGGCGATATACCCTTCTTTTGGTTTAGGAACAGCGACTCTTCTTTGCATTTAGCTTTCGAGGCTTGTATTCTTAAGAAATGTTAATCGTCTCATTTGTCATCATGTTATCGCCTCCAAACTTCCGTAGTAAAGGTGAAATTAAATGGCGCCACTGAGTCAAGGGTGTGAACCGGGTGAAGTTATAGGGAACCACATGTAATTGCCAGTCCCACTGACGGGGGACCACACCACGTGACAGAGTTCCGGAATCAGGAATCATGGATTGGACACGCCACAGTGTTCCCGTTTTCTCAGCCACATGCTTGCCCTACTATGGTAGGTACCTGTATGTAGCGGCTGCTGCGGCGGCTTCTTTGCGTCAACCTCAAGCAAGCAGGAATCAGGACGGACCTCCTCCACTCCCTCTGTACATACTTTTTTAGTCACCAGTACGCCCTGCTTATCTGATTACTTCTCACACAGCATCTCTCTTTCTGGTACTCAACTTTTACACAAATCATTATTTGAACGCATTCTGTACCAACATTGCAGTTTTCTTGCCCTCCCCAACGTTTTTCCCGGTTTAGCCTCGGATAGGTGTCCGTTCAGTCACGAAACTACCCACAGATCTTCCATTTCGCGTTTGACCCTCGATCCTTCGCAGCAACATTTACATCGCCGTTCGTTTGACTGCCAGTCCGTTTCTATCGTGTACGACCTCACGAAATTCTCGATTCTCAGTAGTTGCTTGGGCAGGAAGACTCGGCAAAGCGAGGGTCCGTTTTTTCTGATCCTAAGGGTATAGAAGGTGACCGACGAAGAAAAATGCATTGAGAAGGCCCCCAGGTCTCGGCATACACAAGAGGACTGTCCAGGACTGGTGACGAGCTGTTGGCATTGGGGGCAGTCGTCCGGAATCCCAGAGTTCTTTTCTCTCTTTCGTATCTGGCTCGGGTGAAGATATTGCAGGAGGAGCTTGTGCCATTGTGACGTTCCTTGATCTCGTTCGGCGCTGCTGTTCTCTTGACCAGAGTGCAAGTCATTCATCTATTGTCATTAAAAAGAAAAGCGCACAACAAAGCGCCCGCCTCACCACGCACAGTTCGTACATCTTAGGTGCTACTTTAGCCCCCCAATTCTTTCCTCTCTGGCGCGGGACCTCGTGTGCCTTTAATTAAGCAACCATGTCGTCTTACACTGAATCCGAGGATGTCGCTGCGGATTTTCGGGAGGCGCTTGAGGACATACAGTTCAACTCGCGTTATGAAATCCAGAACTTGACGGTAATTGCTAGGGAAAATACTGAGCATGCGCTTGCCATCTCTGGAGCTCTCGTGGAGCACGTCAAACGGGTAGGTCAAGGTTTCTTTTTGATAACTAGATTATCGCGTGACGGCCTATGTGGCAGACGCATCGCCGTTGTCTTCTACGAACGAGATAAAACATGCCGCCGAATCTTTTACTGACCCATCACCTCTAGACCGCACCCCAGAAGAAACTTCCTGCGTTGTACGTCCTTGACTCCATAGTAAAGAACGTTGGTACACCATACACGCTGTTCTTCGGTCGGAAACTCTACCAGACTTTCATGGACGCCTATGCGTCAGTGGATAATGCTACCCGAAGGAAGATGGACGAGATGCTGAAGACGTGGAAGGAGCCGATCCCGGGCTCCATCGACCCTCGACCCGTCTTTCCTCCCGAGGTGGTCCGCCCCATAGAGAATGCTCTCATAAAGGCGAGAACCAATGCGCTGCAGGCACAGCAGGAGCGCGCGCGAGGTCAGCAGCAGATCCTTGGCCAGGGAAGATCTATGCCGCAAGCAATACCTCACCGAGATGTACCGACGCCCCCCACCACACGACCTCCCCAGGCGAACGGACTTCCTTATCATGGCCAGCCCCCGATGCCGACCGCAAATGGCGCCTCATACGGCAACCCGGCACCGCCGATGACGAACTATTCGCCCTACCCAGTAAGTATCCGGAGGCCTGTTTACAAGTGCTCTGGCTAACTGTATGCTAGAACCAGCCACCCTCTAGGTCGACGCCCCAGCCTCCAGCCGCGTCAAGTGCCTTTCAGCCACCGCAGTCTAGCGGCTACGGCGTACCGCAAGCTGGAATTAGCATAGAGGCCCTGAATGGTGATATCCACAAACTAATCGCAGCCTCTCAGGCTCAGATCGCACAGAGCCCACATGATCCTAGTATACAGACAAGGCTGAAGGCGCTCATGGATTTGCAAACTATACTTCAAACGCAGAATCTGCCGCCGGATCAGTTAGTGCTTGTTAAGAATCAAATTGCTGATCTTGCCGTGACAATAAGGGCTCCTCCCGCCCAAACTTCTACCCCTATACCCCAGCCCCAACCCGTAGCAGTAGCCCCTCCGCCTGCGGCGGCGCCAAAGATCTCGCTTGACTCTCTGTTTGGGTCCGGTTCCCTGGCTGCTCTTATGGCACGAACTTCCGCAACACCTCAAGTATCTGCCCCCCAACCGCCACCCGCGACTGTGGCGATCAGATCTCCAATCCCCCAAAGGGCTGAGCCTCAGAAGCCAGCTACGCCCGTACAAACTGATCCCAAGTCGCTGATGGAGATGCTGAGAAAAGCTGGTATGCTTCCGCCGCCGCCGCCGCCGTCAACCAACGGCGCGGCACCAGTCCCGAGCGCTACACCGCCTATACCCATTCCCTTCCCCCTACCCATCCCCGGCCAGATCCCGGGCGCCGGACATCCTCGACCGCCGACACTAGAGAATCTCACGAGCGAAATCGAGCTCAAGGCTTCATCCCTAAAACAGTATGCCTCTCATGTGATTATCTCTAAAATAGGGTTCGACTAACAAAACTGCTAGGTTCCGACCCCATCTGTTGCCGTTTCTCTTCGAGGCTCTGGGTCCTCAGTGCAGTCAGTGTGGACGACGGTTCACGACTGACGAGGAGGGTAAGAAGAAGAAGACCGCGCACATGGATTGGCATTTCAAGGTCAACCGGCGTATCGCTGAGGCTGAAAAGAGGGGACAGCACCGTAGCTGGCTCGTCGATAAGATGGTGAGTTTCTTTCCATCACGTATTAAGGGGGGGCCTGTGCTTATTTGATAAACAGGACTGGATCAACACTCGAGAGACCATCGACGAGGACCACGTAGCCCAGGGAGAAGACGGCGACTCATCATCCGGGGCCGCGCCGTCGAAGGCGCCCAAGGTCCAGTATATCCCCGTCCCGGATGACCCGGTCTTGGCGAACAGTATCTGCCCGATCTGCCAGGAGAAGTTCGAGACGCGGTGGTTGGACGATGCCCAGGACTTCGTGTGGCCCGACGCCATCAAGGTCGGCCAGCGGGTGTACCACGCCAGTTGCCACCGGGAGGCGACGAAGGACGAACGCAGCGCGCCGAAGTACGCGAGGAGCACCCCGGAGCCCGTGCTGGGCAAGCGGAAAGCTGAGGTACGTCCTGGGGCGGAAGCTTCTTGGGAGCGCGCATTACATGTATGGAACTAAGACTAACGTGGCCCCAGCAGGACGAGCTCACTTCACTAAGGGGCAAGGTCAAGGTGGAGGCTGCTTAAGCCGGGTAGGCGTATAGCCGTCCCCACCTAACCTCAGCATTGTAAGATTACTTTCTTCTTCCCCCTGGGGACCGGAAGCGACACAAGAGGCGCGGGATTACCACGTACGAGGTGTCATAGATATCGGCGTTGTGGATGCTTTTTGGGGGCTGTGGTCTCGAGTCTTGGTTTGGTGGCGGGCAGTAAGTACCGCTTCACGGCGGTTGCCACTGGATAGGCACAGGATAGTTCGCCGCCTACCGCGCAAACACCTCGCACAGGAGGGCATAGACGGAGACGAAGACGAGTCGGTAACCTGAGCTAATGAGGACGATGCCAGCTGGGGCTTGGCTGGCCGCGGTGGGCAGTCCACGGCCTTCGACTCTCGTCGCAGGTCGATGCAATCAACGGAAGGAACAATCAATACCGCCACGCAATGTCGTCGGAGTAGCTATTGCAGGGGACACGTGATAAAGCCTAACTTAATTCATACATTCTGAACAATGCGAGACGCCCTTTCGAAATTTGGTTCCATAGAGGCCGCATCCAGAACTCCCTTCGCCAATCCCCTGTTTCTGTAACCAGCCCGAGCTCAGGGTTCTCGTGTAGAAATACGCAAACTCATCCTGGTTATTTTAGAGGCTTCTTCCAGATTTCATTCGATAGTCCTTCAACGCCGTGTCCTCCTTCTCCTTACCGGTCCTTTCTAATCATCAGTTATCAGCTTTCAGTTAACAGACCTCTAGTCGTGATACCTAAACCTTCACCCTAATTGTTTAAAGTGCTCCCGACGCCGGACATGTCCTCCTCTCCTAGCCAGTCTGCTTCCACCCGAAGCCGAATCTCCCAGAGATGGTAGAACTTTACCGTATCTTCCCGCTGCCGGATCCACCCTTTAAAAACCCTCAGGCAGTACTCCCGCGGGGGGGCCGGCCGTGCTCGCGCTCTGCGAACACCCGCGGCACCTCCAGGCCGACGACGTTCTGCCGCATGTGCGCCTCGCTTGCCGTCCCGTTCAGCTCCGCCGCGTAGTTGCCGCCATCGGAGGCCGAGGGCCAGCGCGTAGGCAGCGACCTCGGCGCTCACGCGGGCCCCATCCGCCGGGGGCGCGCGGGGCTGCCGCCGCACCCGGTGCGGCACGCACGTCTCGAGGACGCGCCGGATCCACAGCGCCGTCCCCCGGTTCGTCGCCGGCTGGTGCAGCACCACGCTGTCCATCGTCGGTCCCGGGTCCGCGAACGATCCCCTCATCGACTCCTGCACCTGCTGTTCCGGCGCCGTGGTGATGTCGTACGGCGTACGGCGCGGGTCCCGGTACTCGGCTGGGGCGAACTTGGTTTCGATCGATTCGGGGGCCCGCGCCGGTCCACTCGGTTCGCTCATTCCCCCAGGTCGGCTCCGCTGGGAGGACGGAGGAAAGAAAACATCCCACGCTGATAAGGGGAAGTGGGATGTAGGCGCCGGGATATCACGGGGGCCCCCGGCACGACGATGGGATAGACAAGAAGTAAAAGCGTGTGATGTACGTACGAACACTGTCTTCCCCCGCGCGATGCCTTCCCGCCCGGCAAGCCAGACCGCCCGGCCCACGCCGGCCTCCTCGTAGTCGCAGGGTTGCGCCGCCGTGTCGAACGCCCGGGACCCGGCCTTCAGCGTCTTGTCGGCAAGCTTCTCGGTGCGCCCGTGCTCCGTGCCGGTCGGTACATAATCCTCGGCATCCGGCAGCGGTCGCCTGCCAATTTCGCGTCATAGAATAGGCGCTCATGTCCGGTGCCCGTCAGGTCCGAGCCGACCGTCTCCAGTGGCCTCGTCAACGCGGAACGTGGCGGCATATCCGTCGCTTCGCTCTAGTGCGTCCTCTCCATCTCCTCTACCTTCGTCATCTCGTCTGAGCTACCGGATTCTTGGTTTGATTGACTCGGTTGGATATCGTATATGCAGGCTTATATAGACAGATACATTGAGCGTCGAGGGTTGAGGTTCTACCTATGCATATGATATACATATTTATAGACCGTAGTTTCCCTTTCCGCATAATGAGACAGGCCTGTACCGTGAGAACTAGCATGATAGTATCTGCCCGCCGGCCTACAGAATTCGACATCCTGCCTGTCTCCACGTAGTGTAAGACATCCTAGGAACCGGCGATGGATCTGCACCAATAACGTGTGAATTTTCGAATACCTAAAGCATCGCGGGGAACTAGGGCATGGCGTCGCAGTTCTGACGGGTTGCTATTTGGGCCAAGATAAGATATTCTACACCTACACTTCCGTCCTAGGTAGGTTAATGTGGAAGGGTTATATCTCCAACTCATGTGTCTATAACCGAGACTACCTGGCAAGCTGCCTTACACAGTCGCAATATCACTTAGTGAGGCCCGTATATTAATCTGCCTAGCATGTTACGCTATATCCGACGTTGTTAGCGCTATCCGTAAGTGCCAGGTCAAGCTCTGGAGCTCCATTTATTACCCAATCCGGCGCCAGCAGGAATCGATCGTCCGGATCTACGGTTATCTGAACCGGAGCTGCATGAGAGAATCTGCGGGTAAAACATCAACAGGGAAAACTAGGGAGCGCTATTACCCCACCTCTGCGCGTTAGAACGTCACGGAGTCAAAAGGTGAGAAAGCCGACACGACGACAAGGTCGAGAAATAAACCTAGAAAGACGTCAGAACCCGCTGCCCAGCTTTTCTTTCTTACGTTTTCCCTTCTTCTGAGTCCCCAAATACTCGAGTACTGGGACACGCCTGGTCTATCTAAATAAAACGTCAGTCAACATGGCGCCCGAACCGTTCACGATCAGGTGGGGTATCATGGCCACGGGCGGCATCGCGCAAAGTGAGTTGACGACCGAAAAAAAGCCACATAATACCTACTAGCTAGCGAGGTAACCAGCTAATAACTTGCAATAACCCCGCACTAACACCCCGCGCTTCCTTCCTGCCAGCCTTCACCAAAGACCTACTCACGAACCCGAGGAGCCGCGACGTGCACGACGTGGCGCACCGGCTGGCGGCGGTGGCGTCGTCGAGCTCCAAGGCGAGCGCTGAGGCCTTCCTCGAGAAGGTCGGGGCCGCGACGGCAACGCCCGCGGCCGAGGGGGTCCGGACCTACGGCTCGTACCACGAGCTCGTGGCCGACCCGGACGTCGACATCGTCTACGTCGCCACGCCCCACAGCCACCACTTCCAGAACGCCATGCTGGCCCTCCTGGCCGGCAAGCACGTGCTCTGCGAGAAGGCCTTCACGGTGACGGCGGCGCAGGCCCGGAGGCTCGTCGCCACCGCCCGTTCCAGGGGCCTCTTCCTCATGGAGGCCGTCTGGACCCGCTACTTCCCGCTCAGCGTCAAGATCAGGGAGATGGTGCAGTCCGGCGTCATCGGGCCCGTCTATAGGGTTATCGGTGGGTGGACTCTGTACTACAAAACGAAGTCCGAATTTTTTGGTGGGCTTGCTTTTGCTTACTGACTTGCTTGCTTGGCTTTAGCGGACAACTCGTTCGGTAATGACGGGCCGGACGGCACCCTGACCTTCCCGGACGAGAACCGGATGGTGAACCCGGACCTGGCGGGCGGCGCGCTGCTGGACCTCGGCATCTACTCGCTGACGTGGGTGTTCCAGATCCTCTACCACCTGCAGCCCGAGGCGGAGAAGGAGAAGCCCCGCGTCGTCGCCGCCGTCAACAAGTACGAGCGCACGGGCGCCGACGAGTCGACGACGATCGTGCTGCAGTTCCCGCGGCACCGCAGCCAGGGCATCGCCACGACGTCGCTGCGCGTCGCCACCGACGCCGACGGCCGGAAGTCCACCGGCGCCGCCATCCGCATCCAGGGCGCCCGTGGCGAGATCATGGTCGACCCGCCCGCCTTCCAGCCCCTGCGCTACAGGGTGGTGCGCCGCGGCGGCGACAGGGAGGTCGAGGTCGTCGACTGCCCCGTCCCCATCGACCCCGAGCGCGGCTTCGGCAAGGGCATGTTCTGGGAGGCCGACGAGTGCGCCCGCTGCCTCCGCGACGGCCGCAAGGAGAGTTCCACGCTACCCCTCGACGAGAGCATCGTCATCATGGAGGTCATGGAGGAGGCGCTGCGCCAGGGCGACGTCAGGTACCCCGACGTCATCACCACGGACGTCTACGACCCCGAGAGCTCGCTGAACCACGGGCGCGCGGGTTAGGTAGCTAGTTGGTTTATTACTTAAGTGGAGCGAGCGAGGGGTTTCAGCTAGCTGGTCAGATGACGGTTTAATAAGACCGAGCCATGTCCTTTCCAACTACACACTAATTTACTGCTGGCTTTGCAGTGCGCGTTGCCCTTAATTGGTTTTGTAAATGGTGGCTTGGAGGTTCTAAGTCTAGGCTGGGCAAAGTAAGGGGATATTTTTCGAGGAAGGAGCAGCAGGACCGGGCGAAAGGTGAGGCAGGCTCGAGGTGCTGTCCTATTCTCGCCTCGGTGTTCGTCAATCTCGCGGGAGTATGGAATCATCCAGTTAACATAGAGCTAGAACGGAGTCTCTTAAGTGCCCGTATCCTGGCTGTAAGAGTCCGGTTCGCAATATAGCGCCTGCCTGTCATGCATGAACTTTGAACGTAACGGTCACGTCGGCACTACTGCGAGCTCGAGTCCCGAGGAAAAGCTTCTTCGGGGTCGCTTTCCGGTGGAACGCAGCCAGATCGTATACTTGTCTATTCTGTCTCGGCCAAGCAGGGAGTTCGGTGACTATCAATGGTCTACCCAAGTAGCTATGTCGTGTTGGATTCATGATTACGTGCTCGGCAAGATTTAATATCGTCAAGGCTGGGAAATAAACCTGTAAGCGTATGCTAGCAGCCAATTCGGGGCCAACTGGCAACGGGATAAAAGATGTGGTTGAAGACCGCCCTTTTTCGCAAATGCAGTGCCTCGCTCTATGACTGCCTGTCTTGTCTCGGATGTATGCTCTTGCGTTACCGCAGGAGCGCATTTTGTATCAGCTACAGGTACCTACTGTACTTATCAGCCTCGTTTTGCGAACCGCCTCGCCCAGTCAGCTTTGCTTACAGTAGCTTAAACTGGACCCTTGCAGCAACCTTAACCCCAGCTTTGGGGCCCCTTAAGAGATCCTACCCGACCGGGACGTAACAGCGCACGACAGATACGGTAGGCAAAAGGCACACAAGCGATCGGCCGATCTGGCCGACTCGACCAAGAAATGAAACCTGACCCTGGCCTTCCCCGCTCCCCCACCCCCCCAGCGGCGGGCTAACTTGGTGTCCAATCGCTGGCGACCACCGCCGCCGAGATACTCCCAGGACCCTGGCAGCGAAATTACAAGCCATACAAAACTGCAGCTCCCATCACTAATACACAGCTTAACATCGTGTCACCTTGGAATTTTGGATTTAATTATAATTTACACACTGGCGAAAATTTTAATTATTAATGTTGTTTCAAGTATAACCAACTAGCGGTTATGCATAAGTATTACCAATGTATTCGATGGAGCGCATAGTAATTAAAGGTGTTATATGGCTTGATGTTGCAATTCATCTGCGGCCCACCTGACCCCGTAATTAGAGCAGAGGGAAAAATTGGGACCGGGGTTTGAAATTGGGCTGGGTCCTGGATCTCTTGCTTACACGGGTTCCATGGCCTCCGTAACTTTGCAGCGAAAGGCAATGATGGAAGTAAGAGCATAAAAACGAAAATAATAATAAGGAAGAAGAAATTAAGAAGCCACGGTAACACCGTCACGCAGGTACAGAGTAACCTGACTGGGTGGGGAACAAAAAGAACAAATACACTCGGGGGTCATTCCCATTCGCTCCTTGTTCCTACTTACCATAGCAACCCGTCACAAAGCCATCCGCCACCTCCCGGTGGAACGGGGAACGGAACCTTAACGGGGGCCCATCCACCAACCCTGAAAATCGTGGCGTCCGGAAAAGGGTTCCCTCGGACAACTGCTGGGTTTATTGGACCATACAGGGTGTTGGAGTGCATAAGTGTGCCGTCGTCACCACGCCTTTTTGGTCACGCACAGGGGCAGTTCTATCACAGGCGCCCCGCCTCGCTAAGGGCACAGCGAGGTGAGGCTCACCTGGCGACCAGCTACCTACATAGACGCCGTACACAGGCAGTTCGCCGTGCATCATCACCATTGCAATTGTCATCGTCATCGTCGGCAACGTCATCAGGATGACGCGGCAGCAGCCACCGGCACCGCCGCCTGAACTAGCGCCCGAACCAGCTCGGACGACGGCGGCGGAGTCCTACGAGGAGCGGCACGTGCACAGCGTGTACGAGAGCATCGCGCCGCACTTCTCGTCGACGCGCTACAAGCCCTGGCCGCTGGTCGCCGGCTTCCTGCGCGCCCAGCCCCCCGGCGCCGTCGGCCTCGACGTCGGCTGCGGCAACGGCAAGTACCTCGGCGTCAACCCGGACGTCGTCGTGCTGGGTTCCGACCGCAGCGCCGCCCTCGTGGCGCTCGCGCGCGAGAGGGGCTGGGAGGGGCGAGACCAGGACCGCGGCGGGGCGGCGGCGGCGGCGAGCGAGGCCGTCGCCGTCGCGGACGGGCTGGCGCTGCCGTTTAGGGTTGGAGGTGGTGGCGGTGGTGGTGGCGACAGGGGTAGGGAGGACGGGGGTACAAGAAGAGACGCGGGCGTCGATTTCGTCATCTGCGTCGCCGTCGTGCACCACCTCTCGACGCGGGAGCGCAGGGTCGAGGCCGTGAGGGCCCTGCTGGAGTGCCTGCGGGAAGACGGGAGGGCGCTGGTCTACGTGTGGGCGCTGGAGCAGGGGAGCAGCAGGCGCGGGTGGGACGAGGGGGCCGATCAGGACCAGCTCGTGCCGTGGGTGATGAGGACTAGTAACAGGGCCAACAAGCCGAGGGCGAAGAAGAAAAGGAAAGACGACGACAATGACGGTGGTGGTGATGAGGAGCCTACTGCCGCTGCCGGAGACGCAAACGGCGACAGGACGTATCAGCGGTATTACCACCTGTACAGGAAGGGTGAGCTTGAGGAGGACGTCGTGGCCGCCGGAGGAACCGTCCTGGACAGTGGCTATGAGAAGGACAACTGGTGGGTGATAGCGGGGCGGAAGGACGTGCCACCACTGCCACCACCGCCGCCAGCAGGTTTATAATTTTAGGTGGTTCGTCAGATAGTGACGGTTTTGGTCCTTACCCATATACCGGTAATATACCAATACACAATAAGGACTGGTGATTCGACGTGATTATTCTGTGCATACAAGCATATATGCATATATTTTGGAACCAGAACCGCCCACGCGCCAATCCTTCGCTATCTAAAACTTTTCTCTAGAGATCGTAAATGGTTCTATTTTGTCGTAAAACATGTGCAAAGTTCTTTTTTCCTCAACACGATTCGCTTCCCCGGACGTGCACTTGACGAATGGGAAGGAGAAACACAAAACAAACGCTTCCAGTCCAATAACGCGTTGGTGATGGCCGTGTTGCTGGTATCCACGACCGCCCCCGCCAAACCGACGCCCGCTGCCGCAACCCGCCCCCTTTTACTTAGGGATCTCATAGGCCCTGCCCATTCGTCCGCCCGTCCGATTCGTTCAACCATTACTTCAGCCCCTGCAGCCGCCAAGACAATAAGAAAACTGGAGGAAAACAAAAATGAATACCAGAAATCCAGAACATTGCTTCCCTCGTTAAAGGACAAAAGAGGCGCCTCTGGTGTTCTTTGCGCCTTTTCTTGACATATGGAACAACCTAAATGCTAAAAAATGAGACAGGACGAATCGAAGAAGTATTAGCAAGAGTAAGAGCAACAATAATGATAACAATAACCAATCCCTGTACAGGAACTTCACGCTGACCGGTTTCCGTTCCCATCGTCGTCGTCATCGTTATCGTCCAATTCTGTAGTAATAGCAAAACCAACCCGAGTCCTCCCAATTACAGGTATCCGTAAACGTCGTCGTCGTCCATCGTTCCCTCGTGATTAAAAAAAAAAGGAAAAAGACTCGCACTAAAACAGGAAACAAATAAAAAGCAAAGGGTACCAGGTGGTGAAAGAGACGAGAAGGAGAGAGAGAGGAAATGGATAAAACACGCAAAAAGGGGACGTCGAGATATATCCCCTCTTGTGCGTATTACCTCCCGCCCGCCGCGTAAAATGCGGCGCTCGCTCCGGTTCCAATGCAACACTTTCTCCCCATCCGCGGGGATTTCTTCTCCTGTCTTTCTCTTCTTTCTCCCACCCTTTCTCTTCGATTGCTCTGTGCCCGTATCTGCGTCTCTATGTGTATATGTCTGGGTGTATGTTTGTCGTGTGTGCGCATGCATGTATGTACGTATGTGTGGATGTGTTTGTCTTCCCGAAACAGAGGTTTATCTGCAGCCGCTGCTGTTGTTCCTGGTCGTCGTATTATTATCGAGTGGTGGGGGGCGAAATACCGCAATGCTAGAAGAAGAGGATAGATAGGTCGCATGCGATTCTGATGTGCGTTAGAGGAAGAATCACTGATTGAATCCGAACACTGCAAACTCTCCACTCCGTGTTCCCCGTTCCCATATGTTCTGTGTGCCGTCCTGCCGTATTATAGTTCGCCTTTCATCTCCACCGCTCCTAGCTCATCGTCCGCTCCGGAAGAGGTGGGTCGAATCGACTCGGCTCGACTCGGCTACGGAGCATGTCGCGGCACTAGTAGCGGATCGGGCCGTGGCTCCAAGTGTTGCCGTCTGCGGCTCATCTCGGGGGACCCCGAACTGCGGCGCCTCTTGGAGCCCCCGACGGGCTCGAGTGCCGCGTACCCCATTGCTGCCCCTGCACCGGGAGGAGGGGGAGGGGGAGGATGAGCAGGATGCCCGAACGGTCCCGGACTCGCGAGCCCGGCAGGGCTGGCGGCGGCGCTCCTCGGGACGCCGCCGGCGCCGCCCCCTCCTCTGCCGCCTCCTCCTATCGAGTACGCCGGCGTGCTATACGGGCTTACACCCGTCGTCAGCTCCGCGACCCCCGGCAGCATCATCCCGGGTCCCCTGAGCGATTGCTGCCGCGGGCTCTGGTGCGGCGTCTGGATAGGCGCCAGGGGTACGCCGCCGCCGCCCTGGTGGTGCGGGTAGTGGATGGGATGCTGGTGCGGGTGCGGGTAGCCCTCGGCTGCCGGGGCTAAGACGTGTTCGGAATGGTGTGAGGGGTGATGGTGGGTGTGGTGGGGGACGACCGGCAGGTGATGGTGTTGGTGCGGTGGCGGCGCGGTGCTAGTGCCGCTGTTTCTTCGGGTGGCGGTCGTGAAGGGTCGGATTAGCGTCGGCATCGGCATCGGCGGCGGCGGCGGTGGTGGCGGCTGCTGCGGTTGTTGCGGAGAGCTGGCGGTAGTCGCAGTAGCCATAGCTCCTCCAGCTCCTCCTGCTGCAGTTCGGGTCCACCGCCCCCCCGGACCGATCAGCTCCCGCGAGGCGCTGCCCTGTGAGTGCGAGTGCCCGTGTCCGTGCCGCGGCGACACCCGGTGGTGGTGTCCGCCCTGCTGGCTGTCTACGTTTTGCGCTGTCAGTGAAAAGGGGGTCACGCCCGCGCGCCGCGCCATGTCGTGCTCGCCCAGCTGCCAGTGCATCGCCTCCGCGGCCCGCCAGGGGATGGCCATCTCCTCTGCTACTTTGGCCCACATCTCCGGTTTGAACCTAGTTAACGGTTAGCCAGTGGTTAATGTCTTCCTGTCGCCTATTATCGTGGATCGGTCGGGACTTGCTGCTTCAAAAAAGTCCCACCCCTTTATGTATAGAATTTCCCAGCTGCCTAATCCCCGGGGGACCAGGTGCGGGCTCTTTTTGTTTTATGCGTGCCTCTTTTCTTCTTCTTCTTCTTCTTCTTCTCTTCGTGTTTCGGAACTTACCTCTCATACAATCTCGCGAGCTTGTTCTTGCGCTCCTCGTCCCACTCGCTCCGCCTCTCAAGGTAGTTTTGATAGTGGAGGCGGCAGCTGATGGCGCTCCGGCCCGGCAGCCGCTTCGAAATGTCCTCCCACTTCATGCCGCTGCCCCGGAGCTCAATGATGAGGGCGTCCTCCTCCGCCGACCACTTGCTTTGCTTCTTCGCGGGGGACTCGGACGCGTGGGGCGGCATGCTGCGCTTGCCGTGGCCTCCCGCTCCCGCTCCTGCTGCCCCTCCTGCCCCTGACCCTCCTGGCCTTCCTCCCACTGCTGCCACTCCCACTGCCGCCGCTGCCGACGCCGGTGTTGGTCCCAGGCGGTGGGTGGCTGGGGCCAAAAAGGGCGGGCCAACTGCTGACGCCGTGGTGACGGGTACCACCGCTGCCGCCGCGGTAGGTGCCACTGACGCGGATCGGCCTTGCTGCTGCTGCTGCTGCTGCTGGAGGGGTTGGGGAGACACGGAGGAGGACTCATTTGAGTCGGGGGCCTTGAGGAGAGAGGCGATATCCACGGTGGCGGTGGGGAAGATCGCCTAAGGGGCCTTGAGCGAGGGTCTGGTTCTCATGTGACACGCGCTGGGTCGCGCTGTACTTGGTGTGAAACTCAGCCGGGTCGCTCGGGCGAGAAACGTCGAAGCTGACGTTATACCCTTCGTGTTACCTGGGTGCCCACCGGAGTTGTGTATGTATGTATGATTCCTGGTGATGCTTTTGGTTTACGTCTCGATGGAAACAGAACGGATACCCCCGTTTACGCCTTGTTTGTTTACGTGAAGGGCAAAACAGAGAGACAGCAAATCTTGACGAACTAGTCGTTGCAGACGAGACCTAGGTGAGGTAGGAAGTAGAGAATCGTTCGTGGTTGTACAGGTAGAAGCCCGGCACTCTTGAGTGTAGGACACGTAGAAAGTTGATAGAAAACCGATGCTGAGGGAGCCTATGTGCCTGAGGATGGAAGAGAGAGGAGAGCGTTGCTTGAACGCCGGGACGTCTAGATCAGTGAAGCGTGGGTCGCGGCTGGCTTGTTAACATGATTGGGCACTATCTAGTCTCCCACCAGCCAATGAATGTATTTACAAAAAGGCTACCTATTCAACGAAGCTTTCGAACAGCGAAGAAATGAGGCGTCAAAACTCCAAACGGCTGAATACGTCAGTCAAGCTAAACTAGAGGTCAAGATTCATGCCAGCAAAGTACTTTATGAGCAGTCACTGTCAGTCCCTAGGAAGAGGCGGTATAGTGCCGGGGTACCGACGCTCGATACACGCCGGGAACGTGCGTAGGGCCAGAATCATAATTTTCCGCCCACAAGAGAGTAGGAGACTCTGAAGGAGACTTTTCTGGAGGAACTGGTGGATCCGAAGGCTTTCTGCACGGCCGATGAAATCGTGTGAGTGAGAGGTTGCGTGGTGGTAGCTGTGGGGGGGCCAAAAAGAAAGAAGCCTACCAGCCCGACCCAGCCCCAATGGGCACCAGAAGAGGAACCGCAACTGGGGGGTGTAATGGGGCATGGCGTGCGGACATCAACAGCGCAAAAAAGTGTGGAGCCGCGGGACCAACGACGTCTGTCTATATGTGAAGTCGGTGAACTATAGAAGAACGGGTAATCCTATACCTTCGCACAGCGAGTACGTAACAGGAGGCATATCCGGTACTGCCTCACCGACCCTGCCAGCAGACAATACACCTCACGGTTGCTACGAGATAATGCCACGTCTGAGCGGATAGGGTGAAGGAACCGACCCAGCGACACCATGCCAGTCATCGTCAAGGCCTACGTACTTCGAGGGGTGGCACATGGCTGTTGGAGACATCTCATCTGTCCCCGGATGTCTTAGACGCATATCGAACAGGTTGACTTTGCGAGCCACGGGGCTGGGGGGAGTTTGTTGTTAATGACATGCCACGAAATCATGCATGAAGCTGGCAGAGAGCAATCCACCTTTCCTCTATCCACCCAGCTAGCGAGCGCTAGGTTAGGATATGATCGATAACTTAGCCATGCTTTCAGTAGCGCATGCTGACGAAGGAACGACGGGGCTGAAGAAGAAGGCTAAGCCTCGGGGGAACGTGTGTATAGTATAGCCCGCCATCTTCAGACAAATGCAGGTGCATGACGGTGACTCCTGTTCTACTACAGCGTTCACTGAGAAGCCGAAAATTTCCAAACAAGGGTCCAGCCGGCAATGATCCCTGAGCCGGGGACGACATGGTTAGGCAAGGTTCGGGGGAAGAGCACATACACATTTGTACGTCGTAGCGAGCGGGCCTAGGAGTCGTTCAAGTGGGAGCGATGCACGTCACCAAGCATTATCCAGGGCAATACGGGTTCATAGAAGGATAGAAGAAAGACGTGCGAGGGAGTTCCGTCCACCCCTTCTCGGGCCACACAGAGGCCTTTTGGAAGCAGCTAGACTTGACAGAATACTCAATTCCAATCCTAACCCCTCCTCGATGAAGCCCAAGTCTTTCAATTCGTGAACACCACCCCAGTGCCAGGATCAGGGCGATGGTGGCTGCAAAGAAACCACAACTACATGTGGCCGTGTGGGGACTGCCATGAAACTCACGACCGCCCATCGTAGTAGTTCTCAGGATGCACATGGTCAATGGGTGCGGACAATGCCTGGGGCTGACAATGGGCATTTGATTTAACCCTTCCAGGTTTAGCTAGGAGGGGTGTGCGAGTTAGATTTACCTAGTACTCTAAAGGAACAAGTCAATGCGAGGCGTTCCACAGTTATAAATGCCCATTCGGTAGGTAACCGCAGTCGAAGCAGCGACACATGCAGCCCTGGACAGGAAGAAGTAGACGGATGGTGGTTAGATCGGGAATGGTTTTGCAGGTACACAACCGTGTCCGGATCTCAAAGAAGCCCCTGTCCCGCGGTTCGATCCGGGAACAATGTATTGTTCTCGGACAAGGCTCTTCCTAGTTGGGTAGCCTTCGGGAACGGGTATAGGATATGGGGCTGCTCCCTTACACGAGACACACTGGACATGGAGCAACATAACGCCTGTGCGGGTACCCTCAAAACTTGGAATCATTGCGCATCCATGTACACACAGTCCAGCGGCAGTACATCATATGTCGTCCATATGATAATGAGCATCGTCTCGACGTTTAATACGCATTATATGGTTATCAGGCTTGGGCTCATAGGCGCGGGGCGTAATGGGCATCACAGAGAGGAAAAGTCATAAATGCTTCCGTGTCAGGTTCTAAGGTTCAAATACCGGAGCAGCCCTCTTAGGCTGATGAACTGGCGGTCAGCCCATGCATACTATACAGAGGAATACATGACAGAAGTAGTAGGTGTCTCCCAAGGACCAGGGCGGCACGATGATGTGCATGCACGCCGCGACAAAGTGCCATGAACCATGATCTGCCTCCACTGCAGCAATAATACATAAATAGAGGAGACAAGTCCACCCCGGCAGTTTGGCCACAGTTTGCGTATGGTCAGCCACAAAGAGCTATGAGCCTTGGCAATGGCATTGGCATGGTTCATTGTCCTGCATGTCTGCTGTTTGTGTGCGGCCCGCCTTGATAGGACGAAATCCTCGTCGATTACTCTGTTCTTTTCTTGACTGGTTTAGCTCTAGTAAAAATTACACGAACATGGCAGCCCCATTACCCTTTTTGGGATGATTGCTTTTTCGTGTAAGTGCTTGTATGTAGGAATATGAGGGCAGGATCACGTTCAGTGGTCCAAACGTTAAGCTGGGGGAAGGGGGATTCTTTTACTTTTTTGGGAAGAAAAAAAAAAAAAAAAAAAAAAAAAAAAAAAAAAAAAAAAACAAATGAAAATGTCAATGAAAATCGATCGTGATGGGTGGGCCGTTGATGCCGCACCGCCTTTGGGCCGAATGATGCAGGTTGGCAGGCAAGCAGGCAGACGGGCAGGTTGGCTTGCTTGATTGCTTCCTGTATGTTGTATGTTCACCAACTGATGTCCGCCACGATGCAGCAGCTTCATCCTGCTGGAGGTTTGGACAGAGAGCTACCAGCAATGGCCAAGAATAAGATATGACGCAGAGGCCGGACACTGTAACGAATACTTGCTACGTACGCGCACCCATCCGCGGAAAGAGACTGAAGGCGTGGGATATGTGTGTGTGTGTGTGGGTGAGGGCAGACCGGGCTAGGCTAGATGATCGGTCGGCGTGTTTGGCGCTGTTGCTGCCCGACAAGGCGGATCATCTTTGTTCGTCTGCTTTGTCCTTACTGGTAGTATATGAGTCGGTAAGAACTGGAGGAGCCCTGGACATAATGCTATTGTTGTGAGAGATTCATATGTTTCGGATGGGTTATCGTCTATGTATATTGAATGGAAGCCTGTCAAAGAAGAGAAATGATAAGAAAAAAAGGCCGGTGACTAAACCCTTTAAGCAAATAGAATAATACCTTTTCCTATGACGCCGAGCGCATCGCATACTGAGCTCAGGTATTAATTAGCATTCAGGTAATTCTTACCGTTTTCCATCGTCCTGTTCGGTCGACAGTTCCTTAGGTAGTTCTCGGTAAGTGTTTACCGAAGCGAGCTGGGCTGAGTAAATCAATCACCTTCCCATGCTCAGGGACACAAAATATTACACCCGACACCTAGGTGAAGTGAGACACGATGTATATATATGCACACTGGATATTCTTCGCCTCGATTTCTTTCATAGGGCTATCGCCAAAATGTCTCGAGAGCCAGTCAATCCAGGCTCCACCTGGTCTGGCTCAACGATCCACTCCAACCGATCATCAAGTTGCTTGGGGGATCCGAGCGATTTCAATTGCGCAGTTCCCAGGCAGCGAGGTATCTCAGTGCAGTGTTGCCGGCAACACCGTCAACTTGCGTCGTTATCGTCGTGAAAGACGTGTTGAGTCATTAGTACTCGCATTGTGGCTGGTTGAGATTTATTATTTGCATACCCCCCCCCTTCTGATGCTCGTCTAGACTAGACGCTTCCACTCCACATCACAGTTAACCCTCTGACTACGAAGCTACTTAGCCACAATGAAGACCCTGGCCTAGGCCGACATCATAACGCATGATCGGCGACATGGAGCCGACATCTCTTCCTTCGTGGCGGCATGCTATAGAATGACACGACGCTACCTGAGGCGCGCTGAACAGTACGTCTGCCTGCCCGAACGAGCTCTTCTGCGCTTTCTACCCCAACAAAACCGCTGGGTGAGGGAACCGAACGCGTCCTACGTATTCATTCCAGGTAATGCAGCTCGGTCGTGGCGTCGAGTGGGCGCTGGCCGCAGTTGCCACGATTGCATCCTAAGCGGTGAAAATTGCTGTCTGTGGGTATTGATCCTGCTCAATAATGATGTGAACAAGGTAATTCGTCTCCGCGAATAAACTGAAGGCAGTACTCCTCCACCTTGTCACCCATACCCGTTAGGATCAACAGAGGCTTCCAAAAGTACGCGTAGAGACAAGCAATATTATGGTTCCCCCGGGGGTTTGCATGTCTCGACTGCCTCCCACCTTATTGTGATCTCAAACGGACGGTTGATGAACTGCTGCACGTCTTTTAGATGAAATATAAGGTTCACATTATAACGTTCTTAAAACAAAAGCGCCTGTCAGATCGCCAGATCTGGTAGGGCGACCCCCAAGAATGTGACTTGTCATCTCATGAATATGGTGCAGGCCTAGCCCTCGACACCGTGGTCGGACTTGCATGCTTCCAAAACTTCTCCTGCCTACAAACCCCCACAAAGGTGGCTGAAGATATGCCCCCTCACGTATCTGAATCGCCACATAGTATGGCTTGCGTTTGTTCTGAAATTTTTCAATGTGACCTGCTCGGCGATCCCTTGTTGTCGAGATAGGGACGGGTCGCCTCCACAAGACGTCGAGAGAGAGCGGCGTGTCGATATCCGGAAGCTGGCCCGCTGCCTCCCTGATGCAATGTCATCGACGTCTGACGGCAGCAGTCGAACAAACCAGATTCCGCAACGACTCGCTGGAAAGTCTGTCGTGCACCCAACGGGCTGGGTCTTCAGGGGGCCCATACAAACGGCGCCGTCCAATGAAGACAGTCGCAGACGATCTGGAAACACTGTCGTCGGCTGGTTGCACACAATTAGAGCTATTTAGCTTTGGCAGATGCTGCAATTGGCCAGGCACGAGTGAGGATACTGCAGCGTAGCTGGCCTCGCGGCAGACAAGCACGTCCCTCAAATGCTGGTTGTGATGGACGAAAGGGGATGAATGGAAGGCTCTAACTTATTAGCTAGGGCCAGGGATAAGGCGTGCTCGTTCCCGGAAAGTTTGCGTTTGTACCTCCAACACCCAACTGCCGGGGACAGAACTGGGGCTTCTGTGGCTAAATGTGGCGTTATAGTTGTAGGTAGTGCTGCCTAACATCCAGGTACCAGACTCTTGGGATTGGATAAACTACGTCCCTTCCGCCAACGGCAACAAAAGTCGTCGACATGACTTCGCCTTAAACGCGCAGGCTCTCACGTCCCTATAGAAGCTTGGCATATGTATTGTTTCCCATGTTCATATCATATTGCAGTCCGTATCAGCTAATCGGTGACCAGACCCGTAAATCTTTGTATGTTTTATGATACAATCGGCGTCTAACAACATCAACCGCGCGGCCCGGGAGAGCTGTCCAAAAAATATATCTAGCATCCCAACCCAACCGCAGAAATCCCTACCTAACTGGGTGCCAAGGTATCTCATACCGGGTTTCCACGCATTTAGCGCCTCTTCTAACCCCCCGCTAAAGACTCAGCCCTTCCCCGGGAGCAGGTCGATCATGGCGGATGTCCCGCTGCAAGTCATATCCGACAATGTGTCGTCCGAGCGGCGTATCACGCCGTCATGGTCCATCAGCCAACTGAAGAACAAACTCGAGCCGATTACCGGCGTGCCGCCCTCGTGCCAGCAGATTACTTTGAAGACCACTGGCAAGGAAGCGGTACCTATCGAGGCCGCCGATGAGGACCACACGTTCTTATCCGGTTTTCCCCTGACTGCTTATGCAGAGCTGCATGTAAGTCTGCTTTCATGTATGTTTGCCATCCGGGTAGCCTACCCGGGCAGAAGCAACAAAGTAAAAGACATCAAGGCGTGATGTAGGCCGCATAGGCTGAGACCAACGACCACTAATAATGTTCGAAGGTACTTGACACTCGGCCGCCGGGTGCCAGGCTGAATCTCAACGATACTTCCGGCGTCGAGAAATATGTCATGCCCCCTGAGGAGTATGAGAAGAAGTCCGACTCGGTCCTGGCCTGGAAGAAGGCCGAGAAGCTCGGAAGATTCAACCCCGAAGCCCCCAGCCTCGAGAAGGCCAAGATTGACGCCTTCGAGCAGGAGATACGGGACCGGGGCATTGAGGTGGGTAAGAGGTGTAGGGTAGGCGGCGACGACTCGCGCAGGGGAGAGATCAAGTACGTAGGCGAAGTTAAGGAGATCCCCGGCACGATCGGCGCCTGGGTCGGAGTTCACCTGGACGAGCCTGTCGGCAAGAACGATGGCAGCATCGGCGGTACACGGTACTGGGGTGCCGAATCGGCACTCAAGCATGGCGTTTTCGTCAGGCCAGAGCGTGTGGAGGTGGGCGACTACCCCGTAGTAGACGACTTGGAGGACATGGAAGAGATCTGATGGTGAGGCCTACTAGTCGGGGTCGGGTGGATGGTCGGTATCGGCGACACCGGGCCATTCATATTGAAGGACGAGCCGGCTTGCGGTCATGATAGCGTAGATCCCGGGAAAGATATGGTCCAACTTGTCTGATACCTAGAAGGTCTTGGGATATGGGAACACCGAGGCAAAAGCGTTTGTATGTGAGAGTAGACGGCTACCCAGGCTGGGCCATGACAATCATTGCGATGTCTGAGCTCTACGGCTGCTTCAGCCATCATGCGAACCAAATGCTCACAAGGCCTCGGTGCATTTGACTGATTACATAAGGCTTATGGCTAAACCAGGAACACGACACACTGTTGGAAGGGTTTCAAATCAGTTAATTCTATGAAGTCCTTGGAAATGCAGCCCTGGCCAAGGAGACTTGACACTACGGCATTCACGACGCGTCACAGCGTCCCGAGCACAAGACACCAGCTTTGGGGACTGAGGCAGCTGTACGCCAAAGCAGTTTCCTTCTCCCGCTCCTAGTCGGTGGGATATATAGATGACATGATATATCCAGCCGCCGTCTGTACTGAGGTCGACATAGAGCGGCTGGCCAACTCTGATGCAAGAAAACGCGGCGGGTTTTGGAATTGAGACTCGAAAACTCTAGCCGGTCGTCAAGCGGACAGGGGTGCCTGCTAGACAAGATGCAGTGAACAGAGAAGTTTTCCGTCCCGTTTCCCGCATCGCGGTCGCCCGCCGCCGGAGGCCGATTAGGCTTTCTCTCGGTTCCTGCTGAGCTGGTCCTTGCCGTTTACCGCTGCTGCTGCTGCTGTTGTTATTGCGAATATGGATCCGAGCACTTGTCCAGGCCTGGTCCGGGTTATTGGAACATGGACAAAGGCTGACCAGAGTATAAGCACCGCGTATAGAGGAATGCGACACACCGTTAGTCTCACTCGTAAGCAAGCATTCGGCGGACCCTGTCTTTGAGGCTCTAACTACCTAATGGAAGGGGACCACTTTTCAGCTCTCGTCCCCCGGGGGACCTAGTATGTATGTGTAAGCGGGCCTCTGTTAAGCGCCCGATTGTCATGTCAGGAAAAGGAATAGGCGATTCCAGGCTTTGTACGTTATCCCGGGCTATATCATAGCCGCATTGTCTCGGGGCCAAGACCCAATTGTGGCATACCCAGAGGTGCTCTGTTTGAGGAAAAGTGAGCGCTGCTGATATGTGAAGACTTTTTTATCGGGAAGCCCGAACTCTAAATAAGCGAAACGCCGATAGATACTCCTGCAGTTTCAAATAGGGGAGAGGCGGGAGCTGAGACATATAAAAGGGACTCTGTCGGAGATTACTTTTGCGAAACGCCGCAGGGAAATAATGTACGTTGGGTATTACACACATAGCTGGGATGGTACATAAGGTAGTCAGTCAGTTTATAAGGCTAAAGTGGCTGACCAGGACCCCAGCCGGATATACCAACCCTTCCATTGACAGAACGACGACTACTCAATTCATATTTCCCGTTGTGTTTGGTTCCCACCGCCATGCTGAATGTCTATTTTGCATCTTCCTAATGTTCTGCTGCGCCCACGCGCAGCTAGTTCCGGTGGAATGGACAAGACCCCAAGAATCGCCTACGTGGTAGCTAACGTTAGTGTGCTTGGAAGAGACGATTTCAGGTCTGTTTCGGAAGCGGTTTATCATTCATCAGCCGCGACCGTCTCGGAGAAAATAATGGTGGATTTCAGCAGGGGTAGCCCCACAAATGATTCGCCCTGATCCGGCAATCTACACTTTACGCCCTGGGCCAATGAGCCATTAAGCGTTATCACGGATTCTTTGATTAGTCGGGCCTTGCATATATTAAATCATCCGACATATCATATGAACGCATCTGCGTATGCGGGATGCATGCAGGCTCAATATACTTTGCGCTACAACGCTAGATAGGTACGTAATCTATCCGGTCTTGACATCATACGTGACCCATTCGCGGCTTAGTAACTGCTAGTCTAGTATTAGAGGGAGTCAAGCAAGTTAATGCCGTTGACTCCAAAACACAAGAAGACTGTCCAAGACTCGATCAATCCATAACAGACAAAATAACTTTCTCACAACCTCGGCATTGATTCGGGATTCTTAAACAGCGACATTTGAAAGTTCTACGCTTGGCGTGTCTTGGGTCGAGAGGTCGTGGGCCTTGGCATCCCAATTTCATTCAGCCCCGGTACTGTATGCGTTTTGCCCGTCTCTTCTTGTGTCGCATCCATCCATCCCTCTCTCCCATCCCTCCACACCCCCCGGCAGCCCGGCACGTCCCCCACATGCCCCGACCGAGCCGCGTTCTCGTCAACAACTACCACTACTTACTTACCTAACTTGTGTCATGTCTTTAGTTGCTGTACCTACCTTACTTCTGTTACATACCTAGGTACCGTCCACAGGCTGTCTGTATTGCGTCTAAGCTTACGTCAGATCCACGATATCTGTATCCGTTCGATTAATTCCCAATTCCTGCGAACCATCCATGTCCCTACCCTTAGATAGATAACCTTTCCATCCACCCACGCACACATCCACTCACCTACGCAGCAAGAGGTAGCACCCGATTCGCAACTACGCTGGCACGCTGCGGCTCTCCACTGTTTCCCCTAAGAAGGCCTGCCGAATCAAACCGATGTCTATTCCGATGTTGAGCATGCGAGTACAGTGACCACCCGGATGTGACACCGGCCTTTTCGGCCAGTGCTATTCTACTTCGAACTCTTGTCATTGATCCAACTATTACACCGTCACCTACTGCTCTCTGCCTTCCTCATCTCCTCAACCCCTTCCGCGCTCAACTTGATAGTCGCCCCGAACCTAGGATATCTGCCGGTGCTGGGACATGGCGACGTTGACGATGGCGGGGATGGCCTGGTCCATTTTAACATCCGCCATTATAATCCCCTTCGCAATTGTTGAAGGAGCTACGACAACCCCGTTAGACAATATACCGCCATCCACATATGAATATTCGATGACGCTTTTCCTACGGCCTGAGTCGGGCCCAATTACAAAAGAGTACTCCGTGATACCCTTGACGTGGGCAGCTGGCTTGCCTTCTCAACGTGCTTCTGGCGGAGAAGATGATCAAGAGCGCGAGGTACTAAATTGGCCTTCCATGAGCGCTCCGGAGTAAATGATGGCTAACTGGAAATAGGCGCCGCACGGAATCCGAGGTAGTATGGTATTAGTCGATCAATTCAACTACAACACCATCAACGGTTCCGGCACGATCGCTTATATGTCTTGCGACACGGCTGGCGAGGAGGATTCATACGTCAGTCCAGATGACATGCTCAACGCCCTCATCGGTAGCGGTATAGAAGCCATCTTACTTTATAGTACCGTGGGAGGCAGCTGTTCGCTTGAGGGCTCAGATTTGGAATCCCTCAATATCTGGACCATGACTGACGCCGAGGAAGCATACGAAGCGAGAAATGATACGGAAGCTTCAAAGCGGGGCATCAGTGCAACTATCACTGCCAACCGGACTTCTCCTGGTTCTGGTATTTATATGCCTCCCAGAGAAGGCAGTAGTAACTCGGCTGTCGCCATGAGTATCCTATATAGTATTACGGGCCTCATCACCTTACTCTTCTTGGTCATTATTAGTTCCGGGGCAATCCGGGCCCATCGCCACCCCGAAAGGTACGGCCCGAGACCGAGTTTTGGTGGAAGACCGAGACAGAGCCGAGCTAAAGGTCTTGCCCGTGCCGTTCTCGACACTATCCCGATCGTCAAATTTGGGGATTCGCGTCCTGCGAAACCAGATCCCGAGCACGAACTCGAGAGCACGTCAGGAGATCGCCCGGACGATGCACAAGCCAGGTCGATAAACTATCAATCAAATGCACCATCTGAAGCACATCCAGTGACAAGTTCGAGGCCGGAAACACCGGCGCCTATTGTTTCTCAGGAGAACCGGTCATCAGCCGAAGATGACGGGGACGAGCACGTGGGATGCTCCATCTGCACCGAGGATTTCACGGTGGGAGAGGACGTAAGGCTATTACCTTGCGATCACAAATTCCACCCGCAGTGCGTCGATCCGTGGCTGATCAATGTCTCCGGTACCTGCCCGCTATGGTGAGTTCTCAGCTCTGGTTAGGCTTCGCATTCAGTTTCTAACAATTATTCCCAGTCGCTTGGACCTTCGACGTCAGGCCACAACAGATGGCGAAGCAAGTTCTGCCCCCGGGAGTCAAGACGGCGCCGATGTCAATAGGCACCTGGCCGCTCCGGTCGAGACAGACGTAGCGGATATAAATATGGCCCAGAGGCGGCGAATTTCCCGCCTGCTGGACTGGAACAGACTGCGCCATGCCCCCGTGGACGAGCGGATCCAGGCCCTGCGCCAATACCGGCAAACTCAGCAGGCCACCGGCCCGGGATCGGCGGACGACCAAAGTCGGCATACCAAGTTGACGGATCGTCTGCGGGAGAAATTCCACATTCGTACGCGACGTCAGTCTCACCCGCCCAATCAAGCTGATTCCGGCGCCTCGCGTGCCCCTGCCGAGATATCTGGTGCCCCGTGACAGTATTGCACCAGTGTTTATAGCTTATGGATTTTGGGTGGCCTACGGGTTCTTGACGACGCCTGCTTGGGCGCCGGGCGTGTCGTTTGATTTCTTTCCTAGGGAAGGCGGCGTTGGACCCCGGCCGCGGGTCCCCCGCCCCGGATACATGCATGAGATGGATGGTGATGGCACAGCATAGCATAGCGACCAAAGGGGGCCAGAGGCGTTAAGAGTTCTTTCACTGCAGAATGGTTTGTGGGGCATTGGTAGGCGTTTTGCGGAGACACACTTGGGTGCTTCGGGGTGGAGGTTGGTCTTTTTTTCCAGGACAGTACGTTTAAGAGGAGTATCACGAGTGCTCCTGAGAGCACGCGGCCATGATGCGCTTTGGCGCCTTTTCAGTCATTAATGATACCACCCGAATCGAGAGTCTGCTAGTCAGGGGCACGTGCCATATATGAAGTATACGCCTACGTAGTCAGTCGCAATGGGACGTCGTATGTCTGCTGTACAGATGCTGTACAGGTAAATATCGCGTCGTGTCATACGATGGTTATGGCTCTTTCGGAGTGATTGAATATTCCTGTGACCAGAGACCGGAACCGGCTGTCGGGTTCCTCAAGGAATGCGTGCCGCTATTGCTACTTATTTATGTTGGTAGAATGAGTTGAGTGCATGAGAGTACAGGGATTACATCCGAAGGAACGGAGGAGGGGCGTGTGTATGCATGAGTGCGCGTTATATCCACAAACCGATCTATTAGAACCTGAACGAGATGAACTGATCGACGGACGGGCGGATCCCCTCACTCATACGCACGGCTATCCACCTACATATAATCAATCGGCCCATCCACTCATGTCCCGCCGGGGCATTGGCGTGCGGCTCGACTCGCCGCGGACAAGCAAGACGAGCGAGCGAAAGCGCCCTGCTACGAATCAGTTAATTCCGCGGAACCGCCGCCTAACTCCTCCAGTGATCGAGCCAGAAAAGAAACGGTTCCGGAGGAGTACGTATGCTGACCGCGGATTACCGGTTGCGGGCCCCTGGGCTGGGCTATGGCAGGTCTCCGAGGATTAGAGCCAACGGAGGGCGAGCGAACGAGTCTCGTCTATTCGACTTTGTAAAACGAGGGAGAGACGGCGGGGCGTGGGAAGGGGGAAAGGAGGACGGAGGACCTATCCCCCTCCCGGATGTCCTAGATCCGGAAACAGCGGTGGGACAGAGTCGCATACCCGCGAACCTCACGACTCCTCGGGCGGACCCGGAAGCGGGCTCGTCCGTAACTCCCCTATCCCTATGCGCCCCCCAATACACCACCTGGAACCCGGAACCTCAACCAACCCCCACGTAGCTAAACTGTTCGCAGAGCCACGACATGGGACCAGTCGAGTCACCTAACTCAGTTGCCGAGCAGGCAGAAAGCGCGGACGGCTCGACAGACGGGGTAGTAGCAGGCATATCCCGCTCCCTCGTGTCTCTCCGTTCCTGGAGAGAACAACGTCACCAGCGCCATGATTCATTTATAGACATATATATATATGTAAATATACGTAGATATATCTAAATAAAATACAAAAACAGGGCCGACCGAGCAAGGAGAGCGCAACGAACGAGGCCAACCGCCGGGATCTAGGGAGGTATCGCGCAGTCAGTCATACACAATAGGATCGCGTGGTATGTAGGATGGTCCCACCCACCTGTCCATCGAGCTGCTGGGCTCTTCGTCTCCTTATTTCTGCGCTGCCTTTCTCTCTGTACAGACCGATACACCGCCCGGGCAGCAACAGCTTCGACGATGATAATTCGTCCACCGACTCCTATCATGTCTAATTGGACTCTGGCGGCCCCTGGATGCCTCAGGATCGACGTCCTAGGTTTGATTGTCCGGCCCCTTGTCCGGACTTGGCTTCGGAAGGACGGAATGAGGAGAGCATATATGGTCCCCGCGAGGAAGTAGCCGTTCATAATTTCTCAAGGCACATTTGCAGGCTCCTCACGCCATTCAAGTAGATACGTCTGATTTCAGTATTTCAAAAGATCAAACCGTCTTGTTCGCTATTATAATTAAGATGAGGACATCCCGTCTTAAGTTATTAAAATTGCTAAGGCCCGAACCTAACCAACGATTCGCCGGACCCCATTCATGCGCTGTGTGCAGATAATATTTGGGGTTTACGCTCAACTGTATACATACATGGAAATATATATACCCATCTCTTGGCGAATAGATGACAAGCTCATCGAGGTAGTAGCTCTTCTCCCAATAGCGTCTAATAGTTTGAGTCCTACCCACTGAACCACTCCCAACCTGATAAAACATATGCAGTTTTTTTGTACAGTAACGCAGTTATGAGAACCGTGCAGATTGTAAAACCCCCGAAATATGCGCCATCCGTGGCTCAGCCATAGTCCTATAATATTGGACGAAGAGAAGACTAGAGAGCCCTCGATTCATCCAAGTCAAACAAAGGGAAATAGCGCTGCGAGGAATCCTTGCCCTATTTACAATCTCTCGAAGCCTCAGGTCTATATGGGGTATTCTTAGAAAAAGATAGAAGAGAAAGTTCGACTTCGGCGCAGCTTCGACCGGCGTGGCTGTCGAGGGTATTAGAACTGGGGCAGGGTGATGACGCAGAGGATGGCGAGGGCGAAATGGCCCCAAAGCAGTCGGAGAGCGAACCAATATTGCGGAGAATGCCGAAAACGAATGCCGTAAAAGGATGATATCGTAGATACTGCCTTAACCCCTCGCACCAAACGCCGTACTGTGAAGACACAATCGAGGCTGCAGTGACTCCTGGAGTCAAGCAACCAAACAACTACCACGCGGTTAAAATCTGTTCCCGGCAGCCCATATGCTGGCAGATGCCGAGGCGGCCCAGCTACTGTCTTCGTAGGGCGGTGTTGGCCACTTGTTCTGGGCATCGCCGGAACAACGTTTGCTAAGGTTTAAGGGCTGAGGTGTCACAGCCTCACGCCCGTCCGCAAATAACATAGTATTGCCGCTAGCTGAGTGAGAAGGCGTCGGATAAGGGTTAGAGAGCACGATGTTGCTGGCTGATTGTCGGAGACTAGGCTTGACGTCCTTGTCCATACTTTTCATATAATTCTGAGTGGAGTGAAGAACTTCGTCCAACAATTCGTCTTCTTCGTCCAGCGCATCACCCGGTACCCCATGTGTGGCTTGAGCTCGCCTCGTCCTGCTGGAAATCGGGCCTGCGGTCCGAGCAGCGCCAATAAGGTTGTCGACGGATCTCGGTTGATGATGCGGTAGCGAGTGGTGCCGTTTTAAACCACTATTAGGAGTGACGATGTGAGCAGGTGGTACTGGTGGCTGGGCGGCAACGGGTTTCGAGTGGTCTCGTAAAGTTTTGTCCAGGGATTCATAGTTGTCTGCTTTGTTTGTAGCTCCCTGCTGGTCAATGACCATCGACGACCTGTTGCTAGCCCAAGGGCCGCAACCGGCCTGTGCTTCAAGATCATCGTATGACGGCGAGACTGGAGTTTGGTGCCTGCCTGAAAGCCTCCTTGCCCGCTTTCTGAGATGAGAGAAGAAACTTTCCTTCTGTCCACTCGGAGGTGACGCAAGCCCACCGTGGCCATTTAGAGCACGCTCTGCCTGTTGCCTGTGGGCTTCCGCATATTGATTACTGCCAGACTGGACGGATAGTTGCCGGCCGATCTTCTTCGAACCTTTCTCTTCGGGAATCTGCGCGTATGAGCCATTGTACGACGGCGTTCGACTGGAAGCTTGGGCTGTCACGGCATCGGACAAAGGCGAGATGGGACGAATCGTCGGCAGAATCGGCATCGGAGCTACGTTTGATGGGCCATTTGACCAGGTCGTTCGTTTGCCAGCGGGTGGGCGGGTCTTGTTCGCGGATGTCTCGCTCTGAGTCGGGGGTTGCACGGGAGAGGGCCGAGGAGCCGCGACGTCTTTCGCCACAACTTGAACAGCGGCGCTGCTCTCTGAGTTGTTGTCGGATCGGCCGATCAGCGACTTCCTAAACCAAGAGGGCTTCGACGTTGAACTAGGTGTCGAGCTTGCCGAATCCTTCGCGCGCCCAATATCTGATTGTTTGCGTCCGAGTATCTTAGACGCCGAGGATTTCGGTCTAAGCGGATCGACCGCATCAGCAAAATATTCGTGCGCCAAGGCTTGTGTCGACGTCGGTCGGTTCTTCGGATCCCACATCAGACACCACGTAACAAAATGGCTGAGCGAGGCAGGCCATTGCGGCTGCTGAAGAATGGTATCCATCGAATGCGGGGCCATCTTGGGGAATGAGAAGCCGAGCTTTCCTGCCAGCCGTGTCCCTTCCTTCCAGTCTCCTCCGCCTACACGGCTGCCCGCCTTGTTGTACCAATTGCCGGGGCTGCCCATGATCTCGCACACTCTCCAGACTTGGTCTACCTCATTACCTCCCGGAAACAACGGTTTCAAGGTTGCAATCTCCACAGCCATGGCACCGATAGCCCAAATATCAACAGGCGCCGAGTATTCGCCGGCTCGGAGTAATACTTCCGGTGCACGATACCACCTCGTAGACACATATGTCGTATACGGCAGCTTCGAATGCGTTTCACGAGCGAGTCCGAAATCCGCTATTTTTACCGTGTACGTCGGTGGTGTCGAAGGCGGGGTCATAAGAGCCGAATACCTCCGAAATGAGTTGCCGGAGTCCTGGTGTCCGGATGTGGTGACTAGAATGTTTTCGGGTTTAATGTCGCGGTGGAAGAAATGATGAGCGTGAATGTGCTCAAGGCCCTGCATGATTTGGAACAGAATGCTCTTGACGCTAGCATTGTCAAGGCACTTGTGATCGCGGGCCTTCATCAGCTGGTATAGATTCCCCTCCATGTACTCCATGGCGATGTGGAGCTTCTTGCTGTAAGGATCGAGGAAAATGTCAAGAGCTGGAACAAGGTGTTGATGGGGTGGTAATGTCCTTAAAAAGACAACCTCCCGAAGCTCGAGACACGGCGTGAACGACTCAAAGCTCTTCTTCATTGTCTTTATGGCAATCTAGGGCAATCTGATTAGGACATGCCCACCCAGGTGTATATCGACAGTACTTACCACCGTCCCCCGCCGAGCAATGCTCGCACCAGCAGTCCTTACTCTCGCCAAGCAAACACTGCCAAAGCTGCCATCGCCGATTTCCTTCAGAACTTCAAATCGGTCCTCTAATGCGAACGTGGACGCTCCATGGGAGACGAGAGACCCTCGGTGGGTTGAATCATGAGCGACAGTCATATTGAGGTCCGGATAGTAGGTCACTCAGGTTCCGCGGGCCGGAATGTATGTTTAGACCCTCTGAACGTACAGTGAGGGGACTAGGTAGACCCAATCTACCTTTCTCCTCCTGTCCCGATATCTTATTCTTCTGATAGCTCTACTGGAGAGCCATACATGTATATGTGAGCATTCAGGGTGTCAAAATCCGTTGTTGATGGAATCAATCCGTGTAGGCTAATGTCCTGTGGGAATGGGGAAGAGAGCTCGTAGAGTTGCCGAGAAGACCAGACAGTAGCCCACAGCGAGTCGAGGACAATAGTTGGGATAGGGTGTACGGGGAAGCGAGAAAGGATAATATGTGATAATAGTCAAGGAAACTAGCAGGTAGACCGCCGATTAATAGGGTGATCTCAAGGGACCAGGGGAATGATGGCGGATGGGGCCCAAATGACAGGGTGCGGGCCTCCTGGCCCCAGCTGGAGTGGAATTGGAAATAGGAATAGCTTCTGGAAACCTGGTCCTCCTTGCTAGCGCAAGAAAAAGCTCAGGGAAAAGAGTGTGACTGGTAAATTTGCCAATATACCGGGCAGTGACCGAGGTATAGTACGTGTTGTATATCCAGGTTGAAAATGAGCGTAGACCTAATCGTGGTAAGATGGTGAATGCCGTTGCTTTACGAGTTTCCGTCGCGTGGGTGAAAATTCGATGGGGAAGAGCAGACAGCGTTATCGCAGAACCAGCACCAGACAGTTGAGGAAGTATTGAAAGTTACTTAATGCGGGCGAGATAATACGAAAAAGGGAAAAGAGGAGCAGGCAGCTAAGCGACACAAGAGGGAAAAAAAATGGGGAGAGGACTTTCAGGAACGAATAGATGGTATTATAGTCCTGCTTCTAAATTCGTCGGATGTATGTACGTTGGTCTCCCTTGTGTCGGCTTTGAGCGCGAGCAAGGGCAAATGAGTTTTTAAGAAGGTAACGGTAAAGCGAATGAACGAAAAGAAAGATAATGAGCGTGAGGGTGAGATTGGGGACCCGAGGTAGGAAACAACAGTCGCTAGTACTCTGTTAGGCAATGTTGTAGGCGAGCCGTCAGAAGCGTTGAACCAGAACGGTTGGTTGCTATGTAGACGCGAGCTCTGCTCTGGCTGGGTGTAGGGTGTAGGGCGGTGCGGC